>AP028437.1:9875852-10009990 GCA_036509395.1 Antheraea yamamai | reverse complement strand
GGTGGAACATGACAATGAGTCATGCTTTTTCGTGCGTGCAGCCGGCGTTCATCGAATTATAAGATGTTATGACGTTAAACAATATGACCATTTCATAAAATAAAATGGCCACTGAACAACAGATTAACATGTGTCAATTCTGTTAATAATATTGAAAATCTCCCTAGTATCTTACGTCCCACTAACTAACTTTTTATAAGGACATTTAAAAACTAAATTTTTCAATGTTTCTTGCGATTAAAAAAAATAATAATTCATTTTTTTTCATACGAAACTGTCCTGAAATTTAAAAAAAAAGTACAAAAAAAGAATTAGCTGCAGTCGTTCTAAAGTGACGCGTTCACAAACATTCGGCTATTGATTTTTATATAGATTATCGGGCATTTTTAGTACCGTTTTGTGGAATAAATAACATGTGATAAAGAAGATCAAAATTTATTATTATGAAACTGTAGAATTTAAAAAAATACAGTATTTGCTGAAATGCCTACTTAGAGGGCCTTAATTATTCGATTCCATTTACGCTTAAAATTTGAATCCAAGTACTTTTTTCTAAAATGCATTTTAGTAAAATATAACAAATTAATCTAGATTCTATTACCGGGTTTGTCCACAAGGATTGACTACTTAATAAAGTTAATTAAAAAAAAACCGTGGACATAATTCGTGGAAATAAAAAAAACAAAAAAAATCTCTTAAGTTTTGTAATATTATTAGTACTTATAATTATAATATTTTTACATGTTCGATGTAGAAATGTGGTGACGCCGTTGCGTTTACGACGTCACTGTAGGGGAGGTGGTTTCTATGCTAATTTAAGTGGACTGTATATGCGGGGGTGCTATATTTGATATTCAACTATTGCGATCAGCTACGACTAGGGAGACAAGGATAGGAAGGAAACTTGGCATATACCTCGCGACGCTGCAGTTTCCACGTGGCTAGCCGGCTAGGTGATTCTCGTTGCTCTCCACTGGGTTTTCTCCCACACAACACTTATTGTTTATAATGTATGTCGGCACACAATATATGCGAAGCGATGCGTTTATTTCTCACTCGACCAGGCGAAAATTCAAACTTGCATGCGGCGCGGCGCGGACACAACAATCTCGATGCGGCGCGGTAACAACACTCATGATGCGGCGTGATAACAACACTAATGGTAGTAGTGGAGGCGCGTTCGACGCGCGATACCGAATACAAGCATGTGCCATAGGAAAGGGTAATTGGGCGGGGCTGGAAAGTGTCACGATCTGATCACAATAATGCGGGAATTTCAAATATATATAAAGCGGCGCAACCAAAATGGTTAACCTTACTTAGCGTCGGTCTCGCAGCAAGACACTCAGACGCTAAATCAACATATTTACGATAAGTATAACAAGAATCTAGTTCAGAATAGTCTAGAATCTACAGACCAAGAGAAATCGGTTTAACATAGATTAAATAATTTTTTAGAAGCAAATCCAAATTGCTTTAACTATCTTTTCCATTGTCTAGCCAATGGATAATTGCAAACAAATCCACAATATTTACTACATTAATAACTTAGTGGATCCAAATTAGCCAATAGATTTTTGGTAATAAAAATGTCTACTCATCCAAATAATATTACAAGAGCTCTCCTTAATTACAAATGTGGAACAATGACGCAGGATCTCGTCGACTGGCGAATGGACGGCACGAATCACACCTCCCCCGTTCTCTCATCGGACAATAGCAATGGGAAAAACTATTATGAGCTCGGGGAAATAAGTTGCGTTTCTAGAGCAAGCGATTAAATCTATATTTATATTAATATTACTAGATTGTGCCCGCGACTTCGTACACGTGGAATAATTTCCTTAGGCTAACGCTAACACGCAACAAAAGCTCTCAAAAGGAAAACCCCGATTTTGAAACATTCTTCATTGTTGCTCCGCTTCTATTAGCTTATTAGCATGATGATATATACTTCGATAAATGAGCTATTTAACACTGAAAGAATTTTTCAAATCGGACCAGTAGCTTCTGAGATGAGTTTGTTCAACTTCTCTTCTCTCGTACTTAACACGAGCCGTCATTCAAATTACAATAACTTTTGATAACGTGGACCGATTTTAATGAAACAAAGACTAAGTTACACTCGATATGCTTTATAATATTCTTTGTGAGGTTTTATTGTGAATCCATTACTTTAGCAGTGATGCGTGTTTATACAAACAGACAGACAGATAGACAAACAGACAGACATTTCAAAAAATGATTTAAATGTATTCTAATACTTATTCCTAGATACCTGCAACAATGTTTTTCACAAAAATTGATAAAGTACAGACACGTTAGATTTACATTCTTATTATATGTACAGACAAACTATCATGAGACATTCTAAATATCTACCGTAATAATGGTATCATAATAGATAATAGTAATAATATTTAGCCTCGGCTTCCTTAAACTCGGTGCACTCTATTAATAGTTATTGTAATTTTATGACGATGCGACTCAAGTAGGAAAGAAAAGTAGATACGTAAATAGACTTAATATATTCAGATGATTTTATTAGTCACTGTTTTTTTTTACATTAGGTTCCACGCGGACAGGTTCGCGGGCACATAAAATTGAAAATAAAAATGATTTAAAAGATATATATCATATTCTCGCTAATATAGGAGCAATACATTGTAAGTGCGGAAAAATAAGTCTCGCGAACTTTCCTCGAGGGGCTTTATCTCTTCTTAGGGTTGACACTCGCCACTTTCCGTCATTTTGATTTGTTGCGCTCGGGGACACTCCTCGGGCGGCGAACTCTCAGGAAAATTATTAATAACAAGTGAAAAGTTCTTTCTAGTTTTATTATTGGTTTATTCCTATCCCTTTGTGACTACGTCGTTAAGTAATATAGATATTTTAGATATCTGAGTACCAAAGTTTCTTAACTCTATATTTATTAAGCCTGATAAGAATAAAAAAAGTATTTGTATACTCATGTACACGCGTTAGAAGTTATACTTCTTTGGCGTAACAAGATAAAAATCTTTTCAAAAATTTTATCTTTCGCCTCATTCTACGTTTGTAGAAAAAACGACAGTAACAATAGAAAAAAGGTATTTAATACATTGAAAGTTTTAATACAAAGAAATACAAACAACAAATACAAAGAAACAAAATGTTGACTATAGCTAACTTGAGTGTGTCGGTTTTTCGTGACGGTGTGCGCGCGCATCGTAATAACTTCAGGGTGTCGGTTTTTCGTGACGGTGTGCGTGCGCATCGTAAAAATTTACTCTCATCATTTTTCCCTAACGCGTCAAAAGAAGTATAATTTCAAAAATTAATAATATTTAGCGTGTTGTTTCACTCCGTGTCGTAGGTTTGCAAAGTTTTAGAAGTGTCGGTTACAAACTCTTTAGTAAATTATCTTTGTTTAAAAGCAATGTTGTAATACGTCATATCACATTGTATTAAGAAATCCTGAAGATATTATTTCATACAAAGAAAAACCTTAAAATATTAAATGTCAATTTTAAATATCGCTTTTTGGTGTCTGCAGATACCAATACTACTGTAAATTATATACACATTGACTTGGATATATTATAAAGCTGAAGGGTTCGTTTGTTTCTTTAGTTGAACGCGCGTTAATCACAGGAACTACTGGTCCGATAACAAAAATTCTTACAGCGTTGGATAGCGCTTTTATCGAAGACAGCTATCAGGATAAGACCAATCGGAGCGGAGCACCGACGAGGAATGTCTCAAAATTGAGGTGTTTTTCTCGTTTGAAAGATTTCGCAGCATGTTACCGTAAGACCAAGGTAACTTTTCACGCGGACGAAGTCATGGGAACATGTAGTAGAATATATAATTGATAAAAATCTTTGCCTACAAAGGAACACATTCAAGTAAATTATAAGGACACTTTCAATAATAAATATTTAAATTAATCTTATATATGCAGTACATTCTAATTAAACATTAAATATGTATACGCTAAAGTTACGTTATTAATACAACAAATGAGGCTAACGCTTGTTGAGACAAAAAAGTGATACACATACATTCAATACATTATAACATGACAAATAATATTATTAATGGTCCCACGAACATTTACACATCAACGTAAAATAAATCACAGCCTAATCGTTATTACAAGAGGGCGCTAAATGCGTCACTAAATATTAATCGACACGTCTATCTTAATCGACGTACTTATTCTGTTAAATATCGAAAAGCGATTCACGATCCATTACAGTAACGATAACGTTCGTCTCCGAGCGTATTTCGAGCCGTGCCAGTGAGTTTAGAACGAAGCAGGCGACGCTTAAGATCAAAGATGGCGATTAATGTTGTCACGATTCAGACAATGTTGTTTTTAAAATGCTTTCAGGATTATTGTTTAACAATATATATTGGAGAGAATTATCTTGATTTTCATAGTATTCGTATATCTATACTGTATACTATACTAATATAATAAAGCTGAAGAGTATGTTTGCTTGAACACGCTAATTTAGGAAATACTGGTCCGATTTGAAAAAAAACTTTCAGTGTTAGATAGCTCATTTAACAAGGAAGGCTACATATATCACCACGCCAAGAACAATCGAAGAGAAGCACCAATGAAAAATGTTTCAAAATCAAGTTATTTTCCTGTCGAGAACTTCCGCTGCGTGTTAGCGTTAGCCTAAAGTAACTATTTCATGCGGACGAAGTCGCGGGCAGAAGCTAGTGTAAAATAAAAATAAAAACTATAATATGTCCTCAAATACTGGTATTTAAAATATTATACTTTGAATACGTATAATGTACATATATAATTGCCATAAATAGTTTTGCTCATAGTATCAAACTCCTTTATAACAATTTACATTTCGAATTTCCCAAAATATGAACAAAACTATAGAAATATTATGAAACACGGAACATATTCTTTAATTTAATTATCTATGGGCGAAATTTAATTGTACAGATAAGACTCATGTATGTAATAAAATTAGTTAATTAGTAGCTAAACGTCTACCTGAAATAAATCAAATTTTACGACTAACTTGAAGTACTTCGCACTATAGAGAGAGAATATAATTATTTACTATGTCTAGGGACAAATTTAATTTAAAAAATGTATCTATCCCTTCTACAAATTTCCCAGCAATATTTCAAGCAAGAATACTTTTTCACCGCACAACGAATCTGTCCCCAAATATATAACCAAACGATGTTCCCTTTCATGCAAATATTGGTAACAAAAACTTCACCTATTCGAAATTACTCGTCCTTACGTCAAACCTCATTGACGCATGCGATTGTCGAAATACCTTAGGCGAAACGAGTGCTTTCGATTCGACTCACGTTCGCCGGAGATCGTAATAAGGACACCGCCAACATTCGGTTAAGGCTACACGTGCGTTTATATTACAACCGGATACTCGCACTTCTTATTTTTGTGCGACCTCACTAAGATCTGTTGGATGTATGAAATTATTATCATTAGAGACCCTACATTGTTTCTTCGTTCCCTTATTATATAAGGGTTAACGGGAAACATATTCATGTCGAATTTCGAAATTTTTGTAATGTGAAATGATAATATGTCATTAATTTTAACAAAGAAAGTTGTATATTTCTATTAGTATATAGTTTTAATTAGTTTTAATGTATATTATTATTGAACTGGCGAAGTGTTTTATATAAATTATTCCTGCTTCGGTTAAGCTTTTATGAGTTAATTTGTTGTTGTTAAAAACAGTGGAACTGTTCATATAATGCATAGTAAAGATGGATCATGTGGTTAGCGTATTCCGACACCAATTCGATCAACGTAGTTCGAATCCTTGCGAATGTGATCTAGTTTTCGGTAAAGAAAAATATCGTGATGAAATTATAACATGGGTAACCCCCCCTGACGAACTGTGGGAGTCGCCTCGGCACAATGCGCCTCCACCACATGGGCCTGTGCAGTTTAAACTGCTAGGGCGACGGACATGCCCGTGTCCATCACCCCCAGGCCCCATCTACGGCGACCGGAGGTCATCACCTACCCATCGCCGCCATGTGGTTCGTCAACCGCGGGAGGGGAGTCTAGTGGTCCACTCCCTCTCCCTCTCCGCCGCCTCCTTTGCAAGCATGATTGTCTCGCAATAGCAGGCGACGGAGAGCCACTCGGCCTCGCTCTCGACCATCTTATTAACGACGATCGGGAGCGAGAGATCCGGGCCGATGGCCGTGACCAGCTCGTAGCGTGGCACATCCCAGGCGGTACATTTACTCATCGCGTGCTGCGCGGAATCATCCATGCAGCCACAGTGATGGCACCCTGGAGTTGGCTCCCGGCCAATGCGACACAGGTAGCGCCCGAAGCTGCCATGCCCCGAAAGCACCTGTGTCAGCCGGAAGCTCAGGGTGCCATGCCGCCTGGTGAGCCATTCGACCATGACTGGTCGAACAGCTTCGATTGTTACCACGCCCCAGTTAGGTCGCTCAAGTCGTCGAGACCACTCTTCCACCACTAGGACCTGGTGGAGTTAGGACCTTAGCATCCCGATTTCTCAAGGCGCTACCTGTTCGTTTGCCTCCTATGATATATAAAAAAAAAGTTGTATTTATGCTTGTATTGCCATTGCCTATGACACTGTCTTTATAGACGTACAGCAGCTGGTTACTTGAAACCAATATTCGACGTAAACGTGGAAGTAAAATGAAATCCAAACTGTAAATAGAACTGTAGTGTTATTTTACTCTTCTGACTTAGTAAATTATATCAATTATTACATAAAATGAGAAAGTCGTCTTATAGTAGGAAATCTAGAACTAGTCAGGTCGGAATGAGTTAAAATATTTAAGTTCAGGACACCTACAGTGACTGCGGCAGCTCTAACTTGTCTAATGAAAGTTAATAGTTAAGCGCTTACGTTAAGTGACTCAGGAAACAAGTTTGGAATTGCTTGTGTTACTTACTGCACTCTGTTAACTATATTTACATTATGAGCAGTATGTATAGATTTGTTTTTGGTTGTTAAAAATTATAATTTATCCAGACTCATACCGTTGCATATAAAAGCGAATAATATGCTAATCAAATCAATAACTTTGAAGTAGTAAATTAAAGAAAGGCTTTGATTTTTTTTTTTGTGTTAGAAAATATTCTCTGGATCTAAAAAAAAATTTGTTTATGATAATTATTCACTATTTGTCTACACATTACATTCTGAATATTTTATCCCTGTAAATAAAGAAAAACATTATTACATCTATATTTTTCCTTATAAGTTTTTAAAATAGTCTCTGGTCGATATTAAAGTTGGCACTTGTGTATTAAATGCACCGCGCTCACCGACCGCTAACGCGGTCGGTTCGTGTTTTTTTTCACAAGTCTAACCTAACATAACCAAACCGAGACGAAAATGTTTTGTTTTAACTTAAAAATCATTAATATACAAAATTACCAATGCTTGTTCGGAAATGACACATAACCTCAAAACTTTGATCATAAATATCTTAGGAACTATGACTTTCCGCGGGGAGAGGAAATCACCCCTTTCCCCCGCTGCTGCCATCCACTTCAATCTTTATACCAAGATGCGAATTTCATATGCAGTCCTTTAAACACTTTTAGATTCAAAAAGACTCTACTTAAAAACAAAATATTCAATAAGATTTAGGTGGGAAATGGGTTGATATAGAGTTTAAGATAGAATTTCCTTTTTTTTTCTCGACTGCTTGCTCTTTTATTTCGGTTTGTTAAGACTTTCACTTTAGGTTAGGTTAGATTTGCGGTTAGAATAATGAAAGCCGGCCGCGGCAGCGGTGGTTGGGCGCGGTGCATTTAATACACAAGAACCTTAAAGTTTTGGATAAGCAACATTTACCTTCTTTATATACTACCTAAAACCACTATGTTTAATAACTCAAAAAATATTTTATCTTGAAATCAAAATCATACTGTTTTGTACATAATAATTGTTTTTTTTTAACGTATTAAAAGTATTAAAATTAAAGTTAAGTATTAAAATTTATTATTACATTGTAATTGGTGCAATAAACTACATTAAAAAAAAGAGAACACAACAATCAGAGGTGACAAAGTCATCATTACATAGTATAAAACAAAGTCCCCTACCGCGTCTCTCTATCTGTCTGTTCGCGATAAACTCAAAAACTACCGAACGGATTGTCATGTGGTTTTCTCTGGTGGATAGAGTGATTGATGAGGAACGTTTTAGTATATAATTTGTCAAGGATTTTTTCATAATCAGGGCGGGACAACGTCTGCCGGGCCCGCTAGTTTGTATAATAAATATAGTTATTCTGATACAGCATGTTACATTTTAATAATACACGGGTTAACCCACGTAGTGTGGTAAGCGTCGATGTTCATTTACTTTATCAAACGAACTTCATTACCTAAGTTAACAACATGTCGCAACATGCCGTAACACGTTGCCATCGGACGTGACTTGATACCTTAAACCTGTTAACCACACCTTACTTGCAAAGATAATTCAATTACATAAAAGATGTCGGACTGAGGAAAGTTATGCCATTTCTCGACATAACTGTAT
Source organism: Antheraea yamamai (assembly GCA_036509395.1). Taxonomy (NCBI): domain Eukaryota; kingdom Metazoa; phylum Arthropoda; class Insecta; order Lepidoptera; family Saturniidae; genus Antheraea; species Antheraea yamamai. The sequence continues at coordinate 10,001,444 of AP028437.1, read as the reverse complement.
GTGTTATTTAGATTTATAATTTAACATTTACTTGCTTGCTTAAACACCTCACTGCATAAAAGCCACGCCAGCCCACAACGTATTGGCGAGTTCAAACTCTGAGAAATCAACACATTTCTACATTAATTATTTTTATTTGTATGGTGGCTATTCTGAGATTTGTCATTTTATTTTTATTTCATTTTCGTGTATTATCATCAGGACTGTACACACATACAGAATTGCAAAGTCGTAGGTCAAAAGCAAGTAGTTCTGCTTGCAATATTTGACCTAAACAAACTAACAAATACTGCTTAACAAATAAAAGCTTGTAAATATAGAATAAAAATAATAATTAGTTACTATATAATCACTTAATTCTTTAAACGTTTATAAATTAGATCAGTAAACGAAAATCTCGCTAAATGAAGGAAATAGAAGGAAATGTGGTAAATGGCGCGCGGATGTCTTTTATAGCCGATAGACGGCGCTTCATTAGTTTTTATTGTCACTGCCCTACCGTAATCATTGAGTTTGGTTTGCCAAAGATTTCGCATACTTTTGTTCTACGTATTTTTATCAATATTCTCTAAGAGGTTCTAAAATCTCCTTCAAAAATGAATATACCTAACTAATATTTTTATAATCAAATCCTTAGCGATATTATAATGCGAATGTGAGTATATTTGTTTGTTACGTTTTAACTTCTCAACCGATCGTCATGAACTCATGAATCTTGTACAGACGTTGTCAAGGGTACAGAAAAGGACTTAGCGTACATTTCATGCAAAAATAAAATCCCTAAGGTAGGTAGGTGATAGGTCAAATCAAGATCACTGCAAGTGAAGTCGCGTGCTAAAACTAGTTCTTAATATATACATCGAAAGGATTAAAGTATTGTTATCATACAAATATTCAAGTATGTGTGTCGTATACATTGATATACAAAAACCCAAGATGCACACTTAGCGTCTCACAGACGGCACACAAAAATAAGTGCACAATTTTGGATTATGCACTCATTTCAAATAGTCTCGCGTCGCTTCCGTCCTTGTAAAAACAACTTTAAATCATTCAGGTAAGGTTGAATTTGCAAAATGATAAGTTTATGGCATAACCATATATATATGGGGAGTTTTTGCGGCCGGTTTTTAGCGCTATTTTTATTCGAGACTGTGTATCTTGGGTTTTTATATGTCAATGGTTGTATCGATATTTTTGAACGAAACTTATTGAACCTTTCAGTAAAAGGTGTTCTGAGGTCCGGAAATAATCATCTTATACAATTAAAACATTAATTTGCGATTTCTCTGGTGACCCTTTCTGGGTAACGTAACACTAAACACTAATTATTGAAAGGTCGCGTAATATCCATTGACCTTAGTAACTTCACTCTCGGCGGAGGTCACACTTAATGTTTTGCATAAATTTTGCGATGTACCTCGTATCAATCCAGAATTTGTAACCTGTGAATTTGTAATTGTGTGTACTATACGATTATTTGTGTTTTTTTATGTCATAGCAGACAAACGAACATGTAGGTCAAGTGATGTTAAGTGATCACCACCATCCATGGACAATAACAACACCAGGGGAGTCGAAAGTGCGTTGCCAGCCTGTGTTGGGGGAAGGGAGGGAGGGAGGGAAGGGGGAGATGAGAGAGGAGGGGTGGTGGGCCTCCGGCGCTCTCACTGACCGAACGAAACGCAACAATGCAAGCACTGTTACTTCACGTCAGTTTTCTGTGAGAGGGTGGTGCTACCCCGGGCGAACCGACCCATTCATGCTGAAACCAATAATAACTTCAGCGTGGCTCTACCACATAGATTAATTGTGTTAAACATGCATTATTAACAAAAACTGAACGTTTACGTAAGATATGGTGTAATTAATCCTGCATTATATTTATAATATAACTAGCTGTCGCCCGAAGCTCCGCACGCGTTTTTTAAAATGTATTAAAGAAATGTAAAATTGTAAGTAGGTGTATACATTACAGAAATGCTTTTTTAAATACATTTGTAACTACGATACGAACGCCATCTACTGTAAGATGTAACGTGTACATTAGATATATGATTACTAATAGTATATCGAATGGGATGGGATTTATCATCAGCAACATAACTGGAACTTCAACCTACTATATACCAAACTCAGTGCTCACTAACACTATATAAGAAAGTAATGAAAATTATAAGCTATACATTATCGAACAATATATCTTAAATATTTTATTATATAGATATAATATGCCCGTATTGTCGATATACTTAAGTTATTCTTATACGTTGCTATAATCACTGAGTTATGTAAAAGCAAACGCGGTAAATAAAACAATATGGCCGCCAAATTGACCAAGAAGATGATATAATTCATATTACATACAAATATATGACTTTCAATTATGTATATTTATTCTTGGAGTCCAGTAAGGCACACGTCTCACGCGGTTGTAACATATTTTTGATCAATTTCACACGGACGAATGCATAGGTAGCAGTTAATCACTATATAGTGTACCAATTCAAATAAAAAAAGAATCATTAAAATCGGTTCAGTATTGCCGAAAATATCGATTAACATACATAAAAAAAATACATACAACCGAACATAGTAGCCTCGTCCTTTTTCGAAGTCGGTTAAAAAGAATGTCAAAAACTACCATTTTCATGCCGTCTCCACCAGTAGATAGAATAATGGTGCATGGGGAAGGTTTGGGTATAATTTGTCAAGGTTTTCATTTTATTATCGGGGCGGGACAACGTCTTCCGAGCCCGTTAGTTATCTGCCCGTAAAAGTCCCGTGAAAGTCGGTCCAACCAATTAGGAGATAGTAGGATATTGCGGACGAAGTCTTGAGTAACAAAATAAAATAGTCTAAGTTACTTCTTATAAGGTGAGTTATCTGCCAGTGAAAGTCCCGTGAAAATCAGTTCAAGCATTACGGGTATTCCACTGCGGCCGAAGGCGAATAAAAAACCTAAATGACTTTTTATGAGGTCTGCTATCTACCAGTGAATACTCCGTGAAAATCGGTTCAACCATTTTGGAAATAGCAATGCAGACGAAGCCGCGGACAAATAAAATAGAATATGTCAACCGCTATAATTTCGGCTATCTGGCAGTAAAAAGTAAAATTCCCGTTAAAATAGGTCCAGCCGTTTTGGAGATTACCCGGAACAAACAAACAAACAGACAAAATATAATAATCTGAAAATATAGACAAAGTATAAAAAAAATTTTTTTTGGTCATTTGTAGCCATACCCATTCAAAAAGTTGTTATTTTAATTGTACATACACAAACTTTATTTTTATAATACGTAATAGAGAACAAATTAAAAATTGGAAATAAAAGTAGTATAAACTTTTTGAATTGGAAAACAAAATAAACTTTGAAAATGTTTGCGATAGAAACTTACCACGTTGCCATGGCAAAGTATATAACACTAACGCTACCGAAATCTCTCCAAAGGAAAAAAGTGCTCGATTTTCAAACATTTTTCATTGGTGCTCTGCTTCTATTAGTCTTAGCATGATGACATATAGCCTAAAGCCTTCCCCGATAAATGAGCTATCTAAAACCCAAGGATTTTCTCAAATGGGACTGGTAGTTCCTGAGATCATAGCGTTCAACCAAACAAACAAACTCTTCAGCTTTATATATTAGTATAGATTACATTATATTATAACGTAACTTGTTTTTAACACAAAAAGAGTTACGGTATTTATAAATATAGCTGATATTCATACAGTTATAATATAGCTGGTAATTACCAAACGTTAATTAAGAGAATTGTAAAGAACGTAATAACGTTTTTACTATCCACAATGCATTCTGCACACAATAAAATGTAATCCTTGAAGTCTGAAAGTTTAGAAGACATAAAATGCACTTTATTAGAACAGTCATTAAACTCTGTTTTATTATTATAGAATGTCTTTTATCTTTTCTTTCTTTTATTTTAATATTCATTACCATACAAACGATCCGTCGCATTTTCTCACGGGTGCAATGTACTAATGTGGCGTCATTAGTGTCCAAACAATTTGAACAAACATAATATTTCATACATTTTTAGCGCATTGGCAATAACAGTTTATCAAAGTCCAAGAAGAGACGTAAATATATTTACAAAAATAACTTTCTTATTGTGTGTAATTTAAAGTCTATAGTATTTTCTATTAGAAATTCATAAGATTATACTTTGAAGAGAGATTTTGATCTAAGTTTATTAACACAAATAAAATCAAAGGTGTCAGGATACAAATAATACTACAATGATTAAAATAGCAACGCATATGACCCTTTATTTGAGAAAAATATACCATTATATGATATTAATATAACGGAGATTTGATTTTTTGTTTTGTAATGGATAAACTGCAAAATACATAACCAAAATTATAACATTTCTCACCTTTATAGAGCTACCTTATTAGAATATTATATGGGCTGTATTTTATCTTTAAAATTAATGGTTTGATGAATCATATGAGGTTTAACTAGTTTTAACGATGGTATATAGTTTTCTAAGATATTTTTTACGTTTCGATTATTACCTGTGGACTTTTCTCTACTTTCTGTTAATAGGATGAATATATGTATACGTCTATATAAACCTTCCGGAAGAAAGTGTTCCAAATTATAGTAAAAGCCGTATCAAGGTTAATGTACGTAATTTAGCAGAACTAATGGCATATACTAACAGACGCGAACTAGGATTTCGTTTTATATTATTTATTGATAATAATGAATACAAGGATACCGTGAAGATGGTTTAATTTTTTGCTTGGAAGAGATTGTTATTAGCAATATGTTCCCGCCCTTAGTACTAATCACATAATTTGAGATGTTTTATAGTCTATGTGTCTAATGGTGTACAATAAAAATTAAATAAATAAAAACAAAACGGGATTTCAAAAATACTAAGCCTGTTCGAGCATAAATGGTTAGGGGCAGTCCAAAAAATTTCTTAAATATTATATACATGTTAAAATCGGTGATGACCGGTCACTTGCCCGTCATTCGCACTTGGACTCAATATCTTTCGAATTCACTCTTCTGCACTATATGTATACCTGCGCGTCACGATAATCGGTCTTTCAATATTTCTGGTATGTCTTATTTCGGAACCTGGTGCTTGGTTAACATCGGCAACAAATCGGTATAGACTATCAAGTAAATGAGCATTAATCCCTATTATAAAGGACTCCTTTTGGCATTCTTTTTAAAAGGGTATCTACCTCAAGCCAATATAAATACAGTCCAGTACCTAAGTTAGATACCCCGGCTTGTGTGGGTATAATGGTTGCAAACCCAAAGCCTACAAGGATAGTAGAAATATAATTGCCTGAACATCCCATTATAGGGACAGTAGCTTTTATTATTCTATGTACGTTTTCATTTGTGAATACAATCTCACAAAAAGTTAAAGACGATGTGATTTAAAGTGATTGAGTGAAGTGACACGGTAAAATTAAAGGGAGAACTGGCTCTCAATTGGGACTACCGGAACACACCTAAATATGCTTTGCAACATATTTTTTACTTGTGGTAGGTAGCCCATTGAGACCACGGACACGGGCATGTCCGTCGCCCTGACAGCTGAAACTGCGTATTGAGCCGATGCGACTCCCACAGTTCATCAGAGGGGTCTAACACCCAATCCCTCTTGAGGGGTCTACCATCTTGACCCCTGAGACCGTAATTGGGACCCCTCGGATGGGCCAACACCTGTCGGGGGAGCAGACGCAGTGCCAGTCGGCAGTCTCTCCCGCATAAAAGGTGTATGAAGGCACTATGAGGTTTAAGTCGGTGCGAATCAGACATAACCCATCTTCAGGCACCCGGCAGGATGAGTACCGGTTAGGTATTATCTCATGTAAAAAATAATCGAGCATTAGAAATTACCCTAGTACCTTATTGGTACAGTTTCGTCACATTATTTCCTTCATCGAAAACTCCGGCTTATTGCAGGATTTAAACTTACGTTGATCGACAAAGCAACGCACCAACATCGCTTCAATAACAATTGTAATAACAAGCATAATATATCCTAAGTCTGTTAAATGAGTAATTTATAAACATAATATCACAAATAACATTATAATAAATCACTCAAAGCTATACAGATATTCGTTTAACAATTACTCCGTCTAAATTTAACTAAACACACGCGAATTCCGTTCGCTTTAAATTGATGTTCGCGATTAAATTAACGCCGGTGTACTTACGCGTTAATTGCCAACGTCTCAGATACGACTTCATTACCGTGGATCTGGTAAATCATTAGTTATAACGACTTGTGTGTGGGGCGCAACTTCTAAACTCATTACCGGTGTCATCAGGCTTAACGGCCGGGCTCTGAGCGTCGCGGGTGACTATCATTATTACTTTAAGCTAGATTTTGGCTGGGATTATCACGACAGGAACGCGCCTGTTTGGATCTATCAACAGCGCCTTGTTAATAGTAAGCATTCGTCTTCAAGGCATGTTTTTTTACTCTCTATTATACTTTAATCTACAGTTTCTATTTTGCTTTTTATTAATTATTGGCGATGGAGTCAATATTTTACTATAATAGTAGAAAATATATGTAACTCGATATGCACGCGGTCGTTATTATGTATATGTTTTTAGATTTAAAATATTTTTCATAGACGTAAGAACACATAGTCTTGCCTTCTTAGGAACATAAATATATTCATCAGAACTAATATTTCTAACTTAAAAAAATACTATATAAACTATATTCGACTTTCTTTTGTTTACAAGTTAAAATTGTAATGGACATACAATATACTAAAACATATATTTCAATATACATGAAGAAAATGTCACTATGCTATTATTTATTGTCCTAACAAACATTATGTAAATGTGAGTTTGTTTGTTTGTTACACTTTAACCACTCAACCGACCAACATGAAATTTTGCATACACGTTGTCAGCAATACAGAAAAGATGTCAGAAATATAGAAAAAGATGTCAGAAATACAGAAAAAGATGTCAGGGGTACAGAAAAAGATATCAGGAATACAGAAAAAGATGTCAGCGGTACAGGAAAAGCTGTCAGGGTTACAGAAAAAGACATTGGTTGATTCTCATCTAGAAAAAAGTAATGTTCCCTAGAGATAAGTCAAATCTACATTTACGTCAGCGAAGTTGCGAGCAAAAGGTAGTATAAATATTTGAGTTATAATAAAATGAATTCATGACGATCAATTAAACAGTGCATAAATGGAATACAGTGGTTAACAATCGACAACTTATCTCTGCTTACCCCTTTTTGTAACAGCTGCTTTGTACATCATATATTAGAAAGTTAAATAGAGGGATACCAGTACATAGTCCTGAATTTCATAACCCTCTCGTTATAATCCAGGAGTGCGCGATATTAAATAATAAACTTGTCGTATTATCATCGCCCGAAACTTACCTAATAAATAGTTAGACCTAGCTTACTGTCATATTGTATTATATAGGTGCTTACATCAAAGTTTACTTGCCAACCTCATTTTATTATAACCGTATTCGTATCACCATTATCTAAAATGAAGCGAAAGGGGTATAACACTACTTTTTATCAAATACTAGCGGGCCCGGCAGACGTTGTCCCGCCCTGATTATAAAAACTTCTTGACAAATTATATACTAAAACGTTCCTCATCAATCACTCTATCCACCGGTGAAAACCGCATGAAAATCCGTTCGGTAGTTTTTGAGTTTATCGCGAACAGACAGACAGACAGACGCGGTAGGGGACTTTGTTATATACTATGTAATGATTAGAAGCTAAAGAAAGTATCCAATGCTAGTTAATATTCTAATACAATTAATAGAGACCATGTTTTTTTTTCGAACTGACTACGCTATTGTCCTGACGGGCCGTCACAGCTACACCGGACTACAAGGACGGGAACAAGCTCAAAGATGCCTAAGTGACTGAACCTCGGCTTGGGATGTTGCTTTGGATGCAACACCGTGAATCGGTCTAAGCTAAACTAAGCTAGCTATTCATACATATAGGAATTCGAGAGACACACATGTGTACCGAAGTGACGCCTCTCTCTGTGCATCCACCAAAAACGAATGTAATTTTGTGTGTCGCTATCTTTTAATAATCAAAAAATATGTTATGTATTATAAAAAGATAAACCAGATCGAGTTTCTTGCCGGTTCTTCTCGATGACTGGGTTGTTTTCCGAATCGGTCGAAGTTTTGACGTTCCTAAGTGCCTTCTCAGGGCCTAAATTGAATAAAGAATATTTTGATTTTGATGCCTCACGAATTAAAACGTGTATTTCGTATTTGACAACTAAGCTAACTAGGCAACTAGTGGTTGAAAATTTTCACTGTCACTGTTTCGCGATAGGCGGTGGTCATATAATTACAAACACTTCTATGAATAAAGAAAGTATAACTTCAACGTACAAATGTTCGTAAAAAAATATACACATTCAATAATTAATAATAGCCACTTAAATAAAAAACTCATTAAATGCATAAAAAATAAATATATCTTACTTTTCAATACAAAATGGGTTTACACATCTAGGAGTTTATTTTCTGTTACTAGCCGCTTGGACGCCTAATTAGAAATATTTTAAAAAGCAGCAATAGCTCTTTTCTTTAAATTGAAGAATAACATTTCTTTCTTGACTTTTTCTATTATTTTGGCGGCAATTCAAAATTTAATCTGAATTTTATTTTGTTTAAAATGGGCAAAAATAAAAGTCGTGACACGTCAACTAGGGAAATAATTGTTAATTTACATATAGATCATAAGTGAGCATACAGAAGAATAGCTGAGCATTTAAATTGTTCTGATAAGAAATTTTTTAATGCAATTGATTATTATAAAACACATGGAACTGTTGAAAATGTTCTTAGAAAGGCTCGGCCAAGAAAAAACTCTTCTAGAGAAGATATGCTAATCGTTAGTGTTGCTTAAAAAAAAACAATCAAAGGCTCCAACCAGATTAAAAATGAAGTTTTTTCGCCTGATGACCCGAGAAACATCTCGTCAAGACTGATACACCGAAGATTAATAGAAGCTAAATTGTTTGGAAGAATCTCTCGAAATGTACCGCTTCTTACCAAGAAACACCGAGAGAAGCGATTCTTATTCGCTAAAAAATATGTTAATTGGGCGGTACGGGAATGGAAAAAAGTGTTATTTTCAGATGAAACTATGGTAAATTCCGATGGAAAGCGCTATGTTAGACTTCCTGTAAACAATGCTTTTAATTATAAATACACAAGGAGTATAATCAAGCACGGTGGCGGTAACATTAAAGATTGGGGGTGTTTTTCCGGATGTGGAGTTGGACCCGTTCGGAAGATTGAAAGTACAATGGATCAATGGCAAAGACAAAAATATCTTAGAGCACACAATGATTCCCTACTCGGACGATCATTTGCCTGTAACCTATATCTTTCACCATGACAATGACCCTAAACACAAGGCCAATAGCATCAAATGTTTCCTTAGCGATCAGCGTATATCCATTTTAGACTGGCCAGCAAATAGTCCGGATTTAAACCCGTTAGAAAATCTCTGGTATATTGTTAAAAAGAAAGTCTCAAACAAACGTAACACCAGTCAAAACGAACTATAAGAAGCATTTGTTCAAGCATGGAATTCAATCCCCCTAGAAAAATGTATGAAATTGGTTGAATCAATGCCACGTCGTTGCAGTGCTGTTATAGAAAATAAGGGATACGCCACTAAATATTAATTATAACTATTGGTAGGCTGTAGATGGTAGCTATTTCGTAAATAAAAATACTAATACTTAAAAAAAATTTGTTTTTTATACTTTTTCGTTGTTGTTTCTAATTAGTTGACCATTATTATTCATACCTTAAAACTGATTTAAATGTTTGTCCGTAACGTAGTATTGAAACTGCACTTGTGTAGTGGCATTTATATTGTTTTTGTAATAAATGATAAATCGTTGAACATATTGATGTCCTATTTATTGTTTAATATCAAAATATAAACGATTGCGGTGAAGTATCTTACCTAATGTCAAGGACCGTTGGTAGTGTTTTTAATTATACGACCACCACTCTATATCAAGTATAACCAATTAGTTTTATTACAAGTCCCTATAAAAAAAAATTGCTGAGGTCCGATTGGTAGATGATGACTAAATTTTGATATAGGTCTGGATTTTTGTACTATTTGATCATTGTTTGCATATTGCAAAACTGAAGAAGATTTTCTTAAGCTATTATAGTAAATCACATTATTTATTAATAACCATCATGTGACTAAAACAAAATTTCAAAACAAATATAAACTTTAGAATAATTTTGAATATAATCCGTTATAGATAATGACCACATAATATGAAATGAGATAAAATTTTATGCTAATAGCGAATACAGGTTAGCTTAGGGATTATTAAAGCTTTGACTTATAAAATAACAACCTTCAATATCATATGTTACTTAGTTTTCAGTTTCGCTTTGTAACATATAGAGTATATAGTACATTATTAATAATAAACTATATTACATGCATTTCTTATTTATTTTAGTCCAATTAGTATTCTACGTAAATGTAATTACATAATCGATATAAATTACTAAGAAAGTGCGGAAACCGGATATCGGGAAAATAGGTTGATCGATTGAGAAACTCCCTTTCAGAATGTCTCTTTACCTTGGATTTATTTGTCATCAGTTGGAATCGAATACGTGACATCACCGCTCAATTATGATATTTGCCACGTTGAGGATTACAAAACGTTCTCACAGTGTCTCTACTCCGGTACAATTAATTTAGAGTCACGTATACCTATTTGTTCATACTACTTGACCTTATTTCATATTTAATTATACCTAAATACAATCGCGACTTTTTATGTAAACATATGTTATCATAGACTATAATAATACATAGAATTATTCAACATATTGTAGAATAAATAAACAGTTTGTTTTTACTATATACATGTTATTATAGCAGAGAAATGTAATAACTATATAATGTAACGTGCGTAATAATGTATGCGTAATATAACCTACTAAGCATAAAAATAATAGGTTTTTACCTATGAAATTGCCGTTCTGCAGTACTGGCCATTTCAAATCAAAATAATTTTTGTTTGGCTAAGAATTCTAATTTCAAATTAATTTTATTTTAAAAACATGGAATTCTTTTTCCAAAAGTAGTCATTTGTTTATTGATTAGTGTTACATGTTCATCGCATTTCAATCTTTTTTGTCATCATGGATACGTTAAAAATTCGAGTAATTATGGAATATGAGTACCGTCGTGGCAGCAACGCGGCACAAGCGGCACGCAACATCAACGACGTTTACGGAGCTAACACTACAAACCAACGCACCACCTGTTATTGGTTTGCTTGCTTCCGTTCTGGGAATTTCGACTTGAAAAATGAACCTCGCGGTCGTCCGAAGACTTTGGTCGACAATGACGAATTAAAGGTGATTGTGGAAGCTGATGATACACAATGTACGGCTGAAATAGCAGCAGGTTTCGACGTTAGCGTCAAAACAATATTGGTCCATTTGCGTCAAATTGGCAAGGTAAAAAAGCTTGACAAATGGGTGCCCCACGAACTCAATGATCGCCAGCGCGAAGTACGCGTCGAGACGTGTCTTGCACTGCTCAACAGACAAACAAATGAAGGAATTTTGAACCGCATTGTTACCTGCGATGAAAAGTGGATTCTGTTTGATAACCGCAAGTGCTCAGCAAGTTGGTTGGATCCTGGTTCAGCACCTAAACAATGCCCTAAACGAAAACTTACCCCTAGAAAAGTGATGGTCACTGTTTGGTGGTCTAGCGCCGGTGTGATTCATCACAGCTTCTTACCAAACGGGGTGAGCATTACTGCAGATGTGTACTGTGAAGATCTGAACACAATGATGGAGAAGCTGGCACATCTCCAACCAGCATTGGTCAATCGCTCGTCTCCGCTGCTCATACACGACAACGCGCGACCTCATACTGCACAGCAGACGGTCTCCAAGTTGCAAGAACTGGGGTTGGAAGTTCTCCGTCATCCGCCCTACTCACCAAACCTTGCGCCTACAGACTACTACTTTTTCCAGAATTTGGATAACTCCTTGGCGGGAAAAAAATCTATACCCGAGAAGCAGTACAAAATGCCTTTGAAGAATTTGTTGCCTCCCGTCCAGCTAATTTCTTTAAGAAGGGCATCAATAAACTGCCACTGCGTTGGCAAAGATGCATTGATTGCATGGGTGATTACTTCGATTAATACATGAAAAAAATTCGTTTAAATTTTTTCATACAAAACGGCAATTTTATAGGTAAAGACCTAATATTATCATAATACCATATATAACATATATAATATCATATATAACACTCTAAAGTCTTCAACCTAAACCATCTAAATTAGGAATATTTCCAGAACTATTTATGTTACGTAATCACTTTTAAGGTTTAACTAATCCGTTTTAATGTTACGTGTTAAAAATACTTTGCCAACGACCCAGTAAAACTGTTACAAGTCTCATAAGCAAAAAACTGTATAACAAATTTTTGCTTTGTTAAAAAAAAGGTTTCTATTAATTTGGAATGTATAATTTTTACGAAAGGTTAATTGCTACCACACTAACGTTATAATTTTTTTTTCGAGCTGTCTAACCGCTCTTAGTATTATGAGTCTTCACAGCCTCTCACCAGGCATTTTGGGTAAGCACTTAAGGCACTCAGCAGTATAACAACGACCACAAGAGCGTACAGTTACCCTCGGCTAGGGCCGTTGCCTTGAATAGAACAACTCGGATTTATCTCCATTAACCAAACTTGTTAAACTAATCATATACGATAGTGAGACACATATGTTTATCAGCACGTGTGTCTCAGTGATTCGAACATGTATTTCGATCTAATAATTTGAACTTTGTTAATCAAATACGACATATCTCAAGGCAGCTCGGCCGATACCTATTTACTCACATATATACAATAGATTCAGGTAATCATCAGTTGCAGTCCAGTATTCTAACTCGTGATATTAGGTGATACAGCATTCAGTGATGATAAATACTAAACATGTAATGGGCTCTCGAGCGTAATTATCAGAATAGGTTAATACATTCTTGAAGAAATCTTTTCTGTAAAAATTGGAATGTGGTGGAAAACTAAGTGTATTAAGATCACTTCCTACACTCATATCAGCCTATAGGAGAGGTACTGTAGAGTCGTAGACCTCTTTCGGTATGAAGGTAGGCAAGGAAGGCAGGATCACCACGTCAGCCCAGGACACACTGGTATTTTTAAGCTCTGAGAAATCCACAGATTATCCTCAATTCCCATGTTCCGGTTTCTTTATAATATTTTCTTTGAACGTCAATCGATAGTGTTATGAATTTAAATCAGCTAATGTACGTAAATTCCATAAAATTCCTTCATACTCACCGGAGCTCGAATCTACGGATATCGAATCGCTATTTCGCCGGTCAAGCACTTCGATTTACACCCAAGTATTTATTTGGTCGTTCGAGCTAACAAGCATGTCTGTCTACTTCGTAACGGACGTTGTATAATATCGTATCGTATAGTATAACGGATATAGTATATATATAAATAGAATAATACCTCCAACGCGGTAACAGAAGGAACGTATTCCGTTGGCAAGGTCGAGGTAGGAGGTCGTGAAAGAGAGAGCATACTGATCAAGGTCGGATCTTAAGAAAGCTATGTAAGGCCAGTTTTACAAAGAATGTGTATTGTAACAGTCGGTTTGCATTGATCGACGCACAACAGGTTGTGTGGAGGTTCTTTCGATATTGTATTATATGTATGAACGTACATGTGAATATGAATATTGGAATAAATAATCTATTACGTATATCATTTTTCTGTGAATATTTTTGTCTCTTTCGGACGTTGTTATATTTAAGATCGATAAACTCGAAAATCATGTGACTAATCGTCATAAAATTAGTCATACCTACAGTCCTCGTCAATCTTTTAGACCGCTATGAATACAGTCGTAAGTTTAGGCTTGCGCATAAAATAGTCAAGTATTGAATACAAAACAATGTTAATATTGTTCTATGAATATTTTTATCTCTTTCATATATTGGTATTTCTGAGATTATAAATTCTAAAAACATTTGACTAATAACCATGAAATTACTCATACCTACACAATCCTCGACAATTTTTTACTACTATGAATATAGCTGTAAGTTCGGGTTTTAGCATAAAATAGTCGAGAATAGTATGTATGTATATTATAGAAATCTAAATTTGGCATGTGTTTATTCTTAAGTAGTCTCAATGTTATGCTTATAGTATAAATAGCTTCTCCCCGCGACTTCCTTCACGTGGAATAGTTAACTTGGACTAACACTAATATGCAGCGGAAGCTCTCAAAACAAAAAAAAAAAACGATTTTGAAACATTCTACATATGTGCTTCGCCCCTATTAGTCTTTGGCCTTCCTCGATAAACGAGCTATCTAACACCGAAAGAATATTTAGATTATCGCGTTCAAATAAAAGTCGTCTGCCACGTCTGTCTGTCTGTCTATCTGTTCGCGATAAACTCAAAAAAAGGTGATAGAGCCACGCAGAAGCTATTACTGGTTTCAGCATGAATGGGTCGGTTCGCCCGCGATAGTACCACCTGACCCACAGGAAACCGACGTGAAGTAACAGTGCTTGCATTGTTGCGTTTCATTCGATCAGTGAGAGCGCCGGAGGCAAATCAAATCAAAAATACTTTATTTAATTTAGGCCCTAAGAAGGCACTTATGAACGTCAAAACTACCACCTCACCCTCCACCCTCGCCCACCTCTCCTCTCCACTCCCCCCACCGCTTCCCTCCAAACACAGGCTGGCAACGTACTTGCGACTCCCCTGGTGTTGCTAGTGTCTATGGACGGCGGTGATCACATAACATCAGGTGACCCGCCTGTTCGTTTGCCGCCTATGATATAAAAAAAACTACTGAACGGATTTTCATGCGGTTTTCATCAGTATATACAGTGATTCATGAGGAAGGTTTATAATTTGTCAAGATGTTTTATTATCAGGGTGGGACAACGTCCGTCGGGCCCGCTACTATTAGTATAAATTAGTAAATGTCTTTCCTTCTCTTTTACCACGAGTATTAATTCTAAAAGAAAAAAGGATTTAAAGGGGATGAACTTCTATTGATATATTAGAGAGTGGACACAGGTTAACATTAATAAACCCATAACAAACAAAAGACATACGTACGAGTAAGTAAACAGATTAACCCTCATCCCGAATAACAAGGCGACGGTTGTTAACCCTAAAATACGCATGTTAACTTTAACACGCGAATTAGAATAAAGTGGGTAGTAAATTATTGTCATGTTACTGGTTAAGCTCCGTTAAATTCGTATTACGAGGCCTATAGACTAGGTATTAGCATTTTTATGTATGTAAGAGAGGTCATGTAAAATTACCTTATTTTATCATTTAAAATTTATTTACTAGGTATTACGACGTGCCACTTGATCCCCGTGGGTTCAAGTATGAAAAGTATATGATAGTTGTTTAAGACAATATTGTAGTTAAAGTTCAGTTATGAAATTCTCCCTTTCATGAAGGATATCAGTTCGATTTCTAATAAGTCTAAGGTTTTCATTGGCGTAATTACCTTCATTGATGTTAAAAGGTTATTGGTGTATCTAAAATCGATGAACTCCAGCAATGACCGGTCATGTAAATGCTTTCTTGTAAACAAGTTATTTATGACTTTCATTTTACTATATCTCGTCAACAGGCAGTGTTACGTGGCGCTTTACTGCAATTAAAATCGTATAATATTGTTAGTCTTAATAAAACTATTACAAAGTGATGAGCTGTTTTGTATTTCTCGTTCTACAATGTTGCTGATTTCATTAATTAGTCGAGAATTTGATTAAACGCTATCTAATTACAGTATTTGTGATCTTCCACTATCAGGACACGATACAAAGAGTGGACATGATAGAATCTAACTTAAAACAAGTAGAGATGATAAAGCAATTATTATTTATTTTAAAGCGATAATATTATTCATTGTCTAAAGATCTAAAGAGCCTCAAGATGAAATCTGGTTAAAATTTGATCAGATGAGGGACGTTAGATCCAGAAACAATAAGTTTTTTAGAGTTAATGGAATCAAACTGAAGAAAATATAAAAATGATTTGGATAATAAAATATATGGTATTGAAAAAAGATTTTGTCATCATAGTGTTAAAAAACAATGAATATAGCGAAAATATTATTTAGCAAAGACAAAAGAGGAAGCGAAGAGATCTGAATGAAAACAAATAGCTAGCGAGTGTTAGATAATTAGTTTTCCTTATAAACATCTCGGTGTTAAAAGCGAAGCGAGATAATTCAGAACAAATGAAAATCACGAGAAAACTGGATAAAGCTTTGTGTCTTAAATTTATGCACATAGTATTTAATACATGGTCGTTTCTAATGATTTTTCTAATGGGTTTGCAAAAAGACCTTAATTTTCGCTCTCTTTTACATTAATTGCCTTGTTTACTTTAGCGAGCTTCAATTAATGAATTATTTTTCTAAGTATATTGTAATGTTAATCAATGATTTTCTGTGTAGGATTATTACATACTTCGATGTAATGGTGTAGTTTTATTATTGTTTGCTTCTACGTCAGGAATGTCTACATCTCCAACTTTATATGTCGAAAACATACGAGTACATATATCGTATACAATACAATTCTACTTCCACTTCTGTGGTTTGTACTTTCTCTCCTTTCTGTTTTTGGATTGTAAATTGCTATGTAGAGAATAAAATGCTGTCATAAATAACAGCCCGCATTAGTCTGCTGCTAGGCATAGCCTTCTCCAAAATGTTGCCGCTGAGTTTGATTCCCAATTCTTCACATCTAATTAATTCCAGATGGCTTTCGATAACCATCATTTCGGTTAGCTTCAGGAAGTCGTGAACGGTGAAAAATACAGAAAACTTTGTACAAATGTGTCGCATTTTCAAAAATGACTCAATTTCCACAGTTCGTTAACATTACAAATGTAGACGTAATAAAAGGGTTTTAATTGTAATTAAAATGGCTGGAAGACCATTAATATGGCTATCTGTTACAACGATGCGTAAGTAAAAGACACGAAAATCGACTTAGATAGAATTAGCACGAACATTGTTTTCTTGCCTTAAATAATCTTGGAATAGGTGACGTATTTCTATTATTATTTAGAACCATATTTTTGTCCCCGTTTCGCACGCTTGCGATGTTTTTATTAATGTGGCATCATGTACATATACTATTTGGTCCATTTTGTGGTACTGGCCTCGTCAAAATTTTGAGTTTCGACAAAGTTTTCGACAAATTTAAACAAAGTTTAAATATTCTTATACATGGCATTTATATATCCTTAAGTTGTGTCGATACATTTAATATAACACGTATTTATAACTAAACTAGAGGGCTCGGCAAACGTTGTTCCGCCCTGATTATAAAAATCCTTGACAAATTATATACCAAAACGTTCCACATGAATCACTCTATCCACCGGTGAAACTGGTGAGAACCCGTTCAGTAGTTTTTGAGTCTATCGCGAACAGACAGACAGACAGACGCGGTAGAGGACTTTGTTTTATACTATGTAATGATTTGTGTTTTTCGCGTCTATATTCAGAGCGGTCAGAAAGTTTAGCGAGCACGCAATGTACTTTTACATTATTTATAATTAATTCATCAAATTTAAAAAAAGCTTCGTAAGCTTAATTACACAAAAATCTATTTTTTTCTACACGTAATTTTAAATCTGTGATTGTAAATCTAAGAAATTCATTGAGAAAATATGCTGTAGAAGGCAATTTTATCTACACTAAATTCCCTTGGTAATTATATATTTCATTGAATAAAAAATAATTTTATATTAGTAAAAATAGCTTCGAAAATATTACGCAATTTTTTTAATGCTGTGTAACACATAAAAATGATTACTGTGGGTTGCCCTTAGAAGACCATTCACTAGTTCTCTATAGGTTTCTTAAGAAATATAATTTTGTAGTACATTATATCATTAATCATATATAATAAGGCTTAACCAGCATTA
This sequence comes from Antheraea yamamai, assembly GCA_036509395.1. Classification (NCBI taxonomy): domain Eukaryota; kingdom Metazoa; phylum Arthropoda; class Insecta; order Lepidoptera; family Saturniidae; genus Antheraea; species Antheraea yamamai. Next base: position 9,983,373 of record AP028437.1, on the reverse strand, counting down.
GTATTTTAGTGTCCGAAATATTAGTTTACGATTAGATTACAATAAATCGACTTTTCTCTGCTTTTACTAATATTATATACATACATAATGTGTATAAACCTTACAGAATAAGTTATCTAAATGTTAGTGAAAATTGTATCAAAATCCGTTGTCTAATTAAGAATCAAGGAAACAAACAGACAGTCTCTGATAACGACTCGGTTTTGTTTACTAATATTTTGCAAAAACAGTGAATTTTTATTGATCCTAATGGTAACTGGTGGAATGATAATCACTTCTGATCAGCATAATGTTAAGATAATGTTTCAATATCAAACACATTCCGCCAGAATGTTACATTTCCTAACTTTTCAACGTATTTCTTGTTAAGATTCAATAATGAGAGATATGTTTGGGCTTCGTATATATGAACATTATTGGTAAGTAAGCGAGAGTCAAAAATAATGATATTGGATTGCCTATATTGACAATGGAATTGGATGAAACGAAAGGAAAAGAATAAAACGTAGTAAGATTCAGTGACGTAATTAATTGAGTCTTTTTTTATATCATAGGAGGCAAACGAACTGGTGGGTCACACCTGATGTTAAGTGATCACCGGCATCCATAGACACTAGCAACACCAGGAAAGTCGTAAGTGCGGCATCGTTCGCGGCCTGTGTTTGATGAAATGGGGAGTGGGGATGGAGAAGGTGGGAGGGGAAAGGGAGGGAGATGAGCCTCCGGCGCTCTCACTGACCGAACGAAACGCAACAATGCGAGCACTGTTACTTTACGTCAATGTTTCTCTGTGTCGGGTGGTTAGTACACCGAGTGAGCCGACCCATTCATACTGAAACCAGTAATAGCTTCAGCGTGGCTCTACCACCTATAAGAGTGATTACCACCTAAGTCTGATGAATATGGTAGAAATGTCGGATTCCTGAGTTGGGTTGGGTATAATCACTACGCTAGCTGACGATGTATTGACGATTTTAAGCTCTGAGCAATCCACATCTATGTTTTCCCACATATAGTAGCACTATAAGAACATTTCTCAGGTTCAGGTTTCCTGACGATGTTTTCCTTCACCGTCAGCCGATAGTGTTAAAAATTTAAAATACTAAATGTACACTAATTCCGAAAAATTCGTTAGTATTGACCGGGGTTCGAAGCTACGGACACCGTAATGATATTCCACCGGTCAAACTACTAGGCCACCATGACTTCCTATATAGTTATTGCTTTACAGAATTAATCACAACCTTTTGAAGTATAAAGTGGAGCAAGTGTATGAATAACTCTATAATTCGGTAGCGGCACCAAAAATGTTAAAGATATGAGATATGAGAGGGCGTACGGTGTGAGAAGCGCCCAGTGATATATTACAGTTAGAATAACGCATAGTAATTATACAACCAACCGCTCGGTCTTCAGCTTTTACACGTAGCCATTAGAAAAGGGACACGAAGGGCTATCTTTTAATTAACTTGTACTTCTTTTTCATTAACATTTTTAAGAGTACACCATTAGCCGAGAGATATTTTTAAACTTTTCTGTCTAATTTTTTCCTGTGTATTTTTTAAAATTATAATATTAACAAAAACACGACTCTACTACTCAGACATTCATTAAAATTGGTACTAAATAAAATATTCTGATTTATATAATAAACTAGCGAGCCCGTCGGACGTTGTCCCGCCCTGATAATAAAAAACCTTGACAAATTATATACCTAAACCTTCCTCATGAACCACTGTATCTACTGGTGAAAACCGCATGAAAATCTGTTCAATAGTTTTTGAGTTTATCGCGAACAGACAAACAGACGTGGCACAGGACTTTGTTTTATACTATGTAATGATAATTGTTCTCAGTATTTAAAAGTTGTTGTCTGTACTCATTTTATGGGTATTACTTGTATGTTTCACTACTTTGTATGGCTGGAATTTTGCAATAAATATTGTTTCAGTGTACCTAAAGCGTGAGTCGTGCGCGATATTGAACTTCTTCGACTGCTTCTATAGTTAATTGTATTTACAAAGAACCCCACTTTCTTCGTAAAATGAGAACAGTATAAGCTACAATATAACATTAGCTATCGGTTGCGTTTTTATCTTTTAAAGTATTATATTTGCGCGGAACCCTAATTTTTTGTTCCAAAGTACTCTAAGTTACTCCTTATAGTATTAGCTATCTATCTACAAGTGGAAATTACGGCAAAAGCAATAGAACCGTTTCGGAGATTAGCCGGAACAAACAGACAGATAGACAAAAGGTTTAACGTTTTTTTAGTACCATACACTACCATATCCATTTAGTAAAAAGGTGTTATTTTGATATTACAAAAAGACACTTCAATTTTGTTTATTTGTATCGATTGAATTAATAGAGTATTTAAGATTACTTACGATAAAGATAACTGGATGAAGATAATGGATCTAAATAAGGTTTGATCAGATAAAGTAAAAGATATGTATACTTATTAATAAATTTATCTGGAACAAATCACAGAGCAAAAGTTTTGTAAAACGCCTTTTTTTCCTTCATTGGTTTCGTGTTATATTATCACAACCCGATAGCTTTAACGGCTTTACAGTATACAATCTATCTGCTAGCTGTTTTAAATAAAGTAAGAAAATATATAGATAAACAACTGAGGTGCCGCCACCATATGGATTAAAAACAAAAATCTTCAGAGTAATATAAGTCTATTTCAGATTACTTTCAAATGGAACCTTATAAAAATGTGATTATATAATTTAAAAAAATGTCAAGTTAATTAAGTACCTAACTACTGCAACGATAAATATTTTCTTACTAGAAAAATACTAGCGAATTTTACGAACACTGATTTCGAAATCGCTTCGCATCGATTAAAATCCTTTTTAATATAAAGTGACCTTAATTTAAAATTGGTTCTTTTATTTCAGGTAAATTTCATCTTTGATTCATCAACTTTACAGCTGGAAGTTATACAAGGTAAAATACTAACCGTACTTTGAGTCATAAAACTGCTAATTAAACTGCGAACTCGGTAAAAAGTCGATGCAGTTAGGGTTTACAATATTGTTGTACAATGTATTAATTCTACCGGCAACTGGTTTAAAGTATATAATATGGCTTTATTTCTGCGTTTTTGAATAATATTGTTTTTTTTTAACTTTATTTTTGGCAAACAATCTTTTAGATTATTACTGCCATTGTCGAGTAGTTAATAGTATTACAAGTTCTTCTTCCATTCCATTTTTGGCAACCAGTCTTCTAGTAGACTATTACTGCCATTGTCAAGTGAGTATCGATATTACAAGTTTCTTGATATAATTACAATGAACTAACAAGATGGTGGCCATCTTGTTAGAACTTTCTATGGAGTTTTTGAGGCATCTCAGAATTCATGGTCCGTGGTATTATTTTTCATTCACTTCACTTATGCACAATAAACAAACTATATTACATAAAAAACCACCAATTTTACACAATATAGAGTCAAGTAACACAAGCTTATGAATAAAATAGAAAATCCACTACATGACAGAGCAAAATCCCGCGAAAAACTCAATAATATTGTTACTTACATCGCTATAAATGTAATGCTAGACCAACACCTGCTTGACAACTTAGATACTTATTGTGTTAAAAACAAACCTTAAAATTAATTCCGATAAAGACGCAGAATAACCTTGACACACCTTTGTCATTTCAATAACAATTTGAAATTAGTGCTTCCAAGTTTCTTTGGTGTGTGTAAAAACCGTGGGCCGCGTCATCGTGTTGCATGTATCATCATGCAAACCGATAGTTCGTAAAGCATAGCGATAATATGTTCCCATACCTGCATTTATTACGACCATAGATAAAACTAAATGGCGATTCACGCAGACTTGGAACCACAATAGTGCACTACGACATGACTTATCATTACAGTAGTACACCGCGATATGACTTGTCAGCGTAAGTAAATTCCATAAAAACACGATTATTGCGTAGGAATCCAGTAACATACTACGACATGACTTAGCATCACGGTAGCGCACCATGACAGGACTTGACACCATAAGTAAATTACATAAAAATTACGATTGTTGCGTAGAAATCCAGTAGTGCAATACGATATGGTTTAGCACCATAATTAAATTTCATATGACACATGATTGTTGCGTTTGGAGCCGATCACTCAGCTGCGCGTAATATTACCTCACTAACATAGGCATAAATAGTTCGGCCCATTTGGTTATACTTAATTCTCATTATGCGACCAACTCGCTTTCAGTGATTGATATTAATATCCAGCGCCATGTAACATGGCCCATTCTCGCTGATGTTCCTTTTGCTTAGCTTTTTTGTGACCTAAACTTAGTCCGGCAACTGATCCGAGCCTGAAGATGGTTCATTAAATAGCTTATAACCTTCCTTAATAAAAAGATTATGAAATGCAAAAAAATATCAAATTAGCAGGTCCAAATATTTGGGCATTAAAGAAAACATTATTTCCTATGCTTATAATATTAGTACACTGTGTAACTATATGAAAAGGAATACTATTGTATTTTGCATTTCAACTAACTTGTTTTACATTTTTTTTTGTTAATAAAAAACGCAGAAAATATATGTTGTTATTTTTGTTTTATATTATTTATGAAAAATCCTCACCAGGGCTCAAACGAAAATCATCAAGATAAAGAAATCACTATTTATAGTCGTATTAAAATCCTGAGATAATAAATTATATTTTTAATTTAGCAACCCTTGTACACAGCGCCGGTTCTCCAAGTTTTGTTACATGAAAGTCAAGTTCGTTTGCTAATTACGACCTAGGAATCATAAAAGTCAAATGAGCGGGTTCATTAAAAATATCTAGGTTGTAAAACGTTGCTTTGTTCTTCACAACATAATAACTGACTTACCAGAGTGGCTTATTTAAGCAATGATTATATTACAAGTGATGCATGAGAGCCGAGTGGATACCTTTTAATATTTTTTTTTCTACCTACAACTGTGGTGATTTTTCCCAATATATCGTGACTATTATTCTAATTACATACTTTGTCACGGCTAAATATTATTTAGACCTAGTTTTCTGCGTGGTTACGGCAACCCAAATACTCGGCTTCGGAACGAAGGTGACAATTCTTCTAAAGATTTTGAATAACAATTATATAGCTGAAAAAGTATTTTCGAAAATAAAGTTAACTCAACTAAAAGATAGGTTAAAAATATTGTAAAAGGGAACGGAAATTATTTTTAAAATTAAATAGAAATTCCTGAAATAAAACTATAAATGTAAACATTCTACAAATACTTATTTAAGATATCCGCTTATTGCGTCATTGTTACAATATATTTTCATTAATTTCTATCCAGAGGGCCGGTGATAAAATCGCTTGCATCCGAAGACTTGAATCCATATTGCAGTATCAGAGTGTGCAGATATGCCTGGTCTTTTTTACATATATTTCAAAGGAAACACATAATTACTTTAAAATATCAATGCCAATATCAACTGTTTCGATACATTAAAATTAATCGTCAAATAAATATTTCGTAAATAGTTTTCTCTTTAGATTAGTAAAACATAACAAGCCTAATTATGCTGGATTGAACAAAACAGAACAAGACACGGGCTGGTATTAGAAACGTTAATGCTTGAATTAAATCTAAAGAAAAAAAAACCTACTTGAATTGTTAAAAATAGTTGAGAAGAGAGGCAACTGACTCAGTAGTAGAGTGTCAGTACACCACGTCGCCCAACGTAGGTTCGAATTCGGTGATGAGTCACAATTGTCGATGACGAAAAACATCCTCTACGAATCATTTCTCAACCCGATGTTGACTGCTTCGAAACGAATTAGCGTAATATTTCCTTGACCTTACAGATAACTATCACCATCTCCTTTCATCATGTTTTTATTAAACTCTAACCCTACTCTGTTCATTTGATTTGCTAGATTAATCTCGATTGTTTCAGATCCCCTCTACGCCTATTCACATTTTAAAATAAATAGTAAACACTGAGTTTCAAAGAAATAACAACGTCATCTAAATAATGCGGTTTGTAAATTTGCATATCATTTTTATGTCACTTACTTTATTAGCTTAACATAAACTATCTGAAAACAATTCTTTACGGGTACAATATCCATACACAACAAAACAATAGGTCACACGGGGAGTGTTCCCTGTTTGATTGATTATGATAGAGTGGTGTTAATGCCACAACGTGTATAAACAGATTCCATGCATAATTTTTTTAGTCATACTTTTTAAGTCGCATCTTCTTCCGGACTACATTTTTGACTTTAAAAGTCACGGTGTACGTTCTAACCAATAACACTAATACAATACTGAATAATAAATTTTTTAGTTTGGAGTTTTTGGCGGGATTTTGGTCTGTCATGTAGTGGATTTTATATTTTATTCGTAATCTTGTATTACTTGACTCTATATTGTGTAAAATTGGTGGTGTTTTATGTAATATAGTTTGTTTATTGTACATAAGTGAAGTGAATGGAAAATAATACCACGGACCATGAATTCTGAGATGCCACAAAAACTCCATGAAAAGTTCTAACAAGATGGCCACCATCTTGTTAGTTCATTGTAATTTTATTAAGAAACTTGTAATATCGATACTCACTTGACAATGGCAGTAATAGTCTACTAGAAGACTGGTTGCCAAAAATAAAATAGAAGAAAAACTTGTAATACGATTAACTACTAGACAATGGCAGCAATAATGTAAAAGATTGGTTGCAAAAAAAATATATAAAAAAAAAACATTTTTAGTTATACAAAACTGTGACTTTCTGAACCTAATTTAGAGAAAAGGAGTGGAAATGTATTAGAAGGAAAGAATAAGATGGCACCAAATGATTAAAGTGTGTACCTATGATATAAGAGACTAAATATGGAATCAGTACAGATAAAAGATTATCGATATTTTGTAACCGAAACACAGATATTTAATAATAAAACATTGCCATTTTACCTTTAATAATATACCACAATCTGAAATACTTAAACAATTTTTATAAATAAAAAATATATATATTCTCTCTGTAGGCATTTCGAATTTTATGACGTAGTTCTTAGTTATTTGGCTAGATGTCGTTATAAATATATATATATATCAGTTCAAATAATTTAATTAATGTTTCACTTGAATATTTGAAACTGTTAATATAATATTCAAAAATATTAAATTCTTAAACCATTTTTATTTTGATATTCAATGAACATTGATGTTTATGGACCAACATTGGTAACAATTGGCATTGGTGTTTTATTTCACTATCGATTATCCACAAAGTAAACAGTACAAAGGTGTTTTTCAGCCGCAATCTTACTCCAAGCCTACATCTTCAAATTGAGGTAATCTTTAGAAAATTGACAGTCCAGTTCTTATTTAAGCAATTAATTAAAGGTTTCGTATTTCATAAAGTTGACCATGTCTACTCGTAGGTGTGAAAATAATATGTTTCCCATTTATAACTTTAGGAAGGATTAAAATAGAGATATATTACCAACGCGAACAAAGAAGTGTAGTGGAATTAATAGCAAGAACAACTAACCTAAAATGCCCACGGAAATTTAAGCGGCGAACATACCACGGTTCACGGTATGGGCTCGCCTTTATTCCAACGGTCAGCAAAACAGCTTTATTATACAATTAAATTATAAAAAGCTCGCCCGCTTTTGAGGAGCGGACGGGATGTGCGGGTGTTTTGCATATTAGAATTGGAAATTTAAATTTAATTTAAAGAAATTGAACGAGCCGCTCCGAAGTTGTTTTGAAATTAATTCTCTACGTAAATTTTTATGCTCGCAGCGAGAAATTTTCAACTACGTAAATTACATATGTAAATAAATGTAAGGGAATAATTAAAATTGTGATTTCGCAAGAGTATCTCTTATTTAAAGGTATATCTTTACACGAACCTGCAATAAGAACTAAAGCGGACCTTTATGATAATTTCGCAAGCTATTTTATTTATTAAGTTGCAATATATAACACAAAACTTTATTTGTCATATAATTACAATGAAATTATCAATGTTACCAATTTAATGAGTTCTAGCATAATTAAGATCACCTCTTCCAGTATACAATAAAATAGCAAAAGATTTATTATCTATACTATAATAAAACTGTAGCAAGGTCAAATCTGTACATTAAATATTTTTTGAAAATTTTTATCGGGGTAGACTTTGTTATCGATATAGAAGCCAAAAATAATCTTTTTACAATTTTTGTCTGTCTGTCTGTCTGTCTGTCTGTCTGTCCCTGTGAACACGCATCACTCTGAAAGTACTGAACCGATTTTGACGAAACTTGGCACAGTGATAACTAATATTACGAGATTACATCTAGGATACTTTTTATCTCATAAAACGCAAGGGATTCTCCAGGATCTGCCTGTTTGTCTGTCCCTTTGAACACGTACCACTCTGAAAGTACTGAACCAATTTTGACGAAATTTGGCACAGTGATAACTAATATTACAAGGTTACATCTAGAATACTTTTTATCTCATAAAACGCAAGGGATTCTCCAGGATAACGGACGAAAGTCAAAAATCTGTAGTTAATGAAATTTTTGACGGATTTTGGTAAATTTTCATTGTGCTATATATAGCAGACAGATTAGCTAAAAAGATAAGCTATATTTCCCTAAGCTACTTTAAAAAAAAATACCAACAAAAAAAATCACCGGGATTCGAACCGTCGGCTCCGGCGGACCATATAATGTCCAGTACGTTATAACTAAGCTACGGCTATATGACATTTCTATACGTAATTATCGACCTCATATGAAACAAATACGTATAAACGAAACTGTCACTTATATGTTGTTACATTTATTTTATTGTATAAAAAATGTTTGCTAAACAAAGGTGACAAGATTTTTTCCTAAAACATAAACCTAGATAATAGTTACATTGCATTGTAGAAGATGAATCTCAACTAGAGTTCTATCAGTACGTGTGTTGTTTCGATATTTGATAAAATTAGTTTTCTAAATGTTATTGAGTCTTGAAGTAGTTGGGTTCAGGTTTGTGAATCTAAGATTAAAATAAATCAGTTGAGGTGTATGCAGTTACTTTTTTTTTCTCGAACTGACCACGCTATTGACCTAGCAAGGTCTTAACAGCTTCACCGGACTACTGTTTGCAGTTACTATGTTGTATTTATACTAATATTATAATGAGTGGTAAAGTTTTGTTTTCGAGGAATGCTTGGTACCTACTACTGGTCCGATTTCAAAAATTCTTTCATTGTTAGAAAGGTATATTATCCCAAGTTCAGTATCTCAGTAAAAAAGGTGGTTTGTATGTCAAAAGTAAAATAAATGTGACCAAATTAAAATTGAATGCAGATTTCACATATACTTTACAAATTCTTATAAAACAAACAACTAAAACAAAACGGAAATTTATTGTAGATAAAGTTCAACTTTTACAGTATGTTACGTGATGAAGTTACAAGGGGTACTGGGAAGACATTTATCGGCAATATATGTAAGTTAGTTTTGATCTTCACTTTGATGACACTACTTTAGGTAATGCTGCGAACAGATTCTAGGCTTATTTTAAAAGATTTCTCACATACCAACTGGGTATATGTTTGAGTGAGTGCCTGGATAGTTTGGATTCACGATTGGAAGTGCTGGATAACGCTGCAATAGGGTTTTAGGTTTTTTAAGTTTATTTGCGTTTAAAAATACAATTGAAACCGGTAATAACCGATTTGGTGCAGACGAAGTTGCACGGGTCAGCTAGTAATGAATACAACTGTTCGGTATGTTGACAAAAACATAGTGTGATGTTCTTTGTGATATTAGTTATTAGTACATTATTACTACACATACATTACCTTTCGATATTTAGAATAGACTGTGTAAATAAAAATGTGGTAAATCAACATTTTATTTTAGCAAATTATTTTTTTAAATATAAGTAGTATCAATTTGTATTATTAAGTCCGAAATATTGCGTTTTATTATATTGTTAATACTAGGTTATTTGGTGGCTTCATCAGTTCCCTTCTTTCCACCTGCACGAGTATAGGTGAAAAAATACAGAAGATATCCCGCAAAAAAATCGTGCAACATTTTTAACGAATAATGTTATAAATTCGCCAACTGCGGCGAATGAACGCCCTTACCTACCGCGGCAGCTGCATTCCAGCTTTATATAGAACGGCAAACTCACCTCATATCTGTCATACAGCACTACTCTTACAAGTTTATTAAAAAATAAAAACGAACGCTGTAATAGTAATAAAGCTTGTAAGGATACAATACAATGTATTAGAAAAATACCTCATTCCGAGGAAAGGAACTAAATCAACAGGTCAGCTAACGACCTCTATTCGCAATTTCAAATGTAGTAAATTATTAACCGTGTATGATGGCGGATTTTTAAAGTGATAATTACGTTGGTTTTACTTTCAGACGATAATATTATTTATTATTTAATTATGAAATAAGCAAATTTACGCAAGTCCGGAAAAAAATTACTTTTACATACCGACGTGATGCTAGAATTTGAGAGCATCTAACAGATAATCTATTGACATAAAATAATGGAAATAAAAAAAGTAGTAATAAAACGAACTTTTTCCTTCACTTAATTTCGTTCACTAAAATCTTCCAAAATTTATTTTTTGTAACTGAAAATTACTTGTAATCAGTTTCATTTAATATCTAATTTAATGGCCATAAATTAAAATCCCTTCCCATTCGTATACTTATTACTTGGTTACTAGCAGTGTCCTGCAGTTTCACTCGCGTTTATTTCTTTCCTCCCTCGGTCCCCACTACCTTGCATAGCGTCGTAATGTAAATTCCCAATATTACTTCGTCCTCACTTTTTTTCATACATTATAACGTTTGACCACAACCTCACCTGATGTAAAATGCTGATGTGGTCGAAGATATCGAAGATAGTAAGCATGCTAAACCTACAAGGAACTGGATCTCAAGTACAGGTGCGGGAACACGCCTATAGGTGCTTGGCGACAAATTTTTAAGTGTACTGCGGTAGGTCACACTCAGAGAGTTAAAAGGTTACCTACCGTAGGTCATGCAGTGGTTTCATCACAACCGTAATTTATGTAAACCGTAGTTTACTCTGAAGAATGGTAGCGTGGTGTCAAATACTCTATAACGTTTTTTAATAAGAGGTAGTTACAGAGATTGTCACATTAAAATAAACAAGTAAACGATCTCTTAAGTATTGTAATGTTAATATTGGTTAACGTTAAAAGAAAACTTGTATAGAAATATACGATAAAATTAAGTAATTGGTTTAGGTCACTCCATCCTATATAGATGTATCAGTGTGTTCTCAGATGTGCTCGAAAATCCTCTTAAACTGCACTCACGCTTAATAATCCTTCGTATTACGGACGCACTCGTTGCAACTGCTGTGGACTAATCCAATACGGGGTCTTCGGTATTTTTCAACCGTACTCGAGGAAATAAATTCATTGACTTATTACTTTCTATGACATATTTGCTTCTGCCAGCGATTTATTTTGAATTACCTTTAAAATTTATTAAAAGTTTAAAAGTTGTACTACGGTTGAGCTGATTGAATATAAGTAGTTATTTCTGTATTATTGTACTTTAATTTATATTTTAATACTAGCTGTTCCCGCGACTTCGTCCGCGTAGAATAATTACTTTGGGCTAACGCTAACACGCAGCGAAAGTACTAAATAGGAAAAATCTCCGATTTTGAAACCTTCTTCATTGGTGCTCTGTTCCTATTGGTCTTAACGTGAAGATATAACCTATAGCCTTCTTCAATAAATAAGCTATCTAACACCGAAATAATTTTTCAAATCGGACCAATAATTTTCCTCACATTATCGCGTTACTCTTCAGCGTTATAATATTACTATAGATTTTAATATTTGTAAGTATTGATATTATTCTTAAGTATTATAAACTATAATTAAATAATTATATTCAAATTTGTTAAGGATAATTTAATTAAAAATATTCAGTGTAGTAATGATGTGTTTACATTGTCTAAAATTGTGTTGACATATCAATATTAGGATCCGCTTCTTAGAACAATTCGGTATGGATATTAAAGATAGTAAAAATAATGTATTCAAAGTAATATAAATATTTGCACCTCTTACGTGAAATGGAGCTATCGTGTGTTATCAACCTCAGTGGAGGTAATATGAACACAACGTCAGTTTTGTAACAACCGAAATATGTGGACCTCTCGTATATTATGTAACGGTATGAGTAGTAGCTTTAGTCAGGGAGACCAACATTGAGTGGGATATTTTGTAAGATAGAAATAGACGTTATGACCGATTGCGTCCCGATTTTCTAGACAGAAACGGGTCATATTTGTCTTATGATTGGGATAGACTGGTCAAAGAATACGTGTCTTACATGAGAGGAGATATTTCCTTGCAAGTCATACAGCTATAAGATTTTTTTTCGAACTGACTATCCGTTGCTGTTCTTACGCATGTTTACGGATTCTAGACAACTAGCACAAAAGTGACAAAGTGGCTGAACCTCGGCTTGGGCTGTGCTCTTGCATGGAATACCGCCTACTGAACTAAAGTATCCATGTTATCTTAGCTAGCCATACAGCCATATAGCGTTGGTGAGACCCATATCATTCATATGTGCCTCGTGAACGCATTCATGTATTTCGAATCTGAAAATTTAGCCAGTAAAAATCCTTCTACAACATGTGGAACTATGTGTGTACTCACATGTGTGGGAATATCGTGACCCTTTCGCTCACAATTGTTCGTTCTACCAACTAAAGGTAGTTAATTAGGTAGTAGTATAGTTATTGTTTAATTCATATAAATAAAAATAAAACGTCTTTATTTGTCCATATTAATTACCCAGACATTAATTTTGACGAGACGGTTATTGGTTACGGTTATTTGCATTTATTTTTCTATTATAGTTTTCATATTTTATATTATTACTAGCGGACCCGGCAGACGTTGTCCCGCCCTGATTACAAATAACCTGGACAAATTATATACCAAAACGTTCCTCGTGCAACACTTTATCCACTGGTGAAAACTGCATAAAAATCCGTTCAGTAGTTTTTGAGATTATCGCGAACAGACAGACAGACGCGGTAGGGGACTTTGTTTTATACTATGTAATGATAATGGTTTATTGTAACTAATTTTATATTAATACCCCGACAGATACCAACTTTATTAATTTAAATCAATATACACCGGTTTACGTGATACGAAATCCTGAAGTCGCGCCGGCGATTTCTGTTATGACAGTCACCAACGTTGAACAAAACCAGTGAGTAATTAACCTGAAAATTTTATACGAAAGTAGTGGCACAATAGAATGCATAGTTGGAAGTACTGAGAAAACTCTGAAACCATGAAACTTGAAAAAAAAAACAAAAATGCAGTCCTCGGGAATAGTCTAAAGGTGGCTAGTTTTCTGTTACATAATGGTAGTTATTATATTAGGCAGTTTAACGCGAGAGGGCAGCTCCTGGCTTCCTCCCTACAGAAAGCCTACAGAAAAATTGTAAAGCTAAAGGATCCTATCAGAACTATATACTAATTATCGTAAATACAGTGGTACAATAAAATAATCCCAAGGAGGGTTGATGTCAGGCAGGCGGCCGATCGTAAAAATTAAGCCAAATCATATACCACAAAATGACAAACTTGTTGTACCGACCTTACTTATGTGGGATAAGGGTAAAAAGAAGAAGGTTACAGGCAGAAAGAAGACTTTTCAGAGAATTCACTATACTCCACATCATAACAATTTAGGTACATTTTTAAGTAAGCAGCACTAATAAAATTCAAATTATGAACTTGATAGACATCGCAAACATTAGCCACCATTATAGATAACTATCGTAGTTTCACTTGTAAATGTTAAGTATTTAATATATAAGACAATTATGATATCTTTATATATAAATTTCTTCTTTACGCATGTATGTCACTGAACTCCTCATAAACCGATTTTGATGAAATTTTGTGTGCGTGTTCCAGTGGATCCGATAATGGTTTAGATTTGACAATTGGACCCGGTAGGTGGTGCTGTGGTTGACTTTTAGGATTTCTTATTATTATCGAGGCGGGACAACGTCAGCTGGGCCCGCTAGTATATCATAATATATTATTAAATTCTTGTGAGACTGCGAGGACAGATATATATTACTTCTAATTTTGAAACTGCACGAGACATCACCCTTTCGATTTCTTTCTAGGACAGATTTTTGTACGATGAAAGTGATTGATAATTTATGATTTACTAGCGGGCCCGGCAGATGTTGTCTCACCCTGATAATAAAAAAAAACCTTGACAAATAATATACCTAAACTTACGTCATGAATCACTTTATCTACTGGTGAAAACTGCATAAAAATCCGTTCAGTAGTTTCTGTGTTTATCGCGAACAGACAGACAGAGGAGGCAGAGGACTTTTTTTGTAATATGTAGTAATAATGTAACATTTAAGCGTACTAGTGGGCGCCCAGTGGTCGACATTCGACCATAGTTCATTGAATTTTTAAAGAATGAACTTTATTAGGGTTCTTTTATCAAATGATATTATAACCTCTATAATCAAAGGCTTTCATCATGCCTACTCAGTTATTTGCCACTTTTTTTCAATTATATAAACATAAAAAAACCGATGTCTAAATGAAAATTGAAACTAATTATAAATATGAAACAAAAAACAGGCGGTTACATAAGGTGGTAAGGCTCTTAAATACTAAGTAAACATAACTTTACGAAAATAAAATAAAAATTATCGGACCCCCTCATGACACAATTCTCAATTAATTTTACACGACACCATGGGCGCGTGGTATTTCTGGGTGATATTGAATTAAATATAGTCTATACATTATGAGGAATAGTGATTTGCCCAGTATCATCATTTGGAAAAGTAATAGATACACAATATAATCAAATTATGAATCCAAAACAAAGATGTTTATAATACTACCATTAACTTTTGAAAATGAATTCATTTTTGTCCATAATTCATCATCAACTGTACTAAATATAATTGCTACATCAAGATGAACTGCATCATTGTAACCGTGGAGATATAAGTCATGGATTACTTTCATGACCAAACAAATTTTCTTATTTTGATTTTACAAAGTATTTTTAACGCTCATTTTTTATTGAATCATCATTTGAATACACCATAAAGAAATTCTAAACATTAAAATATTGACATTGACTTTGGAAATATTGCTTTACTCTTATGGCAACATGAAGCAAAGTGGCATGAAGTGAAAGCAGTCTGTCACATAAAAATTTTGACATTCAATAAAACCAAAGAGAATAATAATTATTTCAGTAGTTCCATAAATTTACTAAAGATAAATTATTTATCAATTAATATTATGTATATTACGAATTTACATATTATATTATTCTAAAATTAACCTATAATTTGACCAGTTGATTTCAAAGGGCACATTGTAAGGCATGCAACGTCAGTCATGTTAAAAACATTTAAAAGGTAATTGGAACGTAAGAAGGTTGAAGGATGTTCGAAACGTCGTTTTCATTTACATATATGTTGTGTAAAATTCAAGCAGTAGAGTGAGTAATGTATATTTTAATTAATTTAATATTATTGTAATGCATTTTACATAAAAAAATATAGCTTTGTGCATTTCTGTGCCATATAAACTTTAACTATGCCAAATTTCAAGTTCATCCGTTCGCGCAATTCGCTTAAAAAGGGGTGCAAAGTTTTGGCTTCACGTGTTAATATATAAGATATGTTATAATATCATTGTTGAATGTAGAATAAAAAAGGGTAATTGGAGCGTAAGAGTAAAAAAAAATACATACAGTCGAGCATAACAACCTCCTTCGCAACCTTTTTTAAAGTTTGGCAGTATGGATTAATTCCTTCGCCTGTCCTATTGGACGAATATTATTCCTACTTTTTTGAAGTCCCTTATTGACGGATGTTAAAATGTCTTTTTTGTTTACATGTGTGTATATGTTGTGTAAAATTGACGCAGTAGTGTGAGTAATGCATATTTTAATTAATTTAATGTACTTATAATGCATTTTATATAAAATAAATAGCTTTCTGCACTTCTCCTCCATATAAACTTTAACTATGCCAAATTTCACATTCATCCGTTCACGCAATATTCTTAAAAAGGTATACAAAGTTTTGGCTTCACGTATTAATATATATGATGATGATGATGATATAATTACATCGAAGGAATATTGTATTGTGGTTGAAAAAAAAACCTAATTTAACTTGCATTTTCTAGAATTAATATACAAGTAAAAACTAACTATTATTGATTTTAGTAAAGCGCTTAATGCAGCTGAGATATTTTCTGGAAGATATGAATATGCGAAAATTTATAGCATAAGCTATATGATATAGGTACACACTTTATTACTAAAATACGTCTACAAAACAGGTGCATAAACAGAGTTTAAACGCTCCTGAAAACATTTTATTAAAACATTGTACCTGTAAATTTTTCATGAATCCTTCAATATAACCGAGTAAAATTTAAAAATAAAGAGAAACTCTCAGCAGATTTTAATCCACAAAATTCAACTACGTGACAGTCGGTGGGATTATATCAAAGTTGAGAGCGCATTCGGCGAAGTTTGTTACTAGATGAGCTGAGTTAATTTCAGCCATAATCCTTGTTTTTCAAACGAAGTGCTCACGAAGTTTATTAATCTGCTGAATGTGAGGTTCTAGGCTAGTTTTTAATACTTTTTGTTACATATGTGAACCATCCAGATGATGGGTTAATATAGAATGGAGGATTATTTTAATACTAATTAAGATTCGAGATTCCACGCACGTTTATGAAAAAGAAATGACTATCAACGCAGTTAAGTAAGCTTAAACAAATTTATACTAATATTATAAAGCAGTAGGGTATGTTTGGTTGAACGCGCTAATCTGGTCCAATTTGAAAAATTCTTTCAGCTTTATATAGCTCATTTATCAAGGAAGATTATAGGTTATATAGCGCTGAGACCAAATAAGCGGAGCGCCAATGAAGACTGTTTCGTAATCGGGTTTGTTTTCATTTTGAGAGCTTCCGCTGCGTGTAAGTCGCGGGCAGAATCTAGTGCTATGTAAAGTACGACTCAACTGAGTCATGCGGCACGATATCTCGATGATATAGGCATTTAGTGTAAAGATTTTTCTCGGCAATACTTGCCTCTCATAAGACTGCCAATCCGCCCTCGTCCCCCTACACCCTGAACCGCGCTCTTCATTCTAGCTACAGACATTTTTTGATTTGCACTTTATATAGCCATTGCTCCGCTGCTAAGCACCATACATAGCATGGTATATATTTGTAGTTTTAGACCTTTATATTAATAAAACTATAGCAATGATGTACGAAAATGACGTTATTTTTTTGTCTGTTTGCATGTCTAAGTTTAACACAAACTGTTTAATCGACTTTTATAAAAATTTGCACAAGCAACACATATTTCACTTCAGATGGTCATAGGCTTTTATATAATAGTATTAAAAAAAATCTCTCTCATTAATTTTCGAGCCTATAAACATAGTTTTAGGGACCATAATGTATACTCATATTTCAACAACATTATAACTTAAAAAAACACGTGTTCAACAGCGAGTCGATGTTAGTATTAATATAGTGTAGTTGCTCATGTATTAATCAATATGTTGAATAACAAACACACTGTTTAAGTGTCTCCTGTGTTTTTATTTTGCAATCACCTTTTTTTGTATCGAGCATTTTAATTGATATGATATAAATAGTTCGGACTGGCCCTTATAAAGGATGTAGAGACCGCGCCGAACTTTTTGACCGGTTTGATAGATGTGCAGAATACAAATTTAGCTTTAAATAGGTATTATATTATACTAGCGGGCCCGGCAAAGGTTGTCCCGCTCTGATTATAAAAAAATCCTAGACAAATTATATACCTATACGTTCCTCGTGAATCACTTTATCCACTGGTGAAAACCGCATAAAGATCCGTTCAGTAGTTTTTGAGTTTATTGCGATAGGGGATGCGGTAGGGGACTTCGTTTTATACTAAGTAATGATATGTATAATATCGAAATAACTTTAAGTTAAGTAAATGCCAATTTTGAATTACTATAATAATGTTTTAACTTCGCTTTTAATTAAATTCTTGACTATAGTATACGCAAGCCTAAACTCTAATCTAAGCCTAATCTCAGTTGTTTCAGTCAGTTTTAGCCGGTGGTTATTCTTATGCTAAATCTCTATTCCGTTACGTAGCATCGTGAGTGCCTAGTAATAACGTAGGATCAATCTTCCTATCAAAGTAACCGCTAACCGTTCCTCGTCCTTTAGTTAGCGTTAAGAACAAACATGTCGATTTTTCCGAAGATACACTTGATAAAAAAACTGATGACCATTTTGCCATTTTATTGTAGAGACTTTATGGAATTATTTCCATAAACTGAGTAAAGATAAAAATAATCTTAAATTAATGTAACTAGTGCGTCCTCAGATTAACCTTCAAATATGATGATTATTTACATGATAGCTTTTATCTTTTATGCTAATTAAGAAGCTTCTAATATGAACATTATGAATTCTAACATAGCAGGTATCTTAGTAAGTTACTTATCGTACTTCTATTGATAGAAACATTCTTTAATAAGCTATTTAACCCACAAATAATTAATTATATTCATATTTGTTTGACAGTTTCTGCAGTCTGCAGCATTGTAAATTCCGTAAACAAATACAGAATGTACGACAGAAAGACATATTACAATACGAGCATTATTATAATAATATCACACTCTTGTTCATATATAAACACAACTAAAATATATACCTACATTATATTCTATCATGTTCAAGAGAACTATTCACTGAATAGAATTATTAAGATTGACTGAAAGATAACGCTCAGTTTAAACTTTATGCCAATCTAGAAACAAGATATTGTGCACAGAAATTCCTATCCATAATGGAAGAGAATTTTCTGAGAACTCTTTCCCTATTAAATAAATAAAAAGTATTAAAAATAGATTTATTCCTGACGCGTGGCAGGTCGGAAGAGGTTATTGACGCATGATGATTTAATAATATTGTTCAAACTACACACAATATAAATGCTAGTCAAACACATATCGAAGAGTATGGTAAAAATAAATTATTTTTAATCAATTCGTGTACATTCGTAAGTGGATAAAGAGTTGAAAAACGGCTTCGAACTTGTACATATCGGTAACAAGTTAAAAAACCATCAAACGCATACGAAATGCACCCGCGGCGACGTATGTTAAAATCACTCGGATTATAACAAAGTTCAGAGGGTAGTCGGCAGAGTTAATCCCAGCCGTGTAATCCGTGTTTTGCTTACGAATCGCATGTGGTGAAGCGAACAAAAACTGCCCCGAGTTGATATTTGTTATGAGAAAGTTCTCGAATGGTTTTTGTAATTATACCTGTGTTGGGGATGCTCGTAGCGAAATGTTAATTTCTATTAGCAAACGGTTTTTATTAATGCTACGTCCTTATTTCACAAAACAAGTTAACTAATGAACTAATGTGATTTCAGGACGCCGTTTGTTGTAGGAAAATTTGCAAAACACATATATTTCATTTTTTTTGGCAACCAATCTTCTAGTACATTGTTACTGCCATTCTCGACTAGGTAATGCTATTACAAGTTTCTTGCGATCATTTCAATGTTCTAAAAAGATGGTGGTCCTCTTGTTAAAACTTTCCAGGGAGTTTTTGTGGCAAGTCAGAATCCATGAACAATAACGAAAGTATATTACATAAAATACCACCAATATAACAAAATATAGAGCCAATTAGCACAAGATTATGAATAAAATATAAAATCCACTACATGACATTCCAAAACTTATATTTTTTTATTTAAATTGGGTTGTTGTTATATTTACCGTATATATAATATTTTTACATTGATTTAGTAAGGAGTTGTTATTTTAATATTACAAAGAGATACTCGAATTTTATTTATTTGTATAGATACCCGACTTTCAATTCATCTCAACCATTACTAGAATTAAACAGAGTGATGAAAACAAACGACCTAATTTTGTTATACCTCTAAGAAATAAACTTTCCGAATGTTTTACTTGTGTAGGAACAATTGTATAGATTTTTTTTCCTTTTGAAAGACCAAGGAATTAACTTGTAAACTTTTTGTTGGAAAGTTACGAGAGTGCTAACAGATCCCGTGCGAATACCTACGCAACTTCGTTCTTGAGAAAAACGTGAAAAGTTTAATAAGATCGTTAGACCGTTGTCGATTCTGGGGGAGGAATTCAAGTGGACGTATCAAATGATGATGTTTACCGGCGTAGGTTTGTCTAATAACTCCATCCGGCTTATTATCTTATGTTTGCTACAGAGTAAAGAAAAAACGCGTCTTATATTACTCTCTCTTATAATAAATAGTTGTATTATAAAATGAATATAGTGTAGATAGTATCTGTGTTCAGATATTCAATTTTTTTCTTTTAAACTCTTAGAGAAACTTACAGCTAAACAAAAAAATTACATTACATATTTAAATATAAACGAAGGCCATTTACAAGTTTCCGCATGTATAAGAAAATTTTCACTTGTGAACACTGAACACTTGTGTTAAACAGATCTACATTCAGATCACTAACTAATTTATTAGCACTGTTACCGACTCCGATTATGTACGAATTTTGCCTGTAGGTCACCTTAACAACCGGGTTATAAAGCATGCTATGGCTTCTGCTAGGCACGGCTGGCACACGCAAGTTAACCATACTCAGTAATTCCGAACAATCATCAATTTTACCAGTGAGTATACAAAGAAGATATACTATATTAGTTATGTTTCTGCGCTCATACAATGGAATTATATGAAATTTTCTTAATGTGTAATTTGATAAATATATTTTAGATTTAAAGTGTAGATAACGAAGAAATCTTTTTTGTATTTGTTCAATACGAGTATTGTATATAACTGTAAGAGGGATTCTAAATTTTGGGTTGCATATTCGAGATGAGATCGTACAAAAGAGCAATAAAGTATTTTAAGGGTTACTTTCAATCAATTATTATGACGTTTGAACGGTATAGAATTTTATATTTTTTAGCGCCATCTAGTAGCGAATTATATTAATATGGATAGCGTAAAAACCCTATTCATTTAAAAAATATGTAGACATCCTATTTTCATAGTAATTTGATTACTAAGCATTTGTTATTGTTCTTCTTACCCTTATCCCACATAGATAGGGTCGGTACAACATGTTTGTCAAGTTGTGGTGTATGATTTGGCTTAATTTTTACGATCGGC
The DNA here is from genome assembly GCA_036509395.1 of Antheraea yamamai. Classification (NCBI taxonomy): domain Eukaryota; kingdom Metazoa; phylum Arthropoda; class Insecta; order Lepidoptera; family Saturniidae; genus Antheraea; species Antheraea yamamai. The sequence goes on along the minus strand of AP028437.1, from coordinate 9,962,055 downwards.
CGCCTGCCTGACATCAACCCTCCTTGGGATTATTTTGTTGTACCAGTATATTTATGATAATTATTATATAGTTATGAAGCCCCATAGGATCCTCCAGCTTTACAATTTTTCCGTAGGCTTTAACTTCGGTAAGCTATTTATAGTTTCTGCTTGAGCGGCACTATCGTTCCGGCCAAAACGAAGTTCTTTAAGGTTTGCTTGCTATATTGTCATTTCTATGTAACAGAAAACTAGCCAACTTTAGACTATTCCCGAGGACTGCATTTTCGGGTTGTTTTTTAGGATTCGTGGGTTCAGAATTTCTCAGTACTTCCAACTACAAATTTTCGTACAAAATTTTCAGGTTAATTACTCATTTGTTTTTGTTCAATGTTGGTGACTGTCATAACAGAATTCGGCTGCGCGGCTTCAGGATTTCGTATCACATAAATCGGTGTACATCGACTTAAATTAATAAAGTTTATCTTTCGGGGTATTAATATAAAATTAGATACAATAAGCTATTATAATTATATAAAATATGAAACCTTTAATGGAAAAATAAATGCAAATAAAAAAACTAAGCATCCGTTATTGTGGACTTAAAAGTCAATTCTCTCATGATCTTGAACTGTCATCGTTTGACATAGGATGAGATCGTAGTCAGACCTATAGACAATAGAAAAAAGGTTCTACTAAAAAATGTTATATTCAATTAAATCAGATTCTACTCTAATAGTACTATATAGTACTAGCTTTTGCTTGCGGCTTAGCTCGTCATAATGTAGATTTGATCTATCCCTCGGGAATAACACATTTTTCAGGACGATCGTTTAAGGAGACAAGGCGTGAAAGCACATAACGTTAGGAAGGATGTTAAGATTTATGTATATCGTACGTATTTACGTATATCGACATGGCACTTGAACTGAGCACTCAGGGAAGAGCCACGCTGAAGCTATTACTGGTTTCAGCATGAATGGGTCGGCTCGCTCAAGGCAGTACCACTCTCTCACAGAAAACCAACGTGAAGTAACAGTGTTTGCATTGTTGCCTCTCGTTCGGTCAGTCAAAGCGCCGGAGACCCACCTCCCCTCCTCTCCTCTTTCCTCTCACCACTCCCCCCATTCCCCACAAGCACAGTGTGGCAACGCACTTGCAACTCCCCTGGTGTTGTTAGTGTCTATGGACGGTGGTGATCACTTAACATCAAGTGACCCATTGGTTCGTTTGCCTCCTATGACGTAAAAAAAACACAAACGGGCAGACAGACATACAGACAGAAATGCTGCCTTTTATAATATGTACGGATACTCTTAACAACATATTTAATAAAAAAGATTACAGTTGGGATATACGAATTCAAAACTGAATGAAACTGACATCAAATGAAGAAGAAATAATAGTTGACTTTCATATGAAAATCGAAACACGTAAAACATTCGATAAACGAGCGCAACGTGTCCCATTAATGCCGTTGTCATAATATCACTCTATACATATTCACGCAGGGGAGTCATGCTTCTGACAGGATCTTACGTAAATACAAAGGGAAATAAATACTGATTTTTTTTTATAACACAGGAGGCAAACGGACAGGTGGGTCACCTGATGTTAAGTGATCACCACCGTCCATAGACACTTACAACACCAGAGGAGTCGCAAGTGCGTTTCCAACCTGTCTTTGGGGAGAGGGGGAGTAAGGGAAGGGGGAAGGGGAGGGGGAAGGGGAGGGGAGGTGGGCTCTCTCACTGTCCGAACGAAACGCAACAATGCAAGCACTGTTACTTCACGTCCGTTTTCTGTGAGAGGGTGGTACTACTCCGGTCGAGTCGACCGATTCATATTGAAACTATAAATAGCTTCAGCGTAGCTCTACCACCGTTAAAAATGAAATGAAATCATTACGCATCAACATTGCACTAATTATTAAGACTGAACTTAAGGCAATAAGTATGCCTACGGGCAATATATTACATGGTTAATTTAATTAATTATAATAATATTTAATTCATTTTGTTTTAAATGGTATGTATAGTTCCTTATACTGTAAAGGTTGGACCTAAATAAGCAAGCTCAAAATACTTAAAACTTAACTCTGAAAACTACGATTTAGTATTCTACATTAACTGAAAGAAATTAAAAGGCCTAGATAAGGTATGCCGACTGTTGGATTTCTCGATGGTCATGATAATTTTTTAATTGCACTATATTTAGACGATTAGATTAGATATATTCCATTATTCCATTATTACGATACATTAAAAAAAACTTTCATAAATCGACCTTTAAAAATATAAACCAAAATTAAAAATTTCATTGTAAAATGAAACTACAATCAGCATACAGTTTCAGATATTACTTCTCCGGGTTAATTGATTCCGAGCAACTTTTTGTGTTAAAAACGACTTAGTTCCGTAAATTAGCAGGCAATATTAAAGTTAATTTTGCAATGTTGTTTTGTTAGTACAGTCTCGCATTAACAGCAGTGAGTTTAATAAACATTCTAAAAACAATACAAGTTTCTGGATACTGTACTATCATGACCGATGTTTATTGCACTCTAACGTATAATGGACAAGAAATCGTTAGGGTCTTATCAAATGTAAGGATAGTGTAGTAAGTTAAATCGTCGTGCAGCTATCTTTGTGCTGAATATTATGGATTCGAATTCATCGCAGAGAATGCTTATGTGATCAACAAATAATTATAACTGTTCCCAGTTTTAGTGTATATTTTATCTAAGAAGACTTTTAATCCTTAATACGAGATGTTATCCTAATATTATAATTGCGAATGTAAATTTCTCTGTTACGTTTTCAGGCTACACAAGCGATCGTCATGTAATCATGCATATACGATATAAAGGGTACAGAAAAGGACAAAAGGTGCCTTTAATACTGAAAAAAGTCTAGTCTTGAAAAATAGGTCGAATCTACATTAACGTGAACAAATTGTCTAACAAAGGTTAGTTAAAACAGGAAAAGGATATTATTTAATTTATTTACATTTGAATTTATACGTATAAATAAGGAAAAAAATAAAAGAATCTTTGTTGTAACATTTAAATTACGCATGTCACAAAGTCGAAAGGAAATACGCTCATATAAAAAGATAGCAGACTACTACTATACGTATAATAAGAATGTAATTCTATGGAGTCTATACTTTCTCGATTTTCGTGAAAAAAAATTGTTGCAGGTACACATTAATATACAATACATTTATAAATATACTAGCCCCTGCCCGCGACTTCGTCCGCGTAGTAATAGTTACTACTATGGGCTAACGCTGACACGCAACAGAAGCTCTCAAAAAGAAAAAAACATCTCGATTTTGAAACATTTTTCATCTGTGCTCCGCTCCTATTGGCCTTAGCGTGATGATATATAGCCTGTAACCATTGTCGATGAATAAACTATATAACACTGAAAGAATTATTCAAATCGGACCAGTAGTTCCTGAGATTACCCCCTACAACGTCACAAACTTTACCTCTTCATAATATTACTATAGATATAGATTAGTATTAATATATTAGTATAGATAATACATTTCAATCATTTTTAGGAATTTATGTCTGTCTGTTTGTATGTACACACTCATCACCGCTAAAATACTGGGTTTACAAAAAAAATCGCACTAAGAAAATCATACTGCATATCTTCGAAAATAACTTAGTCTTTGTTTCATTAAAATTGGTCTACTCTATCAAAAGTTATTGTAATTTTAATGACGACGTGGCGTAAGTACGAGTGAAAAGTGGATAAAGAAATGGACTTAGTACATTCGGATGACTTTATTAATCACTGTTTTTTTATATAAGGTTCCACACGGAAGAAGTCGCGGGCACAGCTAGTATTTAAGTAAACGGTGTCAAGACAGCAACAATGAGCAATATATCAGCAAAAACAAGCAATATATCAGCAAAAATGAGCAAAAGAAAACCAGTAAATTAACCAGCAAAATGTTCATTACGGAGCCAAAACGCAAAGTAAACGATGAAAATTCCTCAAAAGTGCTAGGAGGATAATTCTCACATTTCCACAGTGTAACTGCGCAGTATTTTATCGTCTCTGTGTAGTATTTTTATAGATGAAATACTTTGTTAAAGTTACTTAAGTAAATTACTTAACATTTTACCGTTTCGCTACCGATCACGTTAGGTACAATATATAAGCTTAGTGAATACATTTGCGCTACATAATTAACAATATCTATCCTTTTTGGAATTGGAAATGGAGGATGGTACAAGATGACAATTTTGTTCGATTAAATATCAGGTATAACATTTGTCATTGGGGTGTGTGTGTGTCACATAATAAAAACCATTTATTCCATATTTCAAAATACATTACAAATGTATTAGTAAGTTTACTTAAATTATTGTTAAATCAAATGGTGATAGTCTTGTCCCAAAACGTTCAGTTATTTGACGTCACTGAGCCTCAAAGCAACTGTATTTTCATTATCTATAGTAATATTATAATGCTGGAAGGTATGTTCGTTTGTTTGGTTGAACGCGCTAATCTCAGGAACTACTGGTCCGATTTGAAACATTATTTCAATGTTAGATAACTCGTTTATCGAGGAAGGTCATATATTATATATATATCATCAACACGCTAAGACCAATAGGAGCGGAGCACCAATGAAGAATGTTTCAAAATCGGGATTTTTTCCTTTTGAAAGCTTTCGCTGCATATAAGTGTCAGCCTAAAGTAACTATACCACGCGGACAAAGTCGCAGGCAGAAGCTAGTGTATAAATATATTTAAGATCTTTATTAAAAATAACTTTAAATATATCGTATTATACTATACATATATCGTATATGAAATCATTCTTGATTTAGAAACGTAGCGAGGGTTCGCTTTTCTATCGCTATTCGTAACGAAATTGTCGATGGCAATATATTGGATTTTCAATTTTACATATATAAATACAAGAAACGAAAAAAATAATTTATTATAGAAATACACCTAATACAGAAAATTGTTGTGATGTATAAGCAGATGCATATTACATTGTAGCTCTATGAAGCTTTTTTGAAATAAAACTTAACATTATCTGTTAAAATAGTTACGCGGATATACCGTAGCGGTGGGCGGTGTAGCGCTACGCACGTTTACTACAGTACGTAGCTTATCTTTTGTGATGGAAATGATTTCTTTTATGCGCTTCAGCGCTTGAATGAAACATATTGTGTGTTGACAGGATATTTACATACACACTTAGTGTATAATAAACTGTAGATGTTTGCCAACGCGTTGTTCATTGAACATTGTATACGAAATACATATATTACGCACCTGGTTGACCTAGGTTTAATATATTTTTTTAATAGTGCTATTGTAATTAGTGTGTATTTATAGTAGTAGATACTAAGATTATAAATTTAAGTCGCTTATTGCCTCTCGGTGTTTGTTCTCTTAGTTCTTCTAAACTACTGAACCAATTTTGATATGGTTTTCATCATATGTTATACAATTTCTTCGGAAAGGTTTACATATATAACACATGGATATTATATTTATATATAGTAAAAAAATCGATGTATTCTAATGCAGTCGTAAGAAGCTGTTTTCGGGTGTTTACATTGGTAAAACTAGCTATACCTTGTAAGATACATAAAAATAATATATAGTACTACGCAATTACCACCGTCGCTGTCATGCCGGCCTGCTAGCCTCTGGGCTATACAGTAACTGATTGCAAAACATGACTAAATAGAAGGAAATCGTCATTGATGACGAGTTTATTATAATGACTATAATGGTCATGTTCCAGTCAGATACAGACAATCATCTTCCCCTTAATTGATGGATATACTTCGTCTGTTTCGGAATATAATATACCAAATAATAAACGTACTCATATTGAAAGGCCCCTACAGCGGTTATTACACGAGGTCTATTGCGGTTTCCATCAAATCGTCTACAATTACTTAGTGCTATCACTCCATAATCCGATACCCTTCTAGTATCATAACAACTTTGACCATAATCTCATCCAATGCTATATGACAATTCAGTCTAAGATAATTAACAGGTAAACCTAGAGCGAACTGGCTCTTAAGTGCAGCTGCTGGAACATACTAACAGGTGCCTGGAGAAGGATTATCGACAATACTCTAATTAAAAAGCTGTAGATACGTCATAAGCGCTTCGACAGCGCCTTGTTAAAACTTGGCTGGCTAGCTTACTTTTGACGGCTGCCCCGTCAATCCGCTCGTATCTAAGCTACACATAACTATTTCTCTTTCACCGACGATATTGAGAATGTGCCATCTCACTTCAACATCTTGTTTAAAATAGTGTAGTAATATTGTGTTGTGTTATAATATTATTTTACGTATGTGTGTGTTATCGTGCCATTTGTTATGTCAAAATATCATGTAGGTAACATATCTTCAGCTTTTTAGTTATAAAATCATTGCTTGTCAATTTCAGGGTGGTTACTAGCCAGACGTACTTACAAAAAACCCAACTATTACCATGCAATGGTTTCGTCGTAATGTTTTCCTTCACCGAAGGCTAATGCAGGTTCTCAAACAAAAAGAGTATGAATAAAACCAAGCCAACAAAATGGTTGAAATAAACGAAAGTCCCACAAAATTGACTGCATATTACAACAATTTACGTACAAACCATTTGGCACGTACACTCATAATCTGCGATGTAGGGAGTGAAAATATTTTTTTTCATACATAAATAAATCGGATTCCCGACAATGTGTGACCTTGACCTTTGAGAAAACCCTCCTCCTCAATATGTTTTCAGTGGAAACACTTTTTCACGAGTATCAGCGATATCAAGCGGTAAGCGGCGGAATCTCTTAAGGGAGTGTTACCGAAGATTGATTTTTTGCACAAAATGACTTTTTTTTTATCTTCAGTTTATCTTATGCAGTATATAAATGACACATATATTTGTACAAAAATTTCTTGACAGTTTGACTTAATCAGAAACTAACTTTATAAAGCCTGAGAGATTTTTTTTATATCATAGGAGGCAAACGAACATGTGGGTCACTTGATGCTAAGTGACCACTACCGTCCATATTTCTATTTTACCTACTTTTTGTTAGATTTTATACTTTTTATTCATCTGATTGATAATTACGCGTAGAAACGTCATGTTGCTGTAGCGCAATTATAACGTAATGTACATTATACGGACCGACGGAGGCGTCGGTTCGGAACCCCATTTTTTATTATTTGCTTTTTATAAGAAGCATACAAAATATACATTAAATTTTTAGGTAAACTGTCTGTTATATACAGCACAAAGAAAATTTACCAAAATCCGTCAAGAATTTCACTAACTACAAATTTTTGACTTTCGTCCGTTATTCTGGAGTACTCCTTGCGTTTTATGGGACAAAATGTATCCTAAATGTAACCTTGTAATATTAGTTATCACTGTGTCAAGTTTCGTCAAAATCGGTTCAGTACTATCAGAGTGATGCGCGTTCACAGGGACAGACAGACAAAAATTGTAAAAGGATTATTTTTGGCTTCTATATCGGTAACAAAGGCTAGCCCGATCAAAATTAAAAAAAAAAATTTAATTTACAGATTTGGCTTTGTTACAGTTTCATTACAGTATAGATAGATAGAAGATAATAAACATAGGTAGATAATATGTGTGCGAAATTGCATGACAATCGGTCTTCAAAGTTTAATCGATAGTTAAGGAATAAAAACGTAACAAACAAACACAGTTTTGCATAACTACATATTATAAAACAAAGTCCTTTGCCATTTCTGTCTGTCTGGCTGTATAAACTCAAAAAAGTACTGAACGGATTTTCATATGCTTCACCAGTAAAATAATCAATGAGGAAGGTTTACATGTATAATTTGTTAAGGTTTTTTTTACTATCAAGGCGGGACAACTTCCGCCGGGCCCGCTAGTTTATTATATTAGTTACTTAACGTTACTTAACGAACTGCATTTCGATAAATTATAAACTTATTCATTATTAAAACTCGGAGTTTAATAGGCCTTTATAAATTATGCACAACTTTTTTCCATCCAGAACAATTTTCAAATTGCCTCCTGTGAGTAGACGCAATAGATTACTTATAATAGAATCGACGATTAATAAAATATTAATTTCAAGTACTAATAATGGTAATACTGTAGAACGCTGAGAGCCCACGTTTAATCGGTAAAAGTCAAAGGTATTTGATACTTGGTATCTGCCGCGCCGCCCGCCCGAGATATCCACCGAAGCTCCCTTATTAATTCCGATTGACACTTAACGAAGGAATGGATTCGGAATCTCAATCGAGTGATTGATTGGGGGATTAAAATTTTTGATTTCGATGAATTGAACACTTAAACGTTTAAGGAGACGAATATACTTTTTTATTTCGATTTAGTTAGTTTGGAAATTTATTTTAAAATAGGTACTTTCAAGTTATTTTGTATATTTTTTTAAGTTTCGAGTAAATTATAAGTTATATCCTTTTTTGTTTTTTTCGGATATAACTAAAGTTGGCCGAGTCATGTTGTAATAAGAAACTGAGTTATCCCGCCCTGATAATAAAAACAAACATCGACAAATATATATTAAAACCTTCCTCATGAATCACTTTATCTACAGGTAACCGTATGAAAATCCGTTCAGTAGTTTTTGAGTCTATCGCGAACAGACAGACGTGGTAGGGGACTTTCTTTTATAATATGTAATGACAATGATGTAATAGATATTATTCTGTATTTTTTATCATTATTTTTTTCGTAATAATAAAAACTTTACTGTGTATATTAAATAATGTAAATTATAAACATAAGGAGCGTGAAGTATGACTATTAGAGACCTATAAATAAATATTTCGGACTCGTAGATGATACTAGAAAAACTAGGTGTTCCCAAAATAATTTCATTAATTTACTACCAAAGTTTATCAATAGTTACCAAAGAATTAAAAAAGAAATTCACTGAGAAACAAAAGAGAAAAAAATACTGAAAAGGAAAATGGTTATCAAATAAAACAATGTCATTGTTTTGTTGAAAATACATTTACTTATCCACTTTTGAATCAGAACCAACAATACGATGAAACTGTTTTTTTATCAATATAAAAGTTCAACTTGGAAATACAAAATATGGAAAAATATCCTTGATCAAACATTTTCAATTCACGAATTGCAAGCAAACATATTTAAATTTTCCACAGATTGCAAATTACTTCAAAAACTATTAATTCAATGTAAGAACTCGACTGTGCTCTCGCAAACAAATATAAACATCACTCTGTTTTCCCGAAAAACATGGATGACGGAATATTTTTTTAATCGTACGCAAATTCAATGTTATTCCTGTTGTACTGACATTCCATTATTTATTTTATTTTTCACCATTTAATCAACGATGAAGAAACGTGTGTTGTTTCGACATATTCTCTCTTTTAGTCGAATACCATAGATTGACATATTCATATAAAAAGACACAAACAAAATTTTAAGCTTTACTAGAGTATATTACGAGACATGTTTTATTTTGATCTCGCTTTTTCATTGCAACTATCCATCGGTTCCATGAAGCAACAATACACACGTTGATGTGTTTCAATCTGGATGGTGTAGATAATATGCACGCGATTTATTCCAACCAAGTGTTGAGGAGTAGTGACGTCAGAAATTACAAAACAAAGATTGTTCTCAGGTACGAATGCGTTCTTACTTACCATAGACAGATAGCTACAGACTAATAAATAAAAAACATAACTTATTTAATTAATGCGTTTAAATATTTTTAATAATTTGGTTTTTTTTGGAAACTCTATATAAACATTTTACTAGTTGAGATCACGCTGCTACTCACGGTTTTACTTTTCCCGATCTCGTTTCCCGATAATTCGTACTACGCTACACGGCCCGTTCGCAATATTACTGTGTTCTTAGTTTGTATAATTTCTGATCTGCTAATTGTATGGTTGTTTCTCCGCTCCTAAAAAGCTACAATAACCATACGCAATAAATAAACTACATTATCGGCTTAATGCCAATATCAGGTAAGAAACTTTTTTTTTTCGTGTACATACAGTAAATCAAATATATAGACAGTATTTAATAAGTAATTAAAGTTATAAACGTGTTACCAAAAAATCAAAATATATTTTAATACAAAAATAGAATTAAATAGACAAAAATGTAATTATCTTTATTAGTACCAATGAAATTAGATTAGGATTTTTAAAATAAGATTGATATTTCCAAAAATATTTTCAAACCGACAACAAACAAGCAAAATATTCACCTCATAAAAAATATATTATTAGTAGATACATATTTCAATTAAATATAGACAATATTCTATCATATGTTTTGGATGTCGGTGATCGTCGAAGTTCGTCAAATCTATGCGATATTAAAGTACCTAACACGAAAACATTTATTTAGCGAGAAAATTTCAAAGAATTTCAATTAAAGTAAGCGGCACCTGTGGAGTGGAAATTAGGGAATTCGTGATTAATGATCGCCGCTTAGTTGCTTAACTTCACAAATACTTTTGACGCCATTCCCTTAGATGTTTGAACATGTTTGAGAGCATTTCTAAACAATCAATCACTTTATTACGATCCGATACTTAAGCAATTTTAAATTTAATGAGATTGCAATATGATTAAAACTTGACTAAAAGTAAGCTGTGTAAATCACTGATATAAAATTTATAACATTAAAAACCAATACATGAATTATAATATAAAAGTTTGCCTGCAGTTTTCCTCTTGTTAATGTAAATTTGACCTATCCCTCGAAAACAATACCATTTTCTGGATGATTGGTAACTCTATATCCTTCTCTACACTCCTAGCAATGTGTATGCAAGGCTCTGATGATTGCTTGCTTATTTTAAATCTGTTAAGAAATAAAGTTTTTAATTTTTCTAGTAATTTTAATCTGATTATAAAAGAAAATTAAGAATTATGAACTAGCTGCCCATCCCGTCTTTGTCCCGTACTATAAAAAGTTGGACTAGAACATCCCTTTCCACTGACCATGTAAAATACAACTGAACAACGTTAACCTGTCAATTATATCAATATTTTTAAAGATCTCTCTGCTGGCTTCCGTCTCTCTTTTTAATACGAAGATTTTTTAACTCAATTATTTAACTATCCGTGCGATTATTTAAGTTTTCTTTCATTGTAACCTTCTAACAATTATATACACAAAAAAAATAGGAAAATAGATGCAGCCGTACTGAAATGATGCACTTACATACATTCAGCAATTGATTTTTATTTATTCAGATGATTAATTACACAAAAATGCGATAAAACGTGAGATAATTCAATATTAATATGTATTAAATAGTTTAAAATTAATTCATTGATTGTATTATTAATATATTGTATATTGATTGTAATTCATTATTATGTAGGTAATACCGTTTACATATCCCATAACCTTCATGTAGAGACTGTACTGAGTGGCTTCGCATTTCTTTAGAAATGTGCTTCAATAATCAATTAAATTTGTCTCAAGGTCTCTCGTATTCAGCTCTTGTCGTGTATTGTGATTATGTATGTTGTCCGAACAAGGTCTGCGAAATTAATTCATAGAAATCAGGCTATAATTGCAATCATATTGTGATATTTTACAGAACATTGTCCGTGTATTATGTAATTTAAAAGTATTTTTTGTTTTTAGTCTCATAGACTTTTTTTAACACTTTTGAGTTTATAAATTATTAGTAACTTTAGCATATTATTATTTTCTATTCTTTATACTGGAACTGCATAAAGAATGAGAAGAAAATAAAAATATTGAGGCTGGTTACCTCGGACAAGCGCGCTAAAACTCATATCTGTGAATCACTCTTATTATCAGACGCTTATCGCATGATTATGGGGAACAATAGGTGTAGGATATGCAAGATAGGTACTCACGTGATCCACGTCGTCGATGGGTCTCCTTTCCAAATCCTTTTTATGTGCATAGGCATGTGATTTGCTTCACGACGCGTGCGATTGTCCAAGTAGTGTTACCCAAATGCAAGACAAAGACGAGACTTGGCTTTGTCTTTTATCAATACACCTGGTCTTGGTCTTGGTATTACGCTCGCAATCTTGTTCTTGGTGTTGCTGCAAGAGTCTTGCAAATCTTGCAATTACCTATTAGCTTACTGCTATTTAATTTCCAAGCGATAAGCGACCGGAGTAACGAGCGACAAACGAAGACTAAGCATCGGCTCTTGTTGGTATAGGTGGTTGAAGCGGGCGGGTACAGGAACGGAACATTAGGATGTCGATTCACGAATACGATATTTTTTTTTATAAGGGTTTGGTCACAAAGCGACCTTGCCACCCTTATTGGAAGGCATATATAATAGATACTACACACATATAATCGCAATTTACCTCCTATTGATAGCTCAATATACGATATAAATAAATAATCATTTTAATAGTTTCTTTATTATCATACATACAGCTTTTAGGTTTCATGAGAACTTATAATGATAACCCTATCTCGTGTCAATGTCGATTGAGCTTGCCATTTGTCCAGTGTCCTTGTAGAGGGCGCCTTTCGTAATAGGTACTTAAGTTGCTCCCCACAGGGAGATGTTGACGCGGCGTTGTGTCTCGGCGAAAATAGTATTACAATTCACAATATTTATATTCAGCTATGTAATATCTTTAAAAGATCTAAAAGGCTATTTAATTTATTAAGTGATTGCATGAACCGTTAGTTTGATTAGTACAAATTAATTTAACAATGCTGAAGGGACATTGTTTTTGAAGTGAAAACTTCTATAGGCGCGTGGAGCGGTGTTTTTGGCAGGATATAAATTTATAATTTCGTGTCATGGCATGCTAGATAAGCATGACCGGCCGTATTGAAGTGCGCGGCTTGCGTCACACGTAGTATAGGGGTCTGTGTACATGTAATATTGATATTTATTTTAGTTCACCATACGATTGATTGATTAATAGACTTTATAAAAATGTATATAACTATTGCTCCGAGTGCCAATAGATATGAAAATCACACTAATGTTAATAATTTTAATAAACAAATTCTGAAATTTAAATATTGTCATTCACACATTTATTTCATTGTTTTGAATTTTCATCACTGTCGGCAGTCCTTATAACTGCTTTGACTCTTTTTTTACTCAGGTTGTCGGATTCCATATAAAAAAAAAAGATTAGTATGAAAACCTATATACAATATATAGTAATCTCAATTTCTACACAAGAAAGTGAATTAACAATAACAATACTAATATGTAGAATTTTAACATTTTAATTCAGAGGAAGATTAATTAATGTAAAGATAAAAATCATATAAAAACATCTATATCGCAACACTTTAACGTAAACAGTTTTTAGTTAAGTGAAAGATTAATTTTGAAGCGACGTAATGAGTTCTCCGAGAGTAAATAAGGTCTCACTGCACTTAGACAACATCCGGTCGAGACGTTATCTATCCTCTGTAATAAGGAAAAAATACGGAATCTTATTACAGTAATAAATTGTTGTTTGTGATGGAACTAAGAAGTATTTTAAGTTGTTTAGCAGTTTCATTATATAATGTCTATTCTGTTTATTATATTTTACTTTTGGCAACCAATCTTCTAGTAGAATATTACTGTCATTGTCAAGTAGATAATGATATTACAAGTTTCTTGCGATCATTCCAATGAACTAATATGATAGTGGCCCTGCTAGAACTTTCCGATTAGAACTTTCCAGGGAGTTTTTGTAGCAAGTCAGAATCCATGCTCCGTGGTTTTATTTCTGATACACGACACTTGTGCACAATAACTAAACTGTATTACGTTAAAACACCATCAATATTACAAAATATAGAACCAAATAGCACAAGATTACGAATAAAATATAAAGTCCACTACATGACATTCCAAGATCCCGCCAAAAACTTCGTCTGTTGTGTTAATTGAGAAAAATATATTAACACATGGAATTTTTTCGATAACATTAAAAGGTTTGGTTATAACAAAACCTTTAAATAATTTTTTTTTTATTTTTTTTTATGTATGTTAATCGATATCTCCGTCAATTGTGAACCGATTTTAATGATTCTTTTTTTATTTGAATTGGTTATATTCAGAGGTAGTCTCATATAAATTTGAAGAAAATATTCAACCCCTAAGGGGGTGAAAAATCGATTATTTGATTTTCACCCACTTCGTTTCTACGTAATTTAGTAAAATTGGAACCGATTTATTATACCCATTAGAAACCAGATATATTTATGCACACTAAAAATGGAAAAATAAAAAAAAATTACAAAAAAAATAAACCGCCTTCGACGTGAAAAACTAATAAGGCACTAAAAAGCGAAAAATAACTGAATTATTAAATTAACCAAATTAAATAAAAAATATTGATATTTGCGCTACCTAATAATATATTTGAAGTCGATGCCAACCTACATTTCAAATTTGTTGTAGGTAATAAAATATGTACGAGATGGGACATGAGAGTAGACCAAAACTTTGTATGTAGATAATATGAATTTAGGTTGGCATCGACTTCAAATATATTATTAGGTAGCGCAAATATCAATATTTTTTATTTAATTTGGTTAATTTAATAATTCAGTTATTTTTCGCTTTTTAGTGCCTTATTAGTTTTTCACGTTGAAGGCGGTTTATTTTTTTTGTAATTTACTCTACGGATGATTGTATCAATTTAAACGAGGTGGTTTTTATTTTCTAGCATGCGTTGATATTGTTATCTTTGATAATAATTTTACAATTACAAACTCCGCGTCCACAGTGTACTCCTAACGGCAGCATTTTCGGAACAATATAACCTATAAACTTTCAAGGAACGAGTATACTCCTTTCTAAATGACCGTCAAGGCATCTGTGATACCCCTCATGTCGCAGGTGTCCATTAGCAACGGTGATCACTTACTATCAAGTAACCAGCATGTTCGTATGTATCGAATCATATAAAAAAAAATTCAGTACATTTTCGTCACTATTTATAAACTCTATATATTTTTGCAGTGAAAACTTCTTTAGGTGCGTTGAACAGTGAACGAAAGTGAACTGTCATGCTCGGGTCGGTGTCGCTGAATCAGGTATATTCGGTTCTACTCGATATAAAAAGCACATTATCGGCGACGGACTGACTCGTGTACCTTCGGCTCCAATCGTCACGTGTACTGTCTGACAAAGAATGCATCCTTGCACTAATTACGTTCTTTATAATATGATCATATATTTATATTGTAATAGTGATGTATGTTTTGAATATAATTAGTGTAGAATTTCACGTGTATATATTGTGCGAATTTAAATATTACTACTATTTTTTATTATTTCCAAGTTTTCACTTCTATCACCTGGTAATAGGCACACTCTAACTTTTTATTGTAGCACCACAAACTAGTGGTACTTTATTTAATGGTATGCACAATCCCATTCAGAAGCAATGGCGATTACCGAGAGATCTGCAAACAAGCCGGCTGCAAGCCTCTTTGCAGCTGAATCTAGACTAACTGATCCCAAAGAGGAAAAACAAAAACAAAACACTGTGTCGAACTTATATACACAAATATAACTCGATGTTGCACAATGAAGAAACTTCTTAATCAAACACGCTATTTGAGATTACATTCATATAACCAACCTCCTTACGAGATTCAATCTCGTAAGCACAAAGCAGAACTCAATCTAGACGGAGCGCAGACTGCCGCATTTCCTGGGCCAAAATAAATTTCATCCGTTTTGCATCACAGCGACTCTCATCAAATACACTGAAATAGGTAAGGGATAGGAGACCTTTGTGGTAGCAGCACTCTGGGCTTAACATGTCGTAGAGTGCCAATTGTAGCGAGAAAAATATTATTAAATATAACAATTGATGAAATTAAAGCCTTTGTAAATACGAGAATCTTCACATCAAAGTTAACGTAATATAAAACGGTAATCTAATGATACGTCTATGTTGAATTTATCATAGTTTTCTACTTTGAAGTGCTTGGGATTTTAACGCTATTTTAATGTCTATGAAAAATTAGTCGATTACTGTCCACAGAACCTCATTCGTCTAGTTATTTTTTTTTAATTTTCCTTTGGAAACAATCACAGATGATGTTTAAACAAGAGTATAGACATAATTAATCACACAGTAAACCGCTAAACGAAGATACCTCGTTATGCAAATACTTCTACAGATATCAATGCTTTGATTTTTTTTTAATTAATAAAAAATAGCAGTTTTATTTTTATGTCATAGGAGGTAAACGAACAGGGTACTCAACTCAACACTTAACCTGATGTTAAGTGATCACCACCGTCCATACACACTTGCAACACCAGGGAAGTCGCAAGTGCGTTGCCAGCCTGTGTTAGAGGGGAGAGGGAGGGAAGGGGGAAGGGGAGAAAGTGAAGCGATGATGGCTTAGTTAATAATAATAATAATTTATTGTGCAAAAAGTTTTACATAAATTATTTACAAAATTAAAATGTCACTGACGGCGCCAATTTAAGTACACGTTGACGTCCGTACTAGTCTTGAGACTGTATCACAGACGCCAGCGCAAACCAATTTTATGAAAATATATGGTAAAGAGGGTCACTCGTGAGCATGTGAGTATGTGTGCGTGTGTGTGTGTGTGTGTGTGTGTGTGTGTGTGTGTGTGTGTGTGTGTGTGTGTTTAAATATTTGGGTATGTATATAATAATGATTGAATGGCTACGAGAGTACGACGAGGGGGCGTAAAATAGTGCATAGATATTGAGTATCGGGTATATTGAGTATTAAAAGGTAATAAATCAATCCAGTTGACAGCGTGTTCGAACGCCGC
The DNA here is from genome assembly GCA_036509395.1 of Antheraea yamamai. NCBI lineage: Eukaryota > Metazoa > Arthropoda > Insecta > Lepidoptera > Saturniidae > Antheraea > Antheraea yamamai. Next base: position 9,945,268 of record AP028437.1, on the reverse strand, counting down.
TACGATGGATATAGGTTCGAACCCTAGAAACTGAGTTAAAGCTTTCGGTAAAGGGAAATATCGTTATGAAACATTGGCACGGTGGTTGGGCTTTGTAAGTCCACTTGGGTAGCTACCACCCTCAAATTAAAAATATGCCGACAAGCTGTTTACTATCATAGAGCACATCGTCATTTACCATGAAATGAGTTTGTGGTCAAACGCTAAAACATATAAAGTATAACAAAATACGATTTTTATAAAATTCTTCTAAATGTATCCATAATACGTAGTGCGACCATAAGTTCTGTTACAAATGAAAATGATTTTTTTTTAATGAAGTATATTATTCAAATTTATATATTTATTAGTCTCAGCAAAAAATAAAAAAAATATTCTATTCGAAATGACAACCTTTGGCTTTTATACAGACCTTTAATCTGTTTGGCCACGAATCTATGGATTTACGCACTGTTTCCAAGGGAAATTTCGCCACTGCTTGCTCCAAAGATTTTTTTAAGAGACTCAATGTCGCTGTGTCCTTTAGAGCAGGCCTTTTTTTTAAATGACTACGCTATTGACCTATCAAGGTCTTAACAGCTTCACCGGACTACGTTTAGAGCGGGCCATGTCCTCTAAAACTGACCATAATTTGAAGTCTAAAGGGTTGGGGTCTGGGCTAGATGATGGCCAGTCTTCAGCTCTTATAAAGTCCGGAACGTTGGTTTGAAGCCAGGCTTGGATTTTAAGTACTGCTGGAAAGTCCACGTTATATTTTTAAAAAGTTTATTGCTGAGAGGCTTCGCAACATGATCCAAGACAGTATCTTGACACACTTTGGCTGAAGTTTTCACTCCTTTTTCACAAAAATATAGTTTTGTGACTTCTTAGTATGACACGCCCCACCAAACCATCACTGACGCAGGATGATGACCATGTTGTACCTTTCCGAACACTTGAGCAGCTTCTTTAGAACTGTGATCGTACACTTTATCATTTTGCTTATTGTAGTGTTCTTCAAACGTGAAAATTTTTCATCGGTAAAGAGGATATTTCTATGCCTTTCGCCTGCGTATCGCGACAGAAGGTGCTTTGATCGATCCACTCTCTTTAATTGTAAAGATTGATTTAGGGCATCTCCTGTATATCGACGATAAGCACCAAGCTTCAGGTCTTGTTTTATAATACGTAACAGAGTCCTAGCGGGAATCTTCATTTCTCGCGATAAGATTTAATGCTTCCTAATGGGGTATCGGCGAATTCTGACTTTAACAGCATTAACATCCTTTGTGGTTCTACCAGCACGCGGCCGCCCCGATCTTTTCTGGTCTTCGACAGAGGAAGTGTTGTTGTATCTGTTGATAGTACGATATACGAACATGGCTGGTACCAAGGTACACCCCATTCCATATTGTAATTTGATAATGAACACGAAAAAATGTGTGAAATGGCGCCAAATCGAAAGAAGTTTTTAAAATAATATACGTGTTCCAAATTCAAAATAATTAAAAAGTTGAAAAAAATAAAAGTTTTTATGTAACAATATTTATGGCCAGACTAGTTATAATCAAACTCTAGTGTACATACAATATCATAAAAATAAACTTAAATGATTCCGCTTTTCCGCTTTCAAAGGTGCCACACATAATCCACCAGACTATATTGGTGAGGCTTATGCTCCGCCGCATTGCTCCAAAAGATTTAACTTTTCAAAACCGTATGTGTTTCTGTTTTCATTGTGCTGTAAAAGTTATCTCGTACCATTTCGCGCGTTGGTATATTGTGAAGTATTTTTTTTGCTTCTTAATTTTCTGAATAATAATATTGTGTTTCGCATTGTGGCAAAATTTTGGAACTTTTACCGGTTATTTATTAATGTAAATAAATAAATCTCCTTACTGTTCTTCTTACTACTACTTCTTTCCATAGTTGTTGGTCTGGCTGGTTTGGTTCCGAGCAATTCTAAAGAAAACCTAATTGTAATAACAAAAAAGAAAGTAATAATGTATTTGCTTCAATCAACATCACCTACTGACAGGGTATTATACTAAGAATAGAAACAAAGAAGCTACTTATGAATAATATGAATTTATGCAATCAAAATTTAGACAATTGTGTTGATGAAATAACTATAAAAAAAATTGCAATAAAATAATGACGAAGGAACGAAACATTTGTTCTAATCCCAACAACATGACCTGCAAATGAAATGTTACAAGAGTTCCTGTAACAGAGAAGTTACTGATGAGTTGTAGTCAATAATAAATTTAAGTATGAATTTAAGTATAAGTATAGTCCATGAGTTTAAGCTAATAAAGTATTGTCACCGCCTTTGCTGTCAAAAATTGTCATCAGATTTTTGCAAAAAAACTGGTGTCGTATAAGCCGATATATTCGACAAAAAGAAATTCTCAAAAAGTATAAAAAACTTTACACAAAAGATCTAGAAAAATTCTTGATTATATCATCATGTTGTAATATATAGCACACTATTATCATTACCTAGCATGAAATAAAGTCCTCTGCCACATCTGTCTGTCTGTCTGTTCGCGATAAACTCAAAAACTAACGAACGGATTTTCATGCGGTTTTCACCAGTAGATAAAGTGATTCATGAGGAAGGTTTTGGTGGATAATTTGGCAATGTTTTTTTTTATTATCAGGGAGGTTCATCAGGTTCATAATTATAACTTTATATTGGATAATTAACAATAATTAAATACAGAACCAATTGAATCGAAAGCTTCCCCGTGTAGCAGTAAACAACAAATTCACCGAAACTTACGGTTAAAAAGAGTAACTTCAATAAAAGAAAATCTCTCACATTTCTGTGTATTATGAAGTTAATGGAGGAACGGATCCGCTTTGTGTAAGTTTCTCCATGCTTTCAAATGAACATCGACTTGGATTACACAAAGAAAATATAGCTAAAGTTGAAATCTGTTAAGTAATTGACTTGGCCTTTGAAATCCTGTGCATTTCGAGTGTTAAAATTGTGGATCTTTGAATTGTCTTATATATCCGGACCACAATAACTATAAAACTGTTTATACATATATGCGTAGTGTGAAAAATTAAGTAATAACACTTATGAATTGTCGATTGAGATAGTAATTTGAACATTACATTAACTAGAGTTCAAAGCTAATACAATTCAGAGTAGGTCAAATCCTGTAGTTGAGCGAAATATTAAAGTTTCTGTTGATTTTATTTTATTACTAGCGGGCCCGGCGGACGTTGTCCCGTCCTCCGTAATCTCCGGGAACTATAACTCATGTGACTGTCAACATCAAATATCGTTAGATTTGCAGTCTAGTGGTAGGGCTTTTTGTAAACCCACCTGGCTAAGTACCAACCTCAAGTTTAAAATCTGCTGCTAAGTACTTGATAGCGTGTAGTACTTGATAGAGATCCATGTACCGTTAAAAAATTAAAACACTTATTAATTGATAGCTCTGATTTTATATGATTTATACAGTATTATTATGAAAAAATCAATGGCCTAACTTTCCGTTTAATGATTGCTTTCACTGTCCTTGGTTATTATTTCCATATGGAAAATAAAGATGGTATTTCAAAACAAAATAATTATTCTAAATTTTTGTTCCCTAGATGTCGCAATTCTAAATTTTATACAATACTAATTTGATGCTCATCAAGGACAGCTCCCGTTGATATCTCCATAAAAACACTTCCATTTCATTAAAGCTTATCTCTTTTGTCAGTCCATAAATAAATTGCTCGCCGTCTATCTCATAACTTTCAGTCGTTTCCCTATTATAAAAAAACTGTTTTTCCTTTGTCGAAGAACACGACAAGTAATTTTAACGCTCGCTTATGTTGTGAAATAAATTCCAACCTTTTATTTAAAATTTGCTTGGTTTATTTTTTCAGGCATTTGTACATCTCGTCATTGACTTCATTTCTTTTACTGAGACTATTTTGTGTTCAATTCGTTACTGAAGAGAAATACTTTTTAATTATTTCTTTTCAATCCTATTCTAATATTTAACAGTCTGCGCCAAAAATTTTAACCGCTCTGAACCGCTTCGCGGAACACAAACTTAGATATAAATACGTATTTTATTATATCTACAATATTGAAACAACTTAAGGATAAATAAGTGCTAATTTTAGATTCCTAAAATAATATTTTAACTTTGTATTAAACTTTTGACGATATTACGCGCAAACCTGAACTTACAGCTATGTTCAGAGTGGCCAAAAAGATTGACGAGGATTATAGTTGCTTTAAGAGCCCGTTATTGGTTGTCGTAATAGTGCTTTGTGCTTTTCAGTCTCATGATTTTTGAACTGTTCATTTCGCAAACATAAATAGAAAAGAAATCATAGTTGATGGTCAACAAGATTTTCGTAAATAGTACGAAAGTAAAATAAGAGATCACAAGCATGACAGCATGATGATACTTAAAATTTATTTCAAGTTCACTATAAACAAGTTAAAATATTGTAAAACGAGAGAGAACGTACGTTAAGATGTAACAAGAGTTCAAATAAATAAAAGCTAAATTAATTTTAAAACATGTTATTATCTTAAATGCTACTTATGCAACAGATTTGGGATTTTAAATTACCTAGTACTTACGGAGTCCATTTCTTAGAAATCAACACCTAAGTTAGTGTTTTTTATATGTTTTAAAATAGCGTAGAAAAAAATTCTACTCATTTTCAAAAAGAAATACGTTCATATGAGTATCACTCTGCACTTATACTTTGAACCCAGTTCCAGTGACATGTTCTGGTCAACGTAATTAGTATGGATGAGACAATAATATCTTTTATTACGAAGAATTTTTATTTCGTGTATCACAGTGTTAAATTCACTTTTCTCTATTCCTGTAATAATTTCAGCAAAAAAATGATATTTTGAAAACACGTTTAAAAAATATCTCGTATTTTTTATATTCAATTTTTGTAACCAAAACTGAATTTTTGCTAATGCTAAGTTTTGAAATCTACATGTGATCATGATTCTTTATACCCCTTACATGGTATCATTAATATTAGTAGTAAATTGAATAAATAGACCTCTCCGAATGACAAAAATGTAAACAATGCTATGTTTTATGTTAAGTTTACATACTTTTTTAAATAGAAGATATGCGTTAAATTTCCCTTTATTTACAAAGTGCTGGGAAGCAGGTTGTTTCGGATAATTTATAGCCAATAGTTCCACAATAACTATCATAATAATAGAAGACAATCTTACAAATTGAACAGATAGTATTAATAAGTAAGTAAGGATCATAAGGATTAAGTAAGTACAAGAAATAACATGCTAAATTCCTAGCAGTGACTAAAAAAAAAAAAAATTATAATGAGAAAGAAAACTAATCCAATAAATTATACTTAGTTTATGTAAGTAAATTTAATTCTAAAAAGTTTATATACTACATACGGCAACCTTTCTAATTCCTATTTTGACTGTGCTACATATAAGTTGTTTTAAGATTGTTACTTGTCTAAAATAAATCGGTAACACAATACGAATTCACTATATAGGGCTTTATGTTTGAACATCGAGATAATTGAAAATTATTTCGGATTAATTTGATAACGTATTGTTATTTATTTGAAGACAGTCGTATCCATAATATGTGCTACGTTGCGACCCTGTCCGCACTCCGTCCGCGGTCACCACCAATTTGCCACGCATTCGTTTGGAACTCAACCGCCTGCCCCTACTGAATTGACTCAACTTAACTAGTTATTACACAGTTACGGTTGTGCTTGGGAATTTATTCAGCCTCTTTTTACTTCCCACTTTCGGCATTGAACCTTTCTTTAATGACAAGGCAGGATATTATTATAAAGGACCCTACAATTTTAAGTGGTTTACCATGATCAGGTATTTGTTGATCAGGTAATATTACTTGAAATTTTCTATCGATGTAGTTCTTCACCTTCGTTCTATATTCCTTTTAATTTAAATGAATAAATTTAAGCAAATTAAAAATATATACACGCGGGACCGTACCTACGTACAACGAAGCGATATGTAATAATTAAAACTTAAATTGTTGAAGAGATAATGTCACACATTACCATCTAATTCCAAACTGATTAAATAATTATGTTTGTAACACATGTTTGTAACTGACTACGCTATTGACCTAGTAAGGCCTTAACAGCTTCACCGGACTACAAAAATCCGCCCTATAGGGGAATTATATTCCTGCGACCTCCCGGTACCACTGTTGTCTAAGATAGTGTAAGTGTGCCCTGAACAACATCCCGTACTTTTATTCATTTGAATTAAATGTTATGGTTGATCTATATATAAAAAATGTATATTTAATACGTAAGTATATATTTCACAATATACGCTATTATTTAATTATATCTAACTACAAAAATATAGAATTATAGATTTTTCAACTTAGTGCAACTTAATTATTTCATTGTATAGGATATATGGATAAACAAAAAACATCCCCATTTAAAAAAAACGATATGTATTTCAGTTACTAAAAAAAATTAAAACCGTTTGCTTCACGTGACCATTACCAATGCGATTTAAAAAAAAACGTAATTTCAAATATCGAACGTTCGTTCGGAAGCTAGAAAACAATGCGCTCGCCAGCTGGGCCGGACGGGGAGCGTTCCGGACGGACGAACGTCGACGCGAGTGTACCGAGCTATGATCTCACGCTCCTGCAAGCCGACGAACTCTGTACATGTATGTTGGGATTTTTGAACGCATTCGTAACACGACGCGATGGTCATTTTTATTTTCTCTAAATTCTGATTTTCCGATATCAGAACAGTAATTGGCAGGGAAAATTGGCTATCGAAGTAAATTTTTATTGTTTTTAAGTCTGCAATATAATTAAGGGGCCTTACCGGAAAACAATAAATATAGAAGCTATTTTTATTAAGATATTGATTGTGACATATATTAAGTGTAAAAATTGTGTATATGTTTATCTTAAATTTTCTTTACTAAACTTTCTAAACTTTCTTTATTCTTAGTAACATTATGTATATTAACCCTACATGACATTGCCAGTCTAATTTTCCTTCCTTTAGAGTGGTGTCTTGTATTCTAGTATTGTTTATAATTGTTTACTGAAGACTTTCTTCAAAGAGATTTTCCCGATTATTCTAACTATTCAAATAAATCAACATTCGAAATTTCAATATTTTTGAAATAATAAATAATGACTAATCTCGCATTCATTGAAGAATAGATTAAATTATTATAGCAGCTCGAAATATCCATATCGAAATGTCATATTATTCTAAAAGTAGCAAACCATAATTCGAAATTAGAGTCGAAAACAATTATTCGATTCGATCTCAACTATAGATGTGTATACATTAACGTATTGGTCATCGTTGTAGAAGCTTATATACTTCGGTATAGTCTAGTGGCTAGGATATCTGGCTCTCACCCAGGATGCGCGGGTTCGAGTCCCGGTACCGGAATCATTTTCTTTTTGGAGTTTTTGGCGGGATTTTAGTCTGTTATGTAGTGGATTTTATATTTTATTCATAATCTTGTGTTACTTGACTCTATATTGTGTAAAATTGGTGGTGTTTCATGTAATATAGTTTGTTTATTGTGCATAAGTGAAGTGAATGGAACATAACACCACGGAGCATGAATTCTGAGATGGTACAAAAATTCCCTGGAAAGTTGTAATAAGGGAGCCACCATCTTGTTGGAACATAAACATTGACATTGAAATGATCGCACGACACTAACTTGTAATACTATTATCTACTCGAAAATGGCAGTAATAATCTAAAAGATTGGTTGCCAAAAATAAAGTTAAAAAAAAGAAGCTTTTAGATCAAATAAGCATTTTAAGATTGTAGATCAGTATTCTAAAAATTAGATTGTACTTTTGTTTTATACTGAATATAAATAACATGTAATAAAGTTTGAAATTAATATTTATTAATACTTTAAAACGCTGCAGAACATGTTTCAAATATCGCCTAACTTTTACCATTTTTAAATGACGACTTCAGCATCGGATGTTACCCGAGCGTAAAACACAATTTTAGGTGCAATATTTATACCCTTTCCATCTCTCTACGATCTACCACAGATCTTCTTTTTAACACGTTCTATTTTAAAACAATTTGATTTTACGCGGTAAATGTATTCATGGAATTTCACGGCGCGCCAGTAATCCCTTTGGGATACAAAAAATAACATCATACATAAAGGGTCATCTCAATTATGTTAATAAGGGATTGGTATGCGACCCTATTTGTACTGTGTAGCTATTAGATGTAAAATGTTTTATGAGTAATAATTAATCTTAACTGGATGTTTTTGCTGGAAAAGATATTGGTCTCGTCTCTTACTTCTTTACAAAGTAATGTGACATTACTTAGATACGCTAGCACTGTCTGGAATCCAGTTTATGCTGTTCTTTTCCAACAAATCAAAATCGCTCAGCGTGCCTTCACCATATATCTAATCTATACTTGCCAAGATATTTCTCATGAAGTCCCTTACAATGAACGCATGTTTTTCACTTTATAAACCCTTCGCGACCGCTGCAGATTAGGTGAGTAATTAAAAAAAAAGAAATATATTGATGGTGAAATGCGATGCGAACAATAAATATCACGTGAAATTCTCATGAATTACCCAGCTACACTTAATAACATTTTGTCCATCCTCCAGTGGACAAAAATATATGAACCACTTTCGCGGATTTCGATTGCTGGACTGAAATTGTTACTAAATTACCAGATCTTGACATATTATTTGATTCCTCGCCAGAATAAAATTTTGTAAAACAAAATTATTTAATTAATACCCTATTAACCAGTTGCAACATTGTAATTTTATTTTATTTAAATTACTGTTAATGAGGGTCTCATTTCTTTTGTAAATATTTATTTTTTCTTTCTATACCATTCCATTCCGTTTTGTTTTAATTCCGTGTAAGCCGGACTCTAATGTTTTATTGTCTGTATAACTTTTTAGAGGTCATAAAGATTATCCTCTTAAGGGCAGTTCTAAATTATATAACCACCTGAAATACTAATATTTCTTTTATTTTATATTTGGCTAGGACAAAACTATTTTAAATGAAGCTGGTTTTTTATTATCAATGTATTTGTGTTATCTATCATAAATAAATAACATTGTAGCGTTATCTGACGTATCCAACAGAAAAATCAAATTCTTAAAGAATCTTTATATAGACCCAGTAAAGAGCTCGATCAAGATCGCCGATATAAATACATGTACATTTTAATTCTAGCACCTTTTAGGGTTCCGTTCATTAAGAAGAAATCCTATTACTAAGCTCACGTTGCGGTGCCGCGCTGCGATGCCACCCTGCTGCCTATCCTATGATCTTATATTTAAAGAGTCGTATCTTTTATAAAGTAATAAGTAGCTAAACGATGAAATTTACACAGAACATATTGTTTCGGCTTGTACAAAGAAATGCATTTTCAAATTTAGAATTTTCTATAAACAACGAGTAAATAACTTGTAGGCACGATGAGGCACCGTCGTGTGGCGTCACTTCGTGGAATACGTACACTAAACTCTAGACTGCTTAGAGCAGGGATTTCCAATGGGTTGATATCGGTTTCCCTGGGGTCGATATAAACGAAAACTGATTTTGGGGGTCAACGAGGTCTAAAAATCGACCCCTATTAATTAACACAAATTCTTATTTGAAACTTTCAAGATATTGTATAAGTTGTGTTACGTGTACCAACTTGTTATGAGAATGACTAATATTAGTATGAAATATCACTATTGTACTTTTAAAAAACCTAACAAATCGATGAGCTTGCATAAGTTCGTACAAAAATTCGGCAAGTCAACATTCAATAAAAGTGGACAACTTCGTGTAAGATAGTGTGTTAGAGCCTACAAGTCTTTCAGGCACGTTTTGTCTTACTCTGTTTTTTTTTTGTATGTTAACCATTTTAATATAACTCAGCACTAGGTGACATCTTATTATGTTTTGCAATGCAAGAAAAAAGGTCAAGGGCGGTTGATAGTGATTTAGAAATTTTATTAAAGAAAAATTATACGAATAATTTTATTAACTGTGTAAATAAAAGTTAAAAAATAATAAATAACTCTAACCCCATACCACATACTATAATGACGGGGAAATAGGTTTTCCTTCACCATTTTAGAGCTTCTATATATTGAAAGGAAATAAGAGGTCTGTAAAAATATCTAAAGAGCGAGAGATTGCTAGAACCCGAGTGTGAGCACTGAGCAGTAAATCTTTTGTCAAAGTGACGTCTTTTCTGTGTGTCTACTTGATCTATGTGTCTGGACTATAGATGTAGGTACTTATATTTTTATGTATTTTAATTTAGACCATCGAGATGTGTGAAAGAGGTGAGCCGTATTTTTTGGTAGTAATTTTCCTTTTTGGGGTTATATGGAGAGCGAAGGATACGTCTCGTTCTACTGTGGTTTGTTAGTGTGTCTCCTTTATCAAATTCTTGTGTGTTATGTGTTTCTTTTATCTTAGTATTAATAGGTACGAGACGATCAATGGACCGTTGGATGTTCTTTCTTCTTTTTATACCTAATAGGTTTTAGCGTCTGACCACAATATCATCTGATTTTAAGCGACGACGTGTTCTAAAATGGTAAACACACCCCGTGTTATTACAAAAAACTGAAATACCTATTAAATACTTGGTTTAAAAAGGTTTCGTGATAAATGCACCGCGATCGCTCGATGCAAGTTCGCGTTATCCTTTTTCACAAGTCTTACCTAACGTAACCAAAGCGAGACAAAAGAGCAAGATGGCGAACATTCAGCGACCGCGGTGCATTTAATATGAGACGTTTTTAAAGCCAGGGTTCAATACGTATTTAACTTTTTTGTAATAATACCGACCAAGTTTAGAAGAGACTGGCTCTCAAGTGCGTACTGCGGTTGTACATGTAACTTGTTCCTGGTGTACTCACCTATATATATAAAAATCAATTGCGAAAAATATGTAAGCGCATAATTTCAGAACTGCTGCATCAATTTGACTGCCCCTTTTTGATTATGATGATAATGATAATGATTTGACCTCAACCCAAACAGAAGTAAACAGAAATTTTTCAATGATAAATGAAATATGTACAAACAAACCTTGTACTTACGCCACGTTAGGCCCTTCTAATAGACGATTGGAATTAAATCGAGGTTGAGCTTTTTACATACAAAACTCAGGGATTAGATTCTATAAAACATGATACTGCTAAAAATCGTATATCAAGTGCTTGCATTGTTGCGTTTCGTTCGGTCAGAGAGTGCCGGAGGACCAAATCTCCCCCCCTCACTCTCCCCCTTCTTTCGCAATTCCCCCAAACACAGACTGGCAACGAACTTTCGATTCCCCTGGTTTTGTTAGTGTCTATGGTCGTTGGTGATCACTTAACATCAGGTGACCCACGGGTTCGTTTGCCTGCTATGACATAAAAAAAAATTGTTGTAATTACAGAATACACCGCCTGTATGTTTCTGAATACCGATAATGATAGGTTGAATGGCAAAAAAAAATTCTGGATCATTTTCGTTTATCGAGAGATAAGTCTGAAAACCAATTATACATCGGCATTATGAATCCCAATTTATGAAAGAGGCTTAAACGGATTTTTTTTTATATCATAGGAGGCAAACTAACAGTTGGGTCACCTGATGTTAAGTAGTCACCACCGTCCATAGACACTTGCTAGACCAGTATTGAAAAAAAATGCTGATAAGTTAATATCTAAAAAACCAATTGTCTATTTCAAAAAACCAAAGCCATCTCTTTTAGTTAGGTGAAAGAATTGCAAAAAATCTGAAGAACGTTTTCGATAGGGTAGAAGAATCGAAAGCGGTCGGATTCAAAAGTGGTCAATTCGGCACGGAATATCCCATATTTATTTTTAAAATACAGTTTCTTTGAGGTTATAACACGTTACAAGTATTGAACGTGTGGGCATAGGACTGATGACCATTTTATGAGGACTTGTTCGTAGAAGGTTCCAGGCTGTTTTTTTCGTGTTCCCTTGATCGTTTGCTATTTTTATAATAAGCACAGCGAAGCGGACTTGTATTAGTTAGTTATAAATGAATGTTGCTATATCTGAGATTGATAAATTGTAATACTGTCTGTTCGGCAATACGTGTTCTATCACTGAGAAGGGTTTTTATGTTATCCATTTTACTGTTAACTGTAAACTCGTCAATAGATTCCGCTGCAGGACATCAAATTTTTACTGTACGGTAATATCTCTTTTCCTGTAACTTAACTATTTATAACAGGTAGGTGGTAACTTAGGTAGGTGGTAGAGCTACGCTGAGGCTATTAATGGTTTCAACATGAATGGGTCGGCTCGCCCGGGATAGTACCACCCTCTCACAGAAAACCGACGTGAAGTAACAGTGCTTGCATTGTTGCGTTTCGTTCGGTCAGTGAGAGCGCCGGGCCCACCTTCCCTCCCCTTCCCCCTTCTCTTACTCCCTCTCTCCCCAAGATAGGCTGGCAAAGCACTTGCGACTCCTCTGGTGTTGCAAGTGTCTATGGACGGTATGGACGGTGGTGATCACTTAACATCAGGTGACCCACCTGTCCGTTTGCCTCCTATGATATAAAAAAAAACAACAACAAATAAGCATGGCAGAATTAAAGATATTAGGTATTAGATGATTAAATAAACAATTCATTTATGTACGGAAGTATATTTGTTATATTTATACAGTGTAACCTTCTTGATAACTAGTTTATATTGACTCGTAGATGAATTAATTTAATGTCGAAAATAAAATCTGAACTATATTTATTTTTACTAATATTAATCTCAACTTGTTCGCTTGTGCACATTTTTTTAACATACAGGCCATATAGGCAGTCCTTCCTTTTTGTTCACATCGTATAAGAATTCCTAACTTAGAAGTGAGGTTGAAAAATAAATTCGCTGATAAATCACTAATACAACAGCTAGAACTTAGGTCTAGGTGTCCTATTGTAATAATTATTTATATACATTTTTATATCCTAACTAATATTATAGATGTGAAGTATGAGATTGTTTTTGTTACGATTTCACACAACTATTCAGCCGATCATTATGAAATATTGCATACACCTTGTCAGAGGTACATAAAATATCACAGTGTACACAGTTACAGTAACATCTAAGAAAAAAAAATGTTCCCGTGGGATAAATCAAATCAACGTTAACGCGAGCGAAGTCACGTACAAAAGTTAGCTAAAGTAGTAAAATAAATGTTTTCTCATAAACCGTGGTATGAATGTGCTTTTATGCTCATCACACATGGAAGTAATTCGACGACACTGGCCAGGCATTTTATGTCAGCGTCCGTCCGGTATAGTTCTTAGTCAGCCATTTTGAATTTAGAACACATGAGATTTTGAATCTGTGTATTAGGTGTTTGTGATGACTCGGCGATGCGTCACTGCGTATATGCATTCACAATTATTATACTGGTATGTAAGATATAAATTATGTAGCTGGAATGTATCATTTATTTATTATAATGACTTCGTCAGCTTTGTCTATTGCTTTAACAATACATTTTATAAGCAGAGAAAAAAAAAAACAAAATTGAAATCGAAGACACTTTGCTCAATAGATATCTTTGTTTTTTGAAGAGAAAACTTCTTTAGGCGCGTTGAGCGGTATTTTTACCAGGAGATAAATTTATAATTTCGTGTCATGACATGTTACGTAAGCATGATCGGCTTACGTAAGGATGATATTTCAATAATCACATCCTGAAATATAAATATTGTCATTCACACTATAATTAATATGAAAATTCAAAAGAGAAAACATTTATTTCATTCTTTTGAGTTTTCACTTCTGTTGGCAGTTCTTATGAGTGCCTCGACTCTTTTTTATTGTTTCGAACTGATTACTCTATTGCCTGACGCACCTTCATAGCTTCATCGGACTACTAAGGCGAGCGCTTAAGGCACTTCGACGCTTGGCAATAGCTCAAAGGTGCTAAAGTGGCCGAACCGCGGCTTGGGCTGTTGCTTTGGATGCAACACCGCGAATCTGTACAAGCTAAACTAAGCTAGCTATTCATATATATAAGAATTTTACATACATATGTACTAACATGTACCTCACGAATTCAAAGATATATTTTGTATCTGACAATGTCTTTGTTAACAATCTTATCCGTAGTAAATGAAGATGTCGTGGTTATTTTTTTGTGGTTAGGGATCAAGTACCTACTGATTAAAAAAAAACTACAATTCAACAGCATTCACACGTACAGAAGAAATTTATATATAAAGATCTATCTTAATATATATATTTCTTGTGTGCGTGTGTATGTGACTGAACTCCTCCTAAACGACTGGACCGATTTTGATGAAATTTTTTGTGCGTGTTCGAGTGGATCCGAGAATGGTTTAGATTCACAATTGGACCCGGTAGGTGGCGCTGCGGTTGACTTTTGGGATTTCTATTTTTTATTATCAAGGCAGGACAACGTCCGCCAGGTCCGCTAGTATATATATATATATATATATATATATAATTATATATATTATCATCTTTTTAAAGTGTTGTAAATAACTATGCGTTATTTGTGAAATTGTCACAAGTTTTACTTTAAAAAATGAATAAAAAACATGTGTGTAGTTCAGACGCGGTAGAAGTGAAACTTTCAAAAAGAAAGCGAGAAGAGCGTACGTCTCACTGTTCTCCGATACCCGAAGGCAAACGAGACACTGCTCTCACTCTACCCGACACAGTGTTTACACCAATCAATTTTCTCCACACAAGAAGATTGAGGATCGGAATTTCAAAGCCCTGTAAAGTTTTACTTCAAAAATTTATTCATAAAGTAGCAACATTACTGACTATTGTTAATATTGTGTCCGACTGAATAATATGCACCATACACCAGGTGAAACAAAACGCCACAGCGGCACACTTAGGCGTATCGCGGTCTGGGTTCAGCCAATGTTTATGCAGTAGATGCAGTAGATGCATGGAGAAGATGGTAAGAAGTCTATACATTACTGGATCGCGACCATCTAATAATCCTATCACAGTAAGTTTCTTTTAATTAATTTTGTTTTCAGGATCAACCAATAGCAGTCCAGCAGTCAAAAATTTATAGGAGGTGGCAATATGACGACGGCCTAGTGTTTTCATCTCTCGGTGGTCGCGAGTGTTCCTGAATTGCATTATGGTTACCATCGACTACTGTGACGTCACTTCGTGGTACATAAATCATAATGTAGTTCACATGCGATAGAAGTGAAAACTTCAAAACAATTATGAAATATATTATACTAGCGAGCCCGGCAGACGCTGTCCCGCCCTTACTATAAAAAAAAATCTTGACAAATTATATACTAAAACCTTCCCCATGAATCACTATATCCACTGGTGAAAACCGCATGAAAATCCATTCAGTAGTTTTTGAGTTTATCGCGAACAGACAGACAGACAGACGCGGTGGGGGACTTTGTTTTATACTATGTAATGATTTCATCCCATTCTCGCCCACGTGTAATATACATATATATATCCCTTTTAATGTCGCTTTTTCCTTTGATAAAATTCCAAATTAAGCCAAAGAAATATTAACTTGAAATAAAAAACACATGCAAAGATTGTGTATAAATACTAACACTATAGATGAAAATATGAGATTATTTCTTTGTTACCCTTCAAGTCTTGAATACTTAAGCGATGACCATGAGGTCTTCTACATACATTGTCAAGGGTGCAGGACAAAACACTGTCAACGAAAGATAGGTCGTTACACATATATACATTAAAGCAAGTGAAGTCGCGGGCAAAAGCTACTGATATGATAAAAACTCGTGTACTGTTCTGTTACTATCTGTTACACATTTGTAAACTAAATGCGGATTATACATTATTCATATTTTAACAAACAATGTATAATACTGAACTAATTCTAACACAGTTATTTACAACAAACAAATACATATATGGACCGTTTATTTTGAAAGTGGTGTAAGTCCATTTTCTTTTGTTTCGAGAAAATTAAAGGTTACTATATTTGTTGATTTAAAAATACAGGCAAATCATATGAGGTCTGGCATTGTTTCTATTGTTTTATCAACATTTAATTTGTTTATATAAATTTATATTTGGCTAATTAGACTACGATAACACATATTTATGTGCTGTAAATGGACTTACACCACTTTCAAAATTAGACAATTGTAAAAATCGTTTAATTTCAATTTTGAAAAATCAAATATCGCTTAAAATATACTTCATTTTAATATAATTTTGTTTACAAATACGCATAACAACACATAAAATTTTATTTTAGACGGCAATTACATTGTCATTACAAGATACTGATTACAAGAATATACTTATTCTCTGCATGTGGTAGTGTTTCAAAATATGCATGATGCACCGGAGGTATATAGGGTAGTAGCTGCTTCATGTCTTTATATTTTTCGTACGTAATAGGTCTGGCATTTTGGTACAAAGGCTCCAGGGCGATTTTTTCAAATTTTAACGGTCTTCCAGGACGTAGAGGTAATAAATTGATAATTTTACTATTCTTGTTTTTGTTGTTTTTTTAATTCGCCAAAATACGGGCAAAGATACGGAGTCATACAGCCTTGTCGTATTTATTTTCTTCTCACAGGTTATGCGCTGTACATTTTCTAATACATTTCTCTAATTTTTTAATATTTATCTTTTAACTTACGAGTAGTAGAAACACGGAGGGGAAACAATGCAAATCGTCCGCGGGTGAAACCGCGGGACACAGCTAGTATAAAATAAATGAAAAATAACAAAACACTGATCGGTATCCATCTGCTATGCCACCTACTTCTGTCAATTGGACTTACACCACTTTCATAATCGATGATTATGCAATTTCATTTACCGGCCGATTTTAAGTTGTACAAAACATGGGATTTTTTTGAGAAATTAAACATGGACTAGTTATATATAAAAAATTTACATTAAATTAAGCATGAATTACGTGATAGCTCATTTTTCTCAAAAATGGACTTACACCACTTTCAAAATAAACGGTCCATATAAGAACTAAGAACACGTTGAAAATTGTATATATAAATAATTAAAGACTGTTAAACAATTGAAGCAAACATGAAATTACAATATAATTTTTTGAATACATTTTATTGTAATTATTAAGAAAATATAAATCACACAACCCACTGTAATTATATAATACAAAAAAAAAAACTAAAAGCAATTTGTATGATATCAGGCTTCATTGTTAACATATAAGTAATAAACAAGCCATAAATCATTAATAACAATTCTAAATGATGTGAACTAATAAATACTCTACCAATTGTAAGTAAACTTTCCTTATATTGTAAAACTTTACCTGACTTAAAATGAATAATTATAACATTGTCCTTTAATCAATAATAAAACTATGCAATCATAAATTTTGTAAAATTAACTTATCAAACAAATGTATATCCAAATGTTTTATGATTTCAAGCGATAAAGTTATATTCAGAAGAGTATTCTATTCCCTTATTCATCTCTAATACTTTTATTCTAATATATAACATAATTCATTTCTATCATATCTGTAATTTATTAATATTTTATATTTTAATATTTATTAATATATTAATTATTTTGATAATAAGTTTATACATGTATGTGTTATGTTATAAATAATAATAAAAATGTAGGTTAGTTTTGAGTATTATTGTCTATGGTTCTATATACTACATCTACAAAATAAACATTTACTATCATACTTTTATGATGATTATGGTGAGCAAAGTATCATATAATAAATAAGTTTAAGTATAACATTTCTTATATCCAGTAGGTAGTTACGTCGAGTCCATTGCCTCCATTGACTACCTTCACGGTGTGTGTACTCAGTGCTGAACAAATTATAGAAACTTAGTATGTGGCATTGTTGTGACGTGCATATTTTTAATATTGACTCTCGTGGCAATGACCGCCGGCGCGCGGTTCACGGCCGTTTATAATAAGACGTTTACCAAGTTTTTAAAACGATTTTATCCTTGTAAACGCGTGTCCGTGTACGTGTACGCCATTGAATACGTCGTAGATTTTCTCTTATACTATATTCGAAATTCGTAAATAAAATAAACTGTCGCCGGCAACACGGGGCGCGAGAGGGCGGCACCCTACACCGGCATTCACGCACACACGCGCGACGCAGGGCGGTCGAGGGCCTCGAGGGGGCGCTACGGTCGTGCAGTCTCGCGCTAACCGTCTCAGAGGTTGGATGTTCGTCGTTTGTAGCGACGCGTTCGGAAAATAAACTAGTTTTGTTCCGGAACGATCGACGAATCTGTGAATTGCTTTTTAACGTGCTAGTGGACTGCTATAGTGTACGTGATATTTATCTATTTCGAACGGTTGGTAGTTTTCGAGATTTTTTATCACCACCCGCCTCGCATATTCATTGTTTACATCTGTAGTTATACACACATGTGCTTCTCTTTTTTTCTTTTTCCCCTGAAGTAGGGTTTTATTAATAAATGAATCTAAATTAATATAATAACACGGCGTCAACATTGAATAAGTCGTTTCTATTTCCAGATAAACTGTTGGAATTGATTTGGAGCCGTTGACTTGTGTAGAAACAAAGGTTTACATTGACGGAAGGTGAACGATCTTCATTCGACTTGCTACAGGTATGTTTGATTAAGAAATTCATTCATTTTTCCGTTTGTACAACACTAGGACGCGCGTGGTAGTTAACATTTTTTAACTTAAATTTTGGAATCGAAACATAGATTAAGCCCTCTGCATGACTAATTACAATTTGAAATGCCTACAACGTAATTGCTGCTCGGAAACATTGTCCGTTTTTGTGTCATTGACCTCAATGTGCGCGGGTAAGTAGGTAAGACGCTATTTTTTTATGCAACTTGTGTATATCTTACGTAACGTATAATCCGTATTCTTGTACGTAATTAAACTATTGTATTGCATGTCAAAGTAGAGAATCGAGGTTCTCGTAAGGCTTATATAATGTATAACCTTTGTTTGACATTTGATTTTGAAGCCTTTCAAATGAGTGAACAAGCACTAAATAAATCTGTTACTTGTTGCGTCGCTATTTGAATACGCCGCGATGCCGGTAGCCGAATGTTATTGTTATAATAAATATTTTCGTCGGTCCGTTTTCGGCGTCTGATGTGTACAATAAGAAGTGTATAGATAGCAGTGTGATTTTATAGGGGTCTGTCTATCGTACTTTATACTTGATGCGTATTCAGGACCTAGCGTAACACGCGGGCGTTTTAACCGACATTTAATTAATATAAAAATGCAGTCAGTTCAAAATTACTGTTAGAGAAAAAACTTAGCAGCTCAGATTCCTTTAAATATATTACTCAAGATGTAGGTAATTGAAAATAAGTTATTGAATTTGAGATTTGACTTCTGTTGAGTTGAGAGCTATTTAACTTGGAAATACCTTCTGATTTTATATATTAACACTTATTTCAGAACCGTTAACATTATTTATCTATTATAAATTCAAGAAAAAGTTTTTCGAACTGACCGGCATCAGCTGTACCATATATGTCTGTCTACCTACAGCTTCACCGGGCTTGACCTTCATCGAACTTGAGAATAATGTTAAGACTATATCGTCTTATTTAGCAATACTAATAAACGGTAATGAGACGTGAATGAACTTTTCGAATAATTATCAATACGCCCATACTGACGTTTTTCCTGATGTTGATGATAAAATCCATATTTAAGCCATGGTTTCGCTCTGCGCTGTGTTGCCCACACCCACGTAAAATGCCCACGCGTATTCTTAGACATGGTAAATATAACATATTAACATCTGTCGAAATACTAGTAGTGTAACCTTTGAGAGTAATTATTTAACCTATATATACATTTCTTGGTTCCTATTGTACTTAATGTATAAATACTATATTCGCTAATAAAAAGAGATACCAATAAAATAAGTATATGTGCATCAATTTTTGTTACTCACGTATTGAATTCTAATGAACTTTCTTTGTTATAAAATTGGTAAATATTCTTTGATCTGAGTTGATCGTTCCCATGTCTTTCAAACGATCTCGGCGACGTGAGTGGTTGGTTAGAGGTTCATTTTTTTAAATATTATTTTCATATTAATTATTTATAATATTGTTAAGTATTGCTACGCACTGTTATTTTTACTTTCAGTTTTCATTGTTTGATTCCTTTTCTTATAGGTGACTTTTGTGATTTCCGTGTACAAATATATATATAAAATGGAAATTCTGTTGTTTAATATTTTGCAGACCTTCAAACTTCTACTTGGCTTCTAATAAAGTGTCGCCTTGTGCAATTAATGAAATCCTATAATATTTAGGTGGGTATGAGTCAATGTTAGTAGGAGCTTGTTCTAAGAATTATTGTGTGGTATGTTTTTATGAAGCGACAGACGGCGGTTAGCTAGGATAATATAATTAGGTGCTATGAACGGGCTGTGTTTGTGTGTCATCTGAAATTTAAACTCTTTGTAATTACATTATTCATAAATGACAATTTATTTGAAGGTACATGAGTGTTGCGTAAGGAGCTGATTACTCGGTGTCTGAGGTACCTTTAACTGTAGTTTATGCGTTTAATCGCGTTATCGGTTCAATATATAAGAGCAATAATATGCCAAATTGGGTTTCTGAGCACACAATAATACGATAAAATTCAGTTAAACTCGGTTCGACTTAACTGGCCTATCTGGGGCGTTTATCTATTCAGTAAGCTTTGTTTGACGTTTCACATACTAAAACTGACCTGAAACTTTTTTTTGTCTCAAACCGTATAGTGATGTTAGCACATATGATGAGGTTTAGATTATTGTTTGTTATGTTCCACTATATAATAGTATTTTTAATACGCTTTCCGTACTCCGTTTTCGTATATATGTATTTTTAAATCTATTTATAAAATATGTACAAATAATAATTTCAACAGGACTGCTGAATATAAAATCTAACTGAATTGACAAAAATAATACTGTTATGCACCATAATAATGCAATATACAATACAATAATAAAACAATGAGTAATGACAAATTAGAACGATAAAATCAATTTTAGACACGATTTTGTAAAGAGAGCCATCTATGAACATTAAAGAAGTAGTTATTGGTTTCATAGTTATTTAACGGTTCGAAGTGTACTTAGAAACGTATCTATAGTTAAACGCCGTATAGATAACTTTGTTAAATCAATAACCAATGATTTTTTAACCAACAACTTCAGAAACCGGCTATTAGCCGTGACCATAGTTCCACACTGATGTAGGCATTCACAGTTCGGCTTTTATTGGTGATGCTCAATTCTCATTAAGTAACAACCTGCATATTATTTCGTTATCACTTAACGTACTTCCTGACCTACAATTTATATAGTAATGACTTCACTACTAAGGGTCATATCGCGGTGTGAGATAACTTGTAACCTTTTTCAATAAATTAGTTCTATTTTATTTTTCATTAATGAATTTATCTGGTTTGTAGTTGCACAGATTAATGCGTTCAAATAAGCAAACAGCCTGCCGAGGTTGATAACATTTATAATAGGATAATTAATATTAATTTATGTGGGTATATAAATAAGATAAAAATACAATTTCTCTTAATTCTTCTTAAGTAAATGTATGTATTACCTATACAAAAATGAAATAAACGGTCGAAACTAACAAATTAGAACTTCTGTTGTCCTCCCTTTAAGGAAATGCAAACCCGCTGGACTTGATTGATCATCCACTACCGTACGAATTAAACTTTCCCCCGGCTTTGGGAGTTTGTTCTTGTCATGATGAATGGATGGGGGTCAGTAATCCCCACTGTAATTATTGTTTCGCATTATTAAAGAACTGTAAAATATTCGCAAACACAATATCTATAAATCAACTTTTACTACTAATTAATAGAACGTAGAAATCCTATAATAATGAAATAAAGTAGGTATTATCATTGCTTATTCATGTTTTTTTAATCTTTATTTTTGGCAACCAATCTTTTAGATTATTACTGCCATTGTCGAGTAGTTAATAGTATTACAAGTTCTTCTTCTATTTTATTTTCGGCATCCAGTCTTTTAGTAGACTATTACTGCCATTGTCAAGTGAGTATCGATATAACAAGTTTCTTGATATAATTACAATGGACTAACAAGATGGTGGCCATCTTGTTAGAACTTTCCATGGAGTTTTTGTGGCATCTCAGAATTCATGGTCCGTGGTATTATTTTCCATTCACTTCACTTATGCACAATAAACAAACTATTTACATAAAACATCACCAATTTTACACAATATAGAATCAAATAACAAAGTGATAAAGGTTCCTACAAATTTGGTAGGAGGGGGGGAACTGAGAGGAAGGGAGGTTGATGGATCTCAAAGGGGGCCTCCTTAAACCTACACCGGGTGAAGTCCTGGGAACTGCTCTGGGTTTCTCCCTCCAGGCGGCGGGAATAGGGGATTATGAATAAAATATTAAATCCACTACACGACGGATCAAAATCCCGCCAAAAACTCGCTTATTCATATTGTGGTGAATGGAGAGTTTTACAAATGTGTCGATACATTTCAAAATGACCTAAATCCAATTCTAATCGTTTTTATAACATGTTTAATTTTTATAATATTTCCAGGATTTATACACTGGAAACGAAGTTCAAGTTTTGCCGTCTATAAGGCTTTTTTTCTATGGTCTTCATATTTTACATGTAGGTACAAATTTTGAAGATCCCGAAAAATAACTTAAAATATTAGGAATTTCTAAAATTGGATTTAGTTCATTTTTAAACGTAATGACACAAATATTTATTCATCGATTTACTCTTGGAAATAACTTTATTTAAAGTGTTAATATATAGATACTTAAAATATATATATATAGTTTCTAAAGAATAGAATCAGTATATTATGATATTTGGATATAAAAAACTGTACAATAATTTCTTTATTGTTAAAAATATCCGATCATCTCAGCAACAGTTTTATACAAGTGGAGAAAACGAAAACTATTGTACTGTTCTCATGTATGGCCGTACTGACCCAGTGGTCAACGACGTGAACATATAGATCAGTCAGAAAGATTATATATCCAAATGGCACTAAGTGCTATTAGAAGTACATACGTGTGATTCTGACGAGTAACCAAGTTAAGTGAACGTACTGAACAGAGTTAAAACTAATCCGCGTTATCAACAAACATAAGATAGCTTGCCTTTGCTGTGTAACAATGGATAAGTGACCTGCTGCTGATCATTTTTATTCAGTAAACTACAGGAGAAGTTTCAGTCGAAAGAAATAATAAGACAACACCAAGTAATTTACTTAAGTAAACAACACCTTTACTTAAATTCTAGACATTTTATTAAATGAATGTCTAAAATAAATTGATGTATATAAAAGAAGTAGTTGACAATTTTAAATGGTCTGCTGTGTTGTATTTTTTTATTTTATTTTTGGCAACCAATCTTCTAGTAGATTATTACTACCACTGTCCAGTGGGTAATGAGATTACAAGTTTCTTGCGATCATTTCAATGAACTGACAAGATGGTGGCCGTATTGTTAGAACATTCCAGGAAGTTTTTGTGGCAAGTCAGAATCCATGCTCCTGGGATTATTTTCGATCCACATCACTTTTGCACAATAACCAAACAGTTTTAGAACATTCATTAATATTACATAATATAGAGCCAAATAATACAAGATTATGAATAAAATATAAAATCCACTACATGACATTCCAAGATCCCGCTAACAACTTAAAAACTATGTGGTACATTTGAGAAAGAAGTAACGTGACATAGCAGCCTCTTTTAAAATTCGAATATAAAATCAGAAATGTGACAGAACTGTTAGAGCACTAATCGTTTGGCAAAGTCGCAATTACCCTTGACCTCTTTAGAAGGCGTATTGAAGGTCAATAACGTTTTCCAAATATCTCTTCGGTTAATGAGATTTCTTGACGGCTGATGAAAATCTTTCATAATATAGTGCGTACGTAATCGCCGATTCAATTATAACTTTTATCACAGAATTTATTTTAATTAACTGTCAATATTTTAATTTATGGTTATTAAATTTCTAAATTAAATTCAGAGTGAGATTATTAGTAAAATTATTATGAACTTTAGATTGGGACAAAAGATGCCATTGGCCCAACATATAATGGAGGCATAACAAAAATGACACTCGTCATTAGCGCGGCAGTTACGCCACTCGACACTTTGTACACGAAAAGTGGGCACAATAGCCGGCTAGTGTAATATGGCGTGACTGTAGAATTAATACTATAAAAAGTTTATTTTAGAATCGCCGTTCATCAATAGTTTTAACGTAACATGCAAGAGAATATTTATAACACACGCACCCTTCACTGCAGTTGACAATTTCACTTTCATTATTTCCGCTACAAATACGATGTGGCGGTTAAACCACATCCTAGGCGCATTGACGAAAGGGCCGGGCTGCGTACTGCAATTAAGGGTAATCATTCAATTACCCGACTATAAGGGCGTTCGGTCATTGTCGTTGCCATAGCAACTGGGTTACGTTTGTGTTTGTTCTATGAGCATAATACATGTCTTGATTTTAGCAATTCTTTATACCATGTAACATTATTATACACTCATTAACCAAGGTTTGGTCACATAGCTTCTATATGAGGAGCATTGTCATTTGAACCAATATTCGAGGTAAGTTTTAATCTGTAAGATTTACAAAAGGTACAACAAGCCTTCGGAATTGAATTTAGAAAATCGCTAAATTAATAAATCTTTTAATAAGTTAATTATAATACTCTTATCACAGTTTTATTACAAGTTATTTATTAAGAAACATTTTAAACTGATGTTGCTTTTAGGCACTGTCAATAAAGAAACTGCATCATCTATATTCTATACTAGCTTCTGCCCGCGACTTCCTTCGCGTGTAATAGTTACTTTGGGCCAAAGCTAACACGCAGCGGAAGCTCTCAAAAGGAAAAAAAAAACGATTTTGAAACAGTCTTCATTGGTGCTCCGCTCCTATTGCTCTTAGCGTTATGATATATAGCCTTTCTCGATAAATGATCTATCTAACTATATAAATTTCGATCAATCTTTTTTACTTTTATTTCTTAGACACTTTGCTCTTATCTAAAGAAATAAGGATAGCTGAATTTAATATAGTTATTCAGTTTTAAGAATCTACAATTTTTATAAGCATTACGCGGTCAGCCGGTCAGCGATGTGTTTTCTCGCCGTGGAAAAGCCAGACAAGCGGTGTTGTGCTTATATATTTTCTCTGTACTTAAAATACATTGTTAAAATACGAAACGAGGCTGATGAAGTCGCGCGTATCAGTTCGTTGAAAATAAATAAGAACTCGATACAAATCTTTTCAATAATTCTAGTACTAAAAGCATATAGACGTACAAACTGGTACAAATAGAGTTTTGTCCACACTTGTATCAAGAATATTTTCTAGACAGTTTGCCTAGATCTTTTCAAAATAGTGATACTGAGATATTTAAAAAATATACAAATGGTTTCAATTTGTATGGATTTAAACATAATCATTTCATGTCTCATCTACATAGATGGACCATACTGTATTGAGATTCTTCTAATATGTTTTTACTTCTACATTCTACGATGTCGATCCTCGACATAGAAAGGTTTTTTTAACTCTAACGAATCGTCCAAGAATTATCTTAATATATTTTCCCGAAGTCGAGGAAATTCCTACAAATTTTATTAGATTCTCGCAGATTAATATTTAATAATAGCGAACTGAATGATATTGAATAAAGATATCTAAGGAAGTAAATGTGGTTATGACGGATATCAGGAGATATCGATTCAAAGAATGTGGATAAGTACATCGCCTTGATAGTCGTTATCTTTATTTATTTATGTCTGTGTAGGTTAAAAAAAGTTTATAGATAGCTGAATATTTAAAAGAGATATGTATGCAAGCGCACACTTAACTACTAAATATTATATTGATACACTACACGGGACATCTCGAATGTTTAATTTTTATTATTGAAGTGACAACTTCTTTAAGCGCGTTAAGCGGTATTCTTTTGGCAGAAGATAAAGTTATGATTTCGCGTCACGACATGTTAGTAAGAGTGACCGTGTATTCGTCAGACTAGCAACGCGTCGTATTACATCTAATATTTATATTTTGTATTGAGATTGTGCAGTCCATAATATGTTTGATTAATTCGTAAACTGTATAAAAATATATATGTATATTGTTCGGAGTGCTAGTAGATGCCGGTTGTTTTCACTTCTATCGGCGGTCCTTATGACTGCCTCGACTTTTTTTATATATATAATGCTATTTCTATAGAACGTAGACAGTTCTGATAAACTGGATACGACCGTTACTGACTGTGACATAATCCTGCTAATGTAGAAACATATTTTTCGAATTGTCTCTTGGTTCTAATTACACATGCAACAAAGCTATCCGTGTATGATATGGTGATGTCATTGTGTAGATTGCTGACTTCGCGTGTTGCTAACTCAAGTCGATGTGCATTAATTTTTTCCCACAGTTATAGTTTCATAATATCGTATGATAAGTAAACATTCTATTGTACTTGGAATTATTGACGTGTGACATTTAACACATGAGAACCGAAATAATCACGTTTCCAGTACATCTATTTTCTTTCCCTATTATATGAACCCAATTTAAGTAGACCTGTCATATAATCTTCATCGGTCGACGTCGTTCCGATTCTTTTCAAATGCAGAGTTCCAGAAAATATACGTTACAAACAAGATTCTGAAACTATTAGGAAAAATTTTACTATTAGTATTTCAATATGTAAGCGAGTTTCGTATTTTACCTTAATATTAATGTCTAGTTTCGTATATATTCAGTCGTTTTCGGTATTTATTCTCATTTTACTTATATATGTATTACTTTTGAACTGAATACGTATGTTCCAGCAAAAATACAACGCATCGATCATTGCACTAAATATATGTATGAGGAAAGTAAATTCCGGAACCACTGCACCGATTTTATGAATTATTTCACTGTTTGAGAGGTACAATATTCCAGATAGATATATGTTATGTATTATATTTATATACTAGCTGTGACCGCGACTCCGTCCACGTGGGATGTAATGTAAAAAAAAAACAGTGACTAATAAAATCATCTGAATGTATTAAGTCCTACTTATTTCCTTTTCTCTCATAATTAAGCCGCGTCGTCATTAAAATAAGAATAACTTTTGATAGAGTGAATCGATTTTAATGAAACCGAGACTAAATGTTACTCGAGGATATGCTTTATGATTCTCTTGGTGAGGTATTGTCCTGAACACAATACTTTAGTAGTGATGCGTGTTGTTCATACAAACAGTCAGTCAGACAGACAGACATTTCTAAAAATGATTGAAATGAATTATATTACTTATTCCACTATACCTGCGACATTTTTTTTCACAATAATCTAATATGTACAGACACGTTAGATTTACGTTCTTATTATATGTATAGATAGGTAAAAATCATGTAAGTTACGACGATATTTGTCAAGTAAGTTGGAAAAAGTGATGTCATTTCAAAGTTTGTATCACGTGTGCTTGTTAACAGTTCAACTTAAACGAAGAAAAATTTATGGCTGAACTGTTCCTTATAACAGAATCTATAAAAAGAAATTTTGAAGACAGACTATATCTACTAAGGATAAGTCACAGTAACCATCATTACGCAGTATAAAACAAAGTCCTCTGCCACGTCAGTCTGTCTGTCTGTTCGCGATAAACTCAAAAACTACTGAACGGATTCCCATGCCATTTTCAGTGGTAGATAAAGTGATTAATGAGGAAGTTGTAGGGTATTGTGAAAGTTTTTTTTTAGTATTGTCAGAGCGGGACAACGTCCGCCGAGCGTGTTAGTTTTATCTAAAACAAATTATAAAATGTAATTAGACAAAAGACGAACACTTTGATAGTTCTGCTAATTTCTGCCCTGGCTTCACATGGGAGCAGTTTACGTAACTATTGCACCCAAGCAAAGCTGGGGCGGGCCACTAGTCTTACTATAAATCATGTATGAAGCATATTAAAGTTCACTTCCCCACTGACGCATTGCGAGTCAGAATACACTGGGCAGGCAAATTCTCAGAGTCACATGCCGTGTCTTTTACATCCCCTTTTTTCTTTGTTCAAGAAGCGTATCGCCACGCAAGTACGTTCTCATACCACTTTTACACAGATATACATTATACGTTGAGTCACAAACAGGGAGTAAAATTAGTCATTCCGTCCACCGTTCAAGTAACTCCGGGACACAATATGTTTGATTTGTGATGCTCTGATTTTCTTATTGTATTTTGCTTTACTCGCATCTCTTTACATTTAATAATGCATTGTTCGTTAGTTATTTTTGAAAGATGACATATATACTTATATTACTTAGATAGTTATCCAGAACATTTTTGATATCTGTTCTCGCGTATCCAGCTACGTGTATCCGCGCAAAAGACGTTCAAAGAATACGTTTTACCGAAATTAATTTTTATCGCCAGGCTTTTTTTTCCGCTATTAAAAGTGAGACAATTAATAAAGCACTCTGTTCTGACTTTTTATATTTTATTTATATCTGTCCTATGCGCGTCGTTCCAATTAACCTTGAATGTCTTATATGTATGTATTCTACTAGATTTGTACCTTGGAACGAAATATTTGTCAAATTCAAAGGGTTTTTCGTTGTAGGAGGTGCGGAGGCGTGGACATAAACTAATGTTTTGATATCATTATTGCCGAAACATAATTTTACTAAAGGCTAAACGAAGTAACTTAGATTGTCTGCGTAGTAATACCACACTTTAGATTTACAATTTTTTATGAGGCATATATTAATTAGTTCAGTTAAATATCGTTCAAATTATGTATTCAAATTATTAGAGAGTTGAGTGTTTTTTTATTGAATTAAGTTATTTGTTAATCATTGCCTCGGTAGTGAAATGCTTCTATTAAATTACATATAAGCTACCTATTTTATACTATAGCTACATTATTTTTACTAATATGAACTCCAATATTACTGTAACCAGATTTGATAAATATGTAAAAAAAATGTACTTTGTTAATTGTAAACTAGCTCCATTATGCAAAAGTCGTGGGTTGTCATTAGTGACCGGTGACAGTAGTTTGACCGGTGGAATATCAATCCGAAATCCGCAGGTTCGTAGTTCGAACCCAGGCATGTACTTTCTTCAAAATTCGCGTACATTTACTGATGTATATTGGTAACACTATGGACTGTTGGTGAAAGGAAACATCACGAGGGAACCTGAACCTGAGAAATTTTCTTCTAGTACTACCGTATGTGGGAAAACATAGAACTAGATTGCTCAGAGTTTGTAATCGCCATTACGTCGTGGGCTGGCGAGGTGATTATGCCCATATCTTCATTCTGGAAGAGGTCTGCAGTGACTCTTACAGGCTGATAATGATGATCATTATGTAATGCAATTTAGACTACGTTCAGAATTAAGATCCTCATATAATTTACTCAGAATTATGAAAATTACTATGGTAACCTTAAAATTAACTTCAAAGCATTTTAATAATACAAATACTAAATATTATTGTTTCGTAAATTTGGAATTAACGATGACTGCGTCGATTTATAGATACTTATAGTAAGAAACCTAGTGAACCTGTAATTTGACGAACGAACAGGTGGGTCACCTGATGGTAAGTGATCATCGCCGTCCATAGACACTAGAAACACCAGGGGAGTCGCAAGTGCGTTGCCAGCCTGTGTTTGGGGGCATCCGGCGCTCTCACTGACCGAACGAAACGCAACAGTGCAAGCACTATTACTCCACGTTGGTTTTCTGTAAGAGGGTGGTACTACCCCGGGCGAGCCGAGGCCCATTCATGTTGAAACCAGTAACAGCTTCAGCGTAGCTCCACCACCTATTAAATATTATTATAAAATATTAATACAGAGTTATGAGTCATTCCACTAAACTTAAAATAATTGATTACTATCGTATGTAAACAAGTGTACACCGTTTAGTTACTCAATATTTATATTCTCGTAAGAGCCTAAACCTAAATACTTTATGATTAATTCATAGCTTTCAATTGAGATTTTTCAAACATTAATTTCGTTGAGTGCGTATTTTTCCAGTAGACGATGCCAAGTTTTTAACGAGCCGACTAAAGTAAACATTGCGTACACTATATCTACATGAAAATTGTATTATACATTACACGAGCCGTAGAAGTATCAACGATCTAATGTTATAGTTAAACAGAAATGGACTGAATCCATTGTTTTTTATTACTTTTATCGCTGAATTGATAAAAAAAATAAGAAACTTTTGGTATTGAAACGTTACGTTTTTTGTCAGAAATATAATGAAAACTACGTAATTGTTTTAAAACTTAACTCCGTTTCATGAAATAAAATAGATTCTATTATATCTTTTTTACTGTACTTATTAGAGAAATTCTTTGGATTTATTATTGTTTAATCATTCCTATTTACATTATATTTTTAAATATTAGGTCTTTACCTATGAAATTGCCGTTTTGTATGAAAAAATTTAAACGAATTTTTTTTCATGTATTTTTTATTTGTATTAATCGAAGTAATCACCCATGCAATCAATACATCTTTGCCAACGCAGTGGCAGTTTATTGATGCCCTTCTTGAAGAAATCAGCTGGACGGGAGGCAACAAATTCTTCAAAGGCATTTTGTACTGCCTCTCGGGTATTGAATTTTTTTCCCGCCAAGGAGTTATCCAAATTCTGGAAAAAGTAGTAGTCTGTAGGCGCAAGGTCTGGTGAGTAGGGCGGATTACGGAGACCTTCCAACCCCAGTTCTTGCAACTTGGAGACCGTCTGCTGTGCAGTATGAGGTCGCGCGTTGTCGTGCAGGAGCAGCGGAGACGAGCGATTGACCAATGTTGGTTGGAGATGTGCCAGCTTCTCCATCATTGTGTTCAGTTATTCACAGTAAACATCTGCAGTAATGCTCACCCCGTTTGGTAAGAAGCTGTGATGAATCACACCGGCGCTAGACCACCAAACAGTGACCATCACTTTTCTAGGGGTAAGTTTTCGTTTAGGGCATTGTTTAGGTGCTGAACCAGGATCCAACCAACTTGCTGAGCGCTTGCGGTTATAAAACAGAATCCATTTTTCATCGCAGGTAACAATGCGGTTCAAAATTCCTTCATTTGTGTGTCTGTTGAGCAGTGCAAGGCACGGCTCGACGCGTACTTCGCGCTGGCGATCATTGAGTTCGTGGGGCACCCATTTGTCAAGCTTTTTTACCTTGCCAGTTTGACGCAAATGGACCAATATTGTTTTGACGCTAACGTCGAAAGCTGCTGCTAATTCAGCCGTAGATTGTGTATCATCAGCTTCCACAATCGCCTTTAATTCGTCATTGTCGACCAAAGTCTTCGGACGACCGCGAGGTTCATTTTTCAGGTCGAAATTCTCAGAACGGAAGCGAGCAAGTCAATAACAGGTGGTGCGTTGGTTTGTAGTCTTAGCTCCGTAAACGTCGTTGATGTTGCGTGCCGCTTGTGCCGCGTTGCTGCCACGACGGTACTCATATTCCATAATTACTCGAATTTTTAACGTATCCATGATGACAAAAAATATTGAAATGCGATGAAAATGTAACACTAATCAATAAACAAATGACTACTTTTGGAAAAAGAATTCCATGTTTTTAAAATAAAATTAATTTGAAATTAGAATTCTTAGCCAAACAAAAATTATTTTGATTTGAAATGACCAGTACTGCAGAACGGCAATTTCATAGGTAAAGACCTATTATATTTGAGACGTATTATGTCATACAAAAAGATAATTCCATTATACAAACTTTTTCATATTCCGGTCACGTATTGTTCTTTTCTAGAATATTCTGTAGATTGTATCTTCAAAAGATCGTTGACTCTTTTTTGACCTCACGGACGGATCTTTGTTTTTGGGCCTAGCGTGACGAATTTTCAACGAGTCGTTTTGTCACGTTGTATCATAGAAATAAATTACGCTTTATTCCTCCTAAGACGTTTAGAAGGCTCGTTTCGCCTTTGACGTGAATACATTATAGTCCACTGTTTGAATTATGTACGTGATGGATTAATACTTATTTTTTAATTTAACATCTGAATAAGTTTAGGTTTTTGTAAAAATATGTGTACGTAAAACATAATACGTCCGACTACCACTATCCAGAGCACAAATATTCAGTAACCGAGCATTGTAGTAGGGATTTGTACCCGACTAGTTTGCGACCATCATGCACATTACGGTCTATACGTCAAAGTTACTCTTTTTTGAAGCAAAAACTTCTTTAGGTGCGTTGAGCGGTATTTTTGGCAGGAGACAAATTTAAAAATTTCGCGTCATGACATGTTACTTAAGCATGAGCGGCCGTATTGCGCTTACACGGCTTGCGTCATACTAGCGACGCGTAGTATAGGGGCCTTTGTACATATAATATTGATATTTTGCAGCTCATCACACGTTTGATTCATTAATAGACTTTATAAAAATGTATAATATCTTTATTGCTCTGAGTGCTAATAAATATGAAAACTACACTAATGTCAATCATTTCAATATACAAATTAAATTAAAACAATAGAGGTGGTAGAGCCACGCTGAAGCTATTACTGGTACCAGCATGAATGGGTCGGCTCGTCCGGGGTAGGACCACCCTCTCGCAAAAAAACCGACGTGAAGTAACAGTGCTTGCATTGTTACGTCTCGTTCGATCAGTATGGTAGTCCAGTGAAGCTGTTAAGATCTTGGTAGGTCAATAGCGTAGTCAGTTCGAAAAAAAAGTTCGGTCAGTGAGAGCGCCGGAAAAGCCACCTCCCCTCCCCCTTCCCCCTTCCCCACTCCCCTCCGTCAAACCCAGTGTGGCAATGCACTTGCGACTCTTCTGGTATTGCAAGTGTCTATGGTCGGTAGTGATCACTTAACATCAGGTGACCCACCTGTTCGTTTGCCTCCTATGGTATATGAAAAAAATTGAAATTTGAATATTGTCATTCACACTATAATGAATATGAAAATTCAAAAGAGAACACATTTATTTCATTGTTTTCAGTTTTCACTTCTATCGGCAGTCCTTATGAGTGCCTCGACTTTTTTTTTATTTGTCGCGTTTCGAGTTTAGCCAGTTTATAATGCAACAACCAAGAGGCTTGAAAAAGATGATAGATAGTAAAAAACGACAATGTTGACAATTTTGTAACATACGGAATCGTTCTTCTTATTTTAGGGCAGCTCTGTTACCTCTTGATTAATTGTTCAACACGAAACCTAAACCACACATGATATGTTTCAATATTCAACCCAATGAAGCCTGGAATGTTCACAAGCCTTGTTTTTTTACCAAATACGAATTTGTTCTGTCTAGCAACGTCATTCAAAAAGAACGTTGACTACATTTTTTGTTCGTCTAATGATTACGTACGTTGTTTAAATCATTAAATTGCTTCTTGAGAATACAAAGTAGATCTGATATACATCAGCAGTCATTTCCTGTAAATTATTCTATCTTACAATACAACTCACAATTATTACTGCACAATAATATCTTCATCATAAACTTACATTAAATACACGGCAATGACCAGCCAGATATTTCAAAGCTATTTTACATGTACCGAGATTTTTTTACGTTCAGAGTAACAAACGTTCTTTATCTTGATAGCTGCAGTGTTTGTCGTGAGTGCGAGAGGGATGCCACGACGTTCGGTCAGTGAAAACGCAGTGTAAGTACCGACTCACGCGCGGAGTTGATGACCGCCAGCGAAGGCCGTACAATCGGTCAGACGACCAAATGTCACGGTCGTACGCAGCGACAGGAAAAACTGCGTCACAGACGAAAAAAACGTGACTCACGGACACGTAGTACTGGCCGAATTAACATGTGCTGCCATCTTGTTGCCACATCACGGCACGAGATTTTTTGAAGTAAAGCTTTACGCACGCTTGACTTAGGGAGTAAGTTGGTGAGTGCGTGACAAGAGCGTTACGAACACTGTGATCGGGTGAGGCGAACGGTAGTTGAAATAGATATAAGAAAGTTACGTTTCGTATTATCAATGAAAATCCATAATACATTTAAATTTTTGTAGAGAATGTTTATGTATATACATTTATATAGATTGAGCTAAAGAAGTTTTACTTCAGTCGTGTGGTCTCTAAAGCACATCGGTTTTTTTAAAGATTTTTTTTTTATTTCCAATTGGACGTTTTCGTAATTGACGAATATAGAACAAACATCGTCGCGATAACCTTGCTAAAGAGAATGGCAATGACATTGGCTCGAACTCAACGCGGAAAACGGAAGACTGGCTCGCCCAGTGGTACAAGACGCAGCACTCAACTCGGACATAAAATTTTATAATATTTTCAAAATGTTGCCTGGTCGTCATTCTAAGCAATTCTGCTTGTATACTCGTACGGTCGTATTGTGATATTTTAAATCGTAAACTGATATAATAACCCGGATCGACGGTGGTTTACGACTGTCAAAATCGTATTTCTAATAATAAAATGTCTCAATTTAGAGAGCCCAATGTTTTATCGCGGGTGTAAAGATGCGGTATTAAATTTTTTTTATGTTTTGTTCGTGTTTCATTGTCATTCAAGGAGATAGATATATAAGATAGATAAATGTGAGCGGATAGCTATAAGTATATTCTGAAGTTTAACTTGGGTATTATAAATACAAATTTCTATGAATTTAAAACCTTTAATCGGGGGCATGGCGATCAGATATTATACTAAGTAAATCAATAACATCAATATAAATACATACATATTTTTCTGCTAGCTTTTTATTTCTGAAAAATATGTAATTAGAAAAGGACTTATCGTTGATAGTTCTTATATATAAATTAAAAAAAATAGATTATGACTCTATGAAAGATACAGAATTGTAGTCCCTACGCATCTAGTTAATTGTTTAAAACGAAATGCTTTAAACAAAAGGCTTTCTTATAGAAACGCGTAAATAAGCTAGTACGATAATAACTCACAGTTATCTACCCGGCGAGCCGGACGCGTGTGTCGAGATACCTAGTTTTTATATGCATTATAAATAATTTTCTACTTGACCCCGCCACCGTGATGTGCGTGCCACTGTGTATTTTAACTCATAATGCTCATATATACTACAATTTAATGCTATATGAACTTTAATAGTATTAATAAACATTTCTGTGGACTTAAAAAGGATATTGTTAATATCAATTTTTACGACACTCATAAGTAATTATAAGCATATTTATGACGTGTTATGATGCCTCACAATATTCTTTTACATTTTATGGACACGTTTTCTTTTATATACGGTGTAGACTGACGACGCTAACGATATTGCAGCGACATTCACAGGGTCGTACTTTACAAGTTTGCAATTGTAATTCATTTAATAATTATTTAATGCGTATAAATTAATACTAAGAAAAACATTACAGACGTCTAGCTATGTTGATAAAAACATGCGGAATTGACGTCTTTATATGGAGTTGAATATGTTTTAATTACATTGAGTGTTTGAAGAAGAGTTTTAAAGAGATATCAGTGTTATTTATTATTATACTTCATGTAATGAGTCTTTTGCATACAAATTGCAACATATAAAAATATCTATATTAACAGTATAAAAATATTTTTTTATTTATTTAAATGTTCTATTCTCTATATTCGCCAGTTAAATTTCAAATATATAACCTTCTGCAACGTTATACGATAACTAGCATTTCGTATGAAGCGATTACCATACAAAATGTAGGTCAGAAGGTACGTTATCAAAAAGGAAGTGTTATTGGACTATGTAGTGCGCTATAACGAGAAACGGTTATTACGGAGGATGACCGAACTGTAAATGCCTATGTTGGAATGCGAGGTACTACGCTATATGTCTTAATCGCGTGGTCATGTAACATGTGCCTACACAATGACCATATTTTTACACAATTTGTTTAATTTTATCTAATAGTGTTTGGCGTTATATTTATTAAACGACAGTGAAGCCGCGTTTTACAACTAGTAGAGTAACATAATATGAGATCTTAATAATGCTGCTGATGTTGTTTAAAAGAAGAAGTATATAAAATATATAAGAACATGTTTTTATTGTTAGCACAAAAAATGTTGCAAGAGAGCAGATGTTTACAAAAAAATGTCCATAACGCAGTGATGTCTCTGATAGTTCTATGAAGTCATTGCATGACTATGATGACACCGGTATAAAGTTACAATTATATTATCTGACCACAGTTGTATCTTACAGATGTTTATAATCTGTCGGATTATTGTGACATTACATGTGGGCGGTAGATTAAATACAGTCTGTTTCAAGTCTATTGATTACTTTTTGCCTACGTGACTTTATTCGTGTAACAGAATTTTTTGACGTCTTAGTCTTACATTGAATTTGCTCAATATTTACCTCATTTTCCTTTAAATCCCCATGTTGGCAGTCTTTGAAGTTTGAAAAAAAACCGTCCACAATGTTTTAACTGATATTATAAATGCGAACGTTAGCTTGTTTGTTACGCCTTCGCGTGTTAACTAGTCAGGTGATCATCGTGAAATTATGCATAGTCATTGTCAGGAGCACAGAAAAGGGTATAGGGTACCTTTCATCTAGAAAACAGTGTGATTTCCGTGGGATGGTCAAATCTTTACATAGTATAAAATGAAGTCGCTTCTACTGTTTGTTCCCTTAGATCTTTTAAACCATTCAACGGATTTTAATACAATTTTCAGTAATAGATAGAGTGATACCAGAGGAAGGTTTATATGTATAATACATTAATACATACATGTTATGGCACAGAAAAGCCGAAAGATCTGTAATGTGATGCGTAAAAAACATATTTTTGTGGGCTTAAATCGCAAACCTTACGAGATAGATCAAATTAATGTACTACCGAATTGTGTATCTTAAAAGGATCGATAAAAAATGTCGGCGATGGTATATATTTATCTCTAAAGGATAACGCAGAGTAACTTTTTTTTTTTCGAACTGACTATGCTATTGACCTAGCAAGGTCTTAACAGCTTCACCGGACTACTAAGGCGAGCGCTGAAGGCACTCAGCCGATTTTATTTGACAACTAGCTCAAGGGTGCACGGCACACCTCGACTTGGGCTGTTGCCTGATACATGCAATTCGCGACCTATCTGAGCTAACCTAAGCTAAGCTAACTATTAATACATGTATGAGTTGTTGAAACATATATGTGTACCAGGCATACATACCTCAACAACTCTTATATATATTTCGTATCGGATAATTTTCTAAACTATTTCAGTTTGATAAGGGAAAAAATAAAACCCTTCCACTTGTATGTGTAAGCGTGTATGCGTGCACGTGTTTGGAGGTGAAAATAACGCAGAGTAACCATTTTTATCTTTTTACGAAAATAATTATGTGTTGTTTACCAAGCTATTTTATGCAATACAGTATTCCTTATCCCATTAAAAATATTACATACATTGTACATGTCATGTAGATCAAAACTACCCTTAACAGTATTTCATTAAAATGGATAGCTACATTGTATCCGTGCGAAGCTGGGGCGGGTCGCTAGTCTAATAACGCAAGCAAAGGCTAAAATAAAATAGGCTAAAAGAAACTGTTTTAATATTCTTCAGTATTCTTTATCCTCTATTTTTTAATCGATTTTCTATATTTTATTGTTTGACGAGCTTTAGTGTTATCAATAAAAAAAAATTGTAATAATCAGTTCTCTTTTTCACACCATTGATGAGTCCAAACCTTTATAAAATTTAAATGTTGATTCGTCATACCTCACGCTCCTTACGTATATAATCTGCAATAATTTTACAATACTCAATACATATAATAACATTCATATATTCATACTTGATGAAAAAGCTTGTTCCCCTTATGATGATAGATTTTTAAAGATGACTAGTTGATATTATTATCATTGTAACGATCAACTTCTCCATTCGTTTTATTATTCCCGTTTATGCGGACTGGGGTTAAATATGCTCTTTTATCCAGGTCTTCTCCACGAGGCCTGGTAAACTCTTAAATTATATCTATGTCGGTTATTCAATTGATGTTATCCGAGTGCGAAATTTAAATGTTCGTAAATAATCAAACAGGCTTGAATTGTTAGTGCTCTAAGTGGATTACATAGCCTTACCTGCTAACACACTTCTTAGTAAGACTTCAGAACTGAAGGAGACAATTTTACTTGATTGCATGAATCGCTTAGTCAATATTTTAAACGTGTTGTTTTTTTTATTTATATATATATTAGTTATTATCTTATTTTTTTATTCAATATACCATGATAAATCATATACATATTATAATAATATTAATTTAACGTGTCTGTACTTTTTAGATTTTTATAAAAAATATTGTTGCATGTGTCTAGGAATAAATAATAAAATACATTTTAATAATCTATAGAAATATCAGTCTGTTTGTTTGAACACGCATCACTGCTAAAATACTGCGTTCATGATAAAACCTTTGATAATCATGTAAGCAAATCTTCGAGTAACATTTAGTCTTTGTTTCATTAAAATCAATTCGGTCTGTCAAAAGTTATTGTAATTTTAATGACGACGCGACTTAAGTACGAGAGAAAAGTAGATCATAATTAGACTTAATACAATCAGATAACTTTATTAGTCACTGTTTTGTATATCAGGTTCAACGCGATCGAAGTCGCGGGCACAGCTAGTTGTAGAATAACGATACGAATATAAAAGAGGTAAAATTTAAAATAGTGATCGAATTAGGACAAGTAATGAAAAAAAATGTATATATAGAAAAAAAAACTGACAAAAATCATAAACATTCGTATTCTAAGAACATGCTAATCAATGATTAGGGGTTTTGGAGTTCTCGGAAACGAGTCGGACGCGATCCAATATTTTTTGTCGGTTTCCGATATGATAGATTATTTTGTGTAATCGACGAAACGATCTGCCTATTGCTCAACCAATCGAAATTACTTCCTTTACAAGGATTCTTTTCGAATAAGTATACAGATATTCTTTATGCCAGATTTAAAATCTTTTATCTCTTTATTATCACAATTTGAGATTATCTGGTAGATGAGTAGGAATCTATACTTAATAATATAAAACTGACAAATTTGTTTGCTTGAACGCGCTAATCTCAGGAACTATTCGCCCGATTTGATTTAATTTCTAATGTGTAGTTTACTGTGTATCGGAAAAAAAAAGTTTTTTTTTTTAATTCTCTGTAGGCATTTACACAGCCGAGTGTATTACAACAGCAGAGTAATACACAATGGGCAATCCTGATACGTGGCAAACTAAAAAAGTCATTGTGATAAGTTTGTTATACGTTATACAGCATGTCATTCCAAACAATTACAGACAGTTATCGCCTTGCTCGATTACTCTTGATCTTGATTGAACACGGGCACGTCGCCCGATGCATGGTGTGAGCAATTTTGTCGTAAAAATATAGCTCTGCTCTAACATCGTTTAACTTATATCAGTAGAATTAATATAAAAAAAGGTTATATCATAAAGAAATCTTATTATCAAATACTGATTTATTTCGAAAAAAAAATCAAGTATTTATCACAGATTACTACTATGTTAATTTTGTAAATTTTAACAATATTACAATTAATTAAAGTTCTAGTTTACTGTGTATCTAATACACGCGTCCGCCATATATATATGTTTGTTTTTTCTTATGTTACACTAGCTGGTCCCGCGACTTCGTCCGCGTGGAATTGTTACTTTGGGCTAACGCGAACACGCAGCGAAAGCTCTGAAAAGGAAAAAAATAACGATTTTGAAACATTCTTCATTGGTGATCCGCTCCTATTTATCTTAGCGTGATAATATATAGCCTTCCACGATAAATGAGCTATCTAACACTGGAAGAATATTTCAAATCGAACCAGTGTTCAACCGAACAAACAAACCCTCCAACTTTATAATATTAGTATAGATTTTGCAGACACAAAACACAACATTACAAATATTTATGTAATAACTTATGGCTGCTTGTTATTAACCAGTTCAAATGAACTCGATAATTAAAAGAAATAACTTTAATATATAGTATAATTGAAAATAAAATTTTTAGTATACTTATTCATTTCATTGATTGTGTATAAAAAAATGCTATTAAATTAAATTTATTAACGGTCAATACACTCGTACGTTATAATACAATAACAAAGTTTGGGGCACGGCCGGGTGGGGGGTCGATGACCCGCGTATCTTGCTTACACGGAAATTCATATGAAACACATCATTTATTTAGGTTTATTTATATATTTACATGAGTAATGTTTCTCGAACGATGGTAATATATCGTGACTGATTCTGTACGTAAGTTTCCAGCAGATGACGTGATTGAGTCAGACTCAAAATCGAGTTTCTATCTAATATTCTGTATAACTCTTTGAATAAGTTTATAAAAAGGGGATTCATCACGATTTCGAAGTTTACCTTCATTAACGAAAAATATAAGTCTAACTAAACAATGTCAAGAGTTTGAGTAACATTTATTTGGAGACGTATAGAATATTCTCATATAGTAGTTGTCGTTACACAATATATGTATAAAAAAAAAAAACTATTATAATTGTAATTATTACAGAACAGTTAATACCATGTTAGTAGCAATGATATTATAAATTGCTACTGACATTAGTTTTGTCAAAATATCATGTAGGTAACTTAGTAGGGGAAAATTAGATTTTTCAAATATTACTTACCGCCAGTAGTCTCGGACTTCACGAAACAAAAAGATCCGGGGCCATCGTATAACATAGCATAGAGTAACCGAACAAATCCCCAAACTTACATCTCTCACCGAAGAACAAAGAAAACACCCTTGATTCGATATTCATGGAAGACACGCACTGTGCGTCGTTATTTACGAAGGTGCGAGCGAGAGCATAACCGTTCGTCTCATTCGCACGGTACCTGTTTTTTTACGTCTTCGTTACCTGCGCCACAACCCTAAGGGTGAGTCATCCGAAAACTTACAGTCCAGAACACAAGTGTATTACGAGCAACAGGTCGTTACTTATTGTTCATTTTAAATTCGATGTTAGATAAAAAACAATTGTTTATCGTAAGCTTCATCTGTATTGTTCTCGTGAGAAATTGTTGGACGTGGATGAGGAGTTGTGGTGTAACCGCAAATGGTTTTATCGCTTTGTTCAGGTGAAATAGATCTGACGCACAAAATGGATAAATTATACTATGATAATTTATTTGATTATGTATTCTATCTTATTCATTTTAATATTTTGTATTAGATTTCTCACAGTTCCGTTAATAGTACATATGTTTTATGTATGTAACACATATAAAGTTATTGAAATATATGAATATGTTTCATAAATAAAATATAATACACAATAATACGATAAGTAACACATGATACGTTATACAGAATTACTAAAGTACAAAAAGGCACGTTTTGTCGGTTTACACACGTCTGGATAGCAGATAACTACAACGAAAAGTAATTCTATTTATGGTTTTGTGACCTGGATATTAAACTTGTTATTCCTTTGGACCTAGAATAATCCTAGTCCGAAACGTTTTTGTAGATTATAGTAATTAGCAATTTAGTATTGTCAGCACTGTATTGGTTTAAATTGTGCACTTGCGAATACACGAGAAAAAAAATATTTTTACTTATCCTCATATTTATGGTACTTTGCTTTGGTTCTATTTGCGTTAAATTTCTGTCCCGCTCATTACGATCGCGATATGAAATTAACCCTTCTTAATAAATGGAATAACTATAAACCTAACCCAAAAAATAATAGTTTTAGTTTAACGCATCCGAATATAGAAACTCTTCAGTTGTATAATATTATAGGTACAGTAAATTGGAACTTATGTTGTTAATTTTTTTTTCTACATCACGCTATGCAAAATAAAACTCTACTATACATATATTCTCATCTTATAATGAGTCATTTTTCATACATTCATAGTAAACATTTTTCGACGCGACGGTACTTTATTAAGGCACATAAAAATGCGGGTGTTACGAGGTCTCATGGTGGTTGAATTGATAAATTATTCGGTATCGATATAAGATACGCTCACCAAGACAAAAACGACTTGCATGTTCTTAAAGGCCAGTGACCAGGAAAATCGGGGATTCAATCATATGACGTAAATTTCTCTGGAGGACCTGTTGTGGTCGAGATTGAACGAGTATTGGGGTTTTTATACGTCGCTTGTGTTACGTTAATTACTTTCTTCGTCTTTATTTCGATAACCCATCCACTTTATTAAGATTTATTACTACTATTATCATGTGAGTAATAATTCTGACCTCAGTATTATAACATAACGGTAGACCCCTTTCTTAGAACATTCCGGGGAGTTTAGAAGTTATCTTCTTTTGGCACTTTTGGGAAAATGATGAGAGTGAATTTTTACGACGCGCGCGTACACCAACAACACCTAAAAGCAACACCATGAAGTTGGTTGGTAATTAATTATCTGTCAAGTTTTCGTGAGAACTAATAACTAAATACAAGATAGTTATTCAAAAATTTATGAATTTACAACACGTGTTTTATATCAATAAAGATGAACAAATATACATGTATATGTCTGTGATTTTAAATGATATATGGTGTTGTATAATACTTTATTGTGAGTATACGTGATTTTTATTTTATAAACTTTTTAAACTGGATTTATATGTAGACTAGCGGGTACGGCGGATGTTGTCCCGCTCTGATAATTAAAGTTTGAAGTTAGACATATGCTGTCGTGGACTTTTTTGTAGGTATTATCGAGCTCTACAACTTTTCTCTAGAACTCAATCATATATCTCTCATCATTAAAGCAGCGTTCGTAAGAAACGTCTTCGTTCAACCGTATTTTCTCCGACTTACTTTGCAAATCCGACTACCACAAAAAAACAATTCTTTTCATTTTTCGGGTTAATATACAACCTATGACACTCACAAATAACGTGGCTTTCTATTGGTGAAAGAATTTTCAAAATCCTTTTAGTAGATCCGGAGAATACCTCCTACAACGTCACAAATACACAACGTCACAAACTCACAAAAAGTTTGTAATATTAGTATAGATTTGAGGTTAACTGTCGGTATATATTCTTTTCATTTGTTTACATTATTATTTGATAATAAGTTTATTCTATTTATTTTTGGTATATTACTCGATTCTGTATACCGGTATATAGAAATTTAATTTTAAATGCTTTTAAATATTATATTGCCGTGACTGTGACGACTTGTTGAGCCCACGCCGAAATAGTTTTCAAATGGCAAGATTTCTTCTAAGTTACTTGACACTTCTCGTCATATACATCCGTAACTTAGACGTAATTGGACGTATAACAACATAAATCGCTGTATTAATACAGTTTCTTAACCCATACATTTTACATTAGCGAAGCATATCTATCTTGTGTAAATACGCAGTCAAAATATAATAACTTCGCATTTTCCTTCCTTAATTATCTATTCATTCTGGCGAAATTAAATTTTCAATTATCCGTTGTATCGTTGTATTATTTTATGCGGATACAATATCCGCTCGTATCGGATATGAGGAGTAATTTATTCAC
Organism: Antheraea yamamai; assembly: GCA_036509395.1. Classification (NCBI taxonomy): domain Eukaryota; kingdom Metazoa; phylum Arthropoda; class Insecta; order Lepidoptera; family Saturniidae; genus Antheraea; species Antheraea yamamai. The sequence goes on along the minus strand of AP028437.1, from coordinate 9,901,651 downwards.
GCAGCAGGCGTCCCCTAGCGAAGTGCATTTTACTTGAATTGTAAATTGAATGGGTTAGATTTCATACGAAGTCGGGAAGTGTATACTAAATTATATATTGGAAAATATTTTTTAACGTACTTTAATCTCAGTATAATAATAAAATTAGCTATATTATTGTTGTTAATAAAATTTAAACCATATGAAACGTTTCTATTGTCATAATATATTACTAACTAGCTAATTGATACAGACTTTAGTCAGTGTTGTTGATTATTTTATGAATATATTTTGTTTATAGAGGAAAATATATAAGTAAGCTCTACAGGACTACTCTCTTCTCTGTGGCAAGAAAACACACCACTGAAAACGTATTATCTAAAATAACCGTAGTTCCATAAAACTTTATATTTAATGAAGCTATTGTCATGATTTCTATTTATGTAATTAATTTTAATGATTTTATATGACCTTATGATTTAAACTGATTCAATTGATTTAAACACTAGCGCCACCCTATTAGAGTTTGACATATAAAAGACAAGATGTCGTCCATAGGGGAGCACTCGTACGTCGAAGTTATTGTAAGGCGAAGCTCTGCTCGGATAAATAGTCACAGTGCATACAGTTTTAGTGTTAATTGGTTCCCCTGACTGACCGGCATTATTCTTTACGCTATCATGATATTTTGTTTAGAACTTAAGCGCACAACGACAGACCTCTATTATTTTATTTATATAGATACTCTTCTTAGTATTTTAAAATAGAATACAGTTCAATATCATTGTTAAAAGAATACCCTATGATTTTTTTTTTCAAATGAATATATATAATACAAAATTACTCCTTAATTTTGTGATGAAATTTTATTAAGATTTCTTTTTAGTGTATTTGAATCACACTTTGCATTTTTGGCGTTAGATATGCACTCCAATTCCTTTTTTTTTTGGAACTGATTACGCTATTGGTCTGACGGGGCTACACAGCTTCACCGGACTAGGGCGAGCGCTTAAGGAACTTCGCCGCTTAGCAACAAGGTCAAGGGTGCCAAAGTGGCCGAACCTCGGCTGGGGCTGTTGCCTTGGATGCAACTTCGCGAATCTGTCTAAGCTAAACTAAGCTAGCTATTCATACATATAAGAATTCCTGCGACATCCCAATTGCGTAACATTTCATAATGAAGGAAGAAGGTTTTAAATTCAATTCCATTAAACTGTGGTAAATAGGATAAACGAACAAAAATAACTAAGACCTCCGAATCCCATAACGTCGATCAAAGGGCAGAGGAACGGCTACACAGCGGAAGGGGTAATAAAATATGCGGGCCGGTTTAGATGCGTCTCGGTTGTACAATTTATTTTAACCGACTGAAATAGAATTGTGCTTCCGTTGCACGCGTTGAGGTTTAGGGGCTGTTTGTTCTATGAAACTTTACTTTTACGTTTGATATTAAGGGAATAAGTTGAAATTATTACATATTATAAAACAAAGTCCTCTGCCTCGTCTGTCTGTCTGTTCGCGATAAACTCAAAAACTACTGAACGGATTTTCTTGTGGCTTTCATCAGTAGACAGAGTAATTCATGAGTAAGGTTTAGGTATCTACTTCGTTAAGATATTTTATATTATCAGGGCAGTCAACGTCCGCCGAGTTCGCTAGTTAGTCTGTAAAATAACTATTACATTATCCATTTGTGATATGGAAGAATTTATTTAATGAATCTGCAATTTAGAACTGTTGTTGTTTTGCAAGTCATTTGTTGCGTTTAAAAGTTGCACATGATAAACCGGCTTTCTAATTACGTATTTGGCAAGAGCAAACCGGGATCAAAATGAGATATTCAAATTTCCTTTTCTATCTGTTATAATGTGAACTAAAATGTGCAATCGTCTCGTATAAGTTTACTCGCAATAGGTATCTAATATACAGAGCTTAATTATGTCTAGTAAAGATTCTAATTTTGCCACTGTGAAGCCGATGTTTAGCGATATCTGCTATCGCATTGCTCTTGTGAAGTATATAATAATATAATCGGCGGGATGTAAGATGAAACTCTTTGAATGTTAATAATACGCCCTTTCGTAGTTCCTTTTAATGTTTACAACTGTTGGATACACAAGAAACATCCATCTAAGAAAATACATTAGTGTCAGTGCCTCGCCTCTAGGCTGCACCTGCCGTAGCGTTAAACAAAAAAAAAAACAGGTTAATTCTCCAGTGATGCGACTCTAGCACGCTTTGACTTATCGACATTCTTCATTTAAAATTATGTTTAATAAAATTATAGATAATTTGTAAATATAGATCAAGATTTCCTACTCTTTAATCTATACTAATATTGAAAAGTTTGTTTGCTTGAACCCGCTAATCTCAGGCACCACTGGTCCGATTTGAAAAATTGTTTCAGTCTTAAATAGCTCATTTATTGAGGAAGGCTATATATGTATCATCACGCTAAGACCAATAGGAGCGGAGCACAAATGAAGAATGTTTCAAAATTGGGGTTAACGTACGTATTATTTAATAATATTTTCACCTTCAACGTAAACGAATTTATTAACGTTAGCGTTAACCCAAAGTAACTATTCCACGCGGACGAAGTCGCGTACAGAAGCTAGTTAAAATGTAAAACTTGATAATAGTAAAAATATACCACATGTTACTCAAAGAAAGGTGGCGATTTATAGGTGAAAGGATTTTCAGAACCGGATATATATTTCGCGAAATTAGCTCCGCTCCCACAATCATACAAACTTATATGTTTATAATAATATGGATAAAGGTTCAAGTTAGATCGCGGTAATTATGTTAGAACTCAATTATTTCGCACTATATTATTAATATTGGCGAGATCTGACTGACCAATCCTTTCTAGGCGTTGACTGAAGTCAGGGTCATAACCGTCAAGAGCGCTATTAATAAACGATGTTATTTTTTGTGGCAAACGTTCCATTAAAGAAGAATAATGTATTTTAAACATCCACACGTGTTCCTAATGCACATCCAACGCATGCATCATAAAGTAAACCTCATAAACGCACGTGTCTTTCTTTGTGTTAACCCGTCTTCCTTGACAATGGAGAGATTTTACAAAGTTACAATTTGCTGTCAGGGAAGTGCGCATCCGTTGCTATTTACTCAGTCGCTGATGTTATCGAACTGAAATTATAAGTTGGTACCACAATATGAGTCACTAGACGGTCCGGAAAATATTATGCTTTTATTTTAATAAATAATTAGTGATGATATTGTTGATATCGGTTCTCTTTTGAAATATAAAATGTAACATAATGCTCAAATATTTTCCATTATTTAAATATTTCGATGTAATTATACGTAGGTTTTTATTCATGTCTCCTATATGTGTCGATTTGTTAAACAAGGAGTTCACAATATAAAAGTGAATAGTTGTCAACTTTTTTTGTGAAAGCGTGTATGTAACGCTCTAATTAATATGATAAGAGGAGCCGAAATAGTTGCAGGCTAATTTGTACCCGACTACTACATAGTCTGTGCCAGTTATACTTACCAGTGTTATACAATCTGTTCCGAAAAGATAACAGAAAATTTGTCAGAATTGTCTAGTTTTTTTATACAGCAGATATACACGGTCTCAGTTTGTAGACAATTTAACATACCAAATGGTAACAGTAAATGAAAATAGTCAGTAAAAAGTCTATTTTCCCATTATAAAGATAAATAGCATTTGTACAACCGCGTTAAGTCTTGCAAGTTGTGTTAACGATATATACCACGTTTTCAATGTAATAGTGGGCCAAAGTAGCGCACTAATGTTGCACCTCTACCGTGAGTCCTTACGTAATATAGATAAAATATAGTCAACAATATCGATTCGACCTTATTAAAACTTTTCACGTCCTTTCCTATATTTCGAATAAATATGTTGCGATATCTAGTTCACAATATGCTTGTCGAGTATCACACTTTTAACAAGATGTTGTTATCATAGAAACAGTTAAGAGTATATGAGCATTTCTAAAGAATATTTTACAATTCCTTCATGTGTGTAATGTATACATATAATAAGAATGTAAATGTAACGTGTTTGTACTTAATAGATTTTTATGAAAAAAAAATGTTGCAGGTGTCTAGGAATAAGTAATAAAATACATTGCAATAATTTTCAAAAATGTCTGTCTGTCTGTTTGTTTGTACACGCATCACTGCTAAAGTATTGCGTTCATAATAAAACCTCTTCAATAAAATCACAAAGTATATCTTCGAGTAATATTAGTCTTTGTTTCATTACAATCGGGTCGGTCTATTGCAAGTTATTGTAATTGTAATGGCGACCCGACTTTAGTACGAGAGAAACGTAGTTATCTACGTTTCCGAAACGAATTTAATACATTCAGATGACTTTATTAACCACTGTATTTTACATAAAGTTCCATGCGGGTGCAGTCGCGGGCACAGCTAGTGTCTAATATAAAACATTTGACACAATGTTCTACTTTTCCCTCCATTCTTGAGCCAAGAATTGGCGGATACAATCCTCCCACAATACAATCGTTTATATGCTTAACATTGTTTTTTTAATATATTTCCAATCAATGCACATATTTCCATTGTTTTGTAAATAGTAAATAAAGAATATATACTTATATCGAAATGAAATTATCATATACTAGCCTCTGCCCGCGACTTCGTCCGCGTGGAATAGTTACTTTAGGTTAACGCTAACACGCAGCGGAAGCTCTCAAGAGGAAACAAACCACGATTTTGAAACATTCTTCATTGGTGCTTCGCTCCTATTGGTCTTAGCGTGATGATATACAGCCTATAACCATCCTTGATAAATGAACTATATAACACTGAAATAATTTTTCAAATCGGACCAGTAGTTCCTGAGATTACCCCCTACAACGTCACAAACTCACAACGTCACAAATTCACAAACTTAACTTCTTTATAATATTAGTATAGATGAAATTACTCTATGAACAGTATTAACTACATATGAAAATCCTCCTCGGTGTTTGTTATCAATTTGCAACTAAATATCTAGTAGACCTATTGCAATGAAGTTTAGCATAATCTGGAACTTGGACAAGAATATAGGTTTTTTTATTCTGAATGTATCGACGAGAAGACACAAGTAAAAGCTAGTGCACATAAAGATTTGATAATACGTTTATCAATTTAGTCATTGGCTAGACAAGAGTAAGCCACCCTGAAACTTGGTTTATTCTATTATCGTATAAAGACATGAGTTTCCACTCAAGAAGTAATTTATTTCGATGGTTACCGTTTTGTGTTAAATATGTACAACTAAGTAAACGTATTATGGCTGCTAGATAATCAAAATTATTTTAATTAACGCCCCGAGAAAGGAATTAGGAATGTCGTTTAGAATGGACGTATATATGCTCATAGTAATTTAATCACTCTCAGTTCATTTAAATTGTGATTTACATGTGTTTATCTTTTAATAATTGCTAACTGAATTCAGAAATGTTGCTTACTAAAATAAATAAGCTGTTTACTTGACATAATCAACATCACAATAATAGATAATGTAAGAGTATTTGTATAGTATTAGTCGAGGTAATAATTATAATAAACAGTTATATAAAAATAAATAAAATAATGTATGAAGTTAATTTCACATGGCACACAATCGAAGAAACCTGTTTAAACAAAAATATATACGAAAGACGTGTATGGAAAACGATGGCTATTGTTACCATATTTTACTGGTTATGATGTATGTATATATGAATCTTTTCTGCGTACTAAATATATTTCGCGTATACCCACTTTACTATTCATATTGTTAAAAGCAATTTAACAATATAAAATTGTTAGTAAAGTATGTAGTAACGTATAACATGTTTTTATTACCATTGTAGCAACAATAATTTTGATGGAAGTTGCATAGGTTTTTTATGTGAGATGTGTTAATTTTCATAAAACATATTTCTCAGTTTAAACTTATAACATTGGAGATACAGATAAGAACATCGTCAATTCCAATAATAGTGTCTTCATGATTTTTTTACGAATACAAGTCGATAATTTTCCATCACCTAGTTGCGATGAATTAATAAGACAAATAAACGTGCAGTTAAGAACTTCCAACATAAAACTAAAAAGTCGGTCGCTCCGCGTCAGATTTCGTTTAAAAAGGAAAAAAGGATGTCTGGAGCCAGAGCGAACCGTCCGTTGGGATGAAATATTTAAATAACGTCTGGCTTAAACAATGGAGGATGACAGTCCAACCCTCTTCTTTGTTATGATAAAATTAGTGCTGGAACATCTGTACCGTCGAATTCATCGATAATTTAAATATATAAAAGGTACAACTCGAAACAGTTAATTATAAAGTAGGTATATTTCAAAATAAGAATTTACTTCTAACAAATCTATACATATAAATAAAAGGGTAACGGGACGAAATCTGTACATTAGATATTTTAGAGAAAAAATACTCCGGTGGAGCTTAGAATCAATGACAAACACATTTCAATTTCATAAACACATTTGCATGGTTTTTAAAATTTTTGTCTGTCTGTCGTTTGTACGAGATTCACGCAAAAACTACTGGACGGATTTCAACCAAATTTGGTATGGTGATGGTTTACACACAGGTATAATATATATGACATGTTTTACATATGTAACACGTCCTTATATATGTTATCTTACTTATAAGATAACACAAGAGAGAAGACATTTACGCAAGAACTCCTGGCCGCATTTTGTAGAAATCTAATACTGGTTTTGAAATCTCAATTGAATACCCAATACAATCCTATGATTTCATTAATCACCGTTCTTATAATTGAAATTTCACGCGGACGTAGTCGCGGACACAGCTAGTTATTTATATACGAGTACCTCAGTGTGCAGTTATTGTGAAAATTTTCAATGAAGATCGCATTAAGTGAGAAAGGATTTTGCCTCTTTAATTGTTTTTTTCTTGCCGGTATTATGGTCAATGTTTGACCTAATCATCTTCCGAGCCACTGTTATAAGGGACCATTCATTACGGCCTGGCACTACCAAAGAAATTCGTTTCTTGCCCTACCGTGTGGATGTGGAATTTTGTCCTAGTTAACGTGTCCTTTAACGATGCGTGAAGGGACATTTTCGCAAGTGTGCATGAAATAGTTGACCACCAATGCAATATCTCCCGTTGTTCTTAAAGTGTACAGTTGTTGTACAACTATGTGACTAAATGACGCATGACAACAAAATTAAATTTACAAAAATGCCTTATTTTCAAGATTATAAAGAATTACTTGTGTCCCCTTATTTAAGAAATCAATAATACAAAGAATCGCAAAAGCGTTAGGGTAGCATTTACCTCATTAACCACCTAGTTTGTGTTTTTGGTGTTGCTCTTGTTATTTATAGTTCTTTGTTATGTTAACGACATCTTTAAAGAACATACCAATAAAATAACTAGCAATTCTCTTAGACAATGATAATACACATTTACTAGCTGATACCCACCCGCTTCGCTGTGCATTAAATAAACTTTCAACTAAAACAACAGCACAGGATCAATAGAATGCAAAAATTAATACTCTTGAACCATCTACAAACAATTCCGCATCGAATGGTCCTATGCCGATAGGTTTAGTAGTTTTGACTTGTTTGAGCCTCAAATTAACTGTATTTTCATTATACCAGGTGAAAGGTTAAATGCTCGCAGTATTCTAGGATACGAATTCATGGTCACATTTAAGATATAAAATAGTAATATCAAAACAAATAATAATAAACAACCAAGAAAACCTAAGTTAAAATTTGTTCTAAGACTTTCAAAAGTATAAACACAAACATAATAAACCTAGGTGTAATGACCGGTTTCGAAAGCTACAAGGGGCGACCCGGAGTTAATAACTTTCGATAATAAAACGGACAATAAACCCTTTTGTTTTTTTCCTGATGTTCCCACGTTCCCTTTCAAGTGAAAGTGTAATCAACCAATGGTCATTGACACTGCTTTAACATAGACGCGTAGAGGATTGTGTATAATTTTTGTATTTTTCTAGATAATTAGGTCAAATATTAAGCACCTATTTTAAATTGATTTAGAACGAGAATCGAGTATCATCCATAAATACTGCTACTCCCTGAACATTCAGCCTGTATATTAATATCATACGCTTTTTCCATTTGGATTGACCTTTATAACGTTATATCGGTTTTACTTTGTAATTAGATCTTTGTTAAAGTTACCAGTGATCATTTTCAAATTTGTTCACATTACCTATCTATAAGTTGTCTAGAATATTTTTGAAAAGAAGTACTAAAGTCCTGCTAAAATCAATTCAGCCGCTTGGGCAATTAATTCAAACAAAGAAACAGTGCATAAGAGAATATGAAAAAGAGACAGATGTTTTTGTTTTGGTATCATACAATTAAACATGTAAACTTAAATAAAAATCTTTGTTTTGAAATCGATACTGCAATTTTATATTCAACATTGGGCATGCACATAATTTATATAACTTTTTAACCACAACGTCATATAATGCTAAAATTATATTTAAATTATGTTTTAGCACCGCCTGTTAGACCTGGATTAGAAAATCATCCGTAAAATTAATCACCATTTCAAGGCACTTGTTTTTAGGAACCATATAAACTAAACCGTTTTATTAACTTGCAAGGACTAGCAAATAGATTATCCTCTATGAAGTATCTTCCTATTTATTCTTTTTCGTTTGGTTTTTCTTGCTATTTATTATTGTTAATGTATAGTATAACTAGCTAGCAATCCGAGACAAAATACATATAATAGTTTTCGAAGTATGTATGCTTGGTACACATATATGTTTCAGTAACTCATATAAGTATGAATATGTAGCTTAGCTTAGGTTAGCTCAGATAGGTCGCGAATTGCATGTGTCAGGCAACAGCCCAAGCCAAGGTGTGCCGTGCACCCTGGAGCTAGTTGCCCAAATAAAATGGTGAGTGCCTTAGCGCTCGCCTTAGTATCCGGTGAGCTGTTAAGACTTGCTGGGTAATAGCGTAGTAGTTGAAAAAAAACTGCTGCTTTTAACTTTGCGTGTGGCGTGGACGGTGGACGCTAACACGCAGCGGAAGCTCTCAAAAGGAAAAAAAAACGATTTTGAAACATTCTTCATTGGTGCTCCGCTTCTGATAGTCTTCGCGTGATGTTATAGCCTTTCTCGATAAATGAGCTATTTAACACTGAAATATTTTTTAAATTCGAACCATTAGTTTCTGAGATTAGCGCGTTCAACGAAACAAACAAACAATCCCTCCAGCTTTATAATATTAGTATAGGTAATTCTAGTATAGTACTTTGTGAGAGTTTAAAGATCTAAGAGCCGTTTAATCTACCGGTAATTACTTTTAGCGTTCTCATATAAAAGCTACGAATGCAGTTAAAATACTATTATTTTTTTGTAATTGAAATTGAATTTCCTTTAGAAACATTTTATTTTTGATTACGTCCTTTGGTTTTCCGTGAATTCAGTTTATTAAATGATTTCATAAGCTTAATTGCTAAATCGCAGTCAACAGCGCGAATGTGTAGCAAATTATAAAACGCGTCAACACCCTCCACCGTTACCGAGTTTCCCCCTCAGCCCAGATGTAATCCGCGACGATATTCTACGAGAGTAATTAATCAGTACGGTAATGATAATTAATGCTATGTTTTGAATACTCCTAATGGGAAGACTTATTGCTTCTTAGGCGTTTATGGTATTCCGTGATAAATGCGTGAACATATTCTGGCAATGTTAGAAAATGATGAATGATGGCTGTAATTGCTTTTAACACAAAAATACAATAAACCATTTTTACGTTCTATATTAGAGTGTTACGAATAATTGTATATTAATTAGTATTATTTGACCCTAAAATATCGATTTGGGTATATATTTATGCTTATGTTCGTCCAATAAAATCTACATTTTTCAACATTACGGAATTTTATGGTATTTTCTCGTATTTGTATATATATATATTAATTCTCTGTTCTGCAAAAATATAATAGTAAAAACATTCCTTGGACGATTCAATCCTAAAGTATTTCTTATATCTTCGCTGTAAGCACGGCTACGGCTTTCCCAGAATTTCTTGTTACAGTAAAACGTAAACATTGTGAGTTTCAGGGTCGAATCTTCGTGGGGTCTCGAGTCCCATTACGTTTATTTTTCCTTCGATCGTGATAATTACTTTTTTATATTAGGACCAAGTGTATAAGAAGTGAAAATAGAAATAATTGGTCGAAATCTGTCTAGTATTTTTTTTTCTCGAACTGACTACGCTATTGACCTAGCAAGGTCTTAACAGCTTCACCGGACTACTCAGACTAGTAGTTTTTGAGTAATGTACGCACAATGGCAAATAGCTATTTTGTTTATAAATAATAGTGAGCCGTCCCGGGACGCCTGGTAGGTGTGAAACCTCGAAATTTTTACGACATGAAATAAATATGGCATAATCAAAAATAAAGTATTTAGTTTTTTTTTTCAAGAAAAAGTTAATTGCTTTTTCAATTAACATGTATACTATAGAAATACAAAACATAAAAATTCAAAATAATACTGTGTGGCGTCGCCACATCAACAGTCTGTCTTACCCGGTGCCATTGATGTTTCACATGAAAATTAATAAGAAAGGAAGATATATTTTAAATAAGACCCCTTATAAAGTATTACTGATTCCAAGCCTGTACATAGAGAGCATGTTATAAACATAGGATTATGTGGGACTAGGGTCGGAGGTGGCGTGTGTGAGGCCATGTGTGTTTAGGCCTTAACTGACTTCGTAATCTTGAAGATCATCGTTTTTGTTTTAGTGTGACGAAATTCACGTTTCTTTGGGGATTTTAACGGACTTATAGTACACGTCCTGTTTGAAATGTTGGTTTATAATGCTTTAACTTTAAGATGTATTATTATTTGCATTATTATATGTTTTGTGTAAAAGGACTTCATTTTATGAAATTTAATTAGTGAACGTATAGTCAAACGTGTATTTATAAAATATATTATTAAAAATATTGAAGAGTTCTTAGTTCTGCAAGTTAGGTTATTTCTATTTTCTAGTTAAAGTAATTTTGCAATGTTTAATAGAACGAACTGCATAGTATATGCATTTTTCGCAGATTTTTCAATCACGTCTTTTATAAATACGCCCTATGAAGCGATTTCAATTATGTATTTGTGCTCATTGCAATTGTATTTGACAGTTATTCCTTAAAATATTTCTAGATTGTTCTTTATGTCGATCTCAAATATACGTTACGTACAGTTATGTAAGACCTTTAGTAATTTGGTGTTTCTTAATTTTTTCAGGTACATTTCCGATCTATATTATAAAATCGAAGAAAATTTTATATCTAAACTCTTAAGATGTCTCCAAGCGACTAACACAATCTTCTCTCCTGGTAAGCATACATTTATTCGCATACGAATTCATTACTCATCTACTTGATGTTTATGTCACAAAGAATGGTAGATATGTAATATTTTACGTTTTCGTTTTAAGCTTTACACATTTATACGAATTTTATAAAATTCAGGTGACTGTATCTTGTTTCGGTGCGTTAATCTTTAAAAGTATTAGTGATACTTACAATAATATTATTGCATTAAAAAAAAATATATATATATATATATCATAGTAGGCAAACGACCAGGTGAGTCACCTGATGTTAAGTTATCACCCCCGTGCCACCCTGTGTTTGGGGGTGGGGGAGTGGGGGAAGGGAGGAGGGGAGGGGAGGTGCGTTATCCGGCGCTCTCACTCACTGAACGAAACGCAACAATGCAAGCACTGTTACTTCACGTCGGTTTTCTGTGAGAGGGTGCTAATACCCTGGGCGAGCCGACCCATTTATGCTGAAACCAGCAATAGCTTCAGTGTGGCTCTGCCACCTATTAGAATAAAATATTTTTTGAGGAAAATTTATATGCTACGACCTTCAAGAATAGAGTAATTGCTATACAAAATGTGGTTTAGAAAATACTATAAATACCGATAACGAAATAAAATGCCGAGTGTGTTGGCGTCCCGACGCGAACTGACTGTTATTGAGTACAATCGAACTGTGAGTGCCTATGTCAGCGAAGAAAAAACCTCGCGACTCAATCATATTGTCTGCTTCCTACAAGACATTTATATTTAATACGGAATTCGTTTTACCTTAAGTTCGTTGTAAGTAATTGAACATTTTAAAGATTAAATGCCAGATAAATCAGTGACTGCTGTTAATAATGTATATATATAAATAAATATCGAATGTATGCAAGCACAACACTTCAGAGTAGTTGCACCTGTTTGGCAAATTCTTTTTTGTTATATTCATAATTGACAGGACAAGATTTGTATGAAAGAAAACCATACGGAAAAGTAAAAAAAGAGTTAAAAACTCCATAGTAAAATTAACAGTTTGGTTCATTATATAGTCGTACCGTAAAGGTAAAATGTGGCCTCATTTTCTTCGTTAGTATATATAATATAACCTAACCACAACCCAACCGATAATATAACCGAGAAAAAAAGATTTATCAATCTTAGATTGCCTCTGTTCGAACCCACAACGTAATATGTTGTAGACTAGTGTTAGCAACAAGTACATTTGTATTCATACGCGCAATGGTCCGGCCGGCCACGTGTCGAACGTTATATAAAACGATTGCATAACAGTATTACAGAAACAGAGGTTAGTTTACAAAACTAACTGCACCGTGTTGGCAGCGAACGCACGTTTGTTATCCGTAAAACTGTTGAAATGTTTAACCGAGTGACGTATGTATTAGACTAGCAGTTTCCCGCGGCTTTTTATCTTCATATTCTTACCCTTATCCCACCTAAGTAGGGTCGGCACAACATGTTTTACTTTTCCACTCTCGCCTATCAGAATGTCATCTCAGTATTCGCAACCTTTTACATACATATCATTTCCATACCTATTTCGGTCTTCCTCTTCTATATCCATCCACCATCATACTGAAATCTTTTCTAGTTACATGGTTTTCATCTCTCCTCATGAGATGCCCATACCATGCTAACCTATTACTCCTACATTATCTATACTAGTCTATACTAATATTATAAAGAGGTAAAGTTTGTGAGTTTGTGACGTTGTAGGGGGTAATCTCAGGAACTAATAGTCCGATTTGAAAAATTATTTTAGTGCTATATAACTCATTTATCGACGAAGGTTATAAGCTATATATCATCACGCTAAAACCAATAGGAGCGGAGCACCAATGAAGAATATTTCAAAATCGGGGTTTTTTTCCTCTTCAATGCTTCCGCTGCGTGTTAGCGTTAGCTCAAAGTAACTATTCCACGCGAACGAAGTCGCGGGCAGAGGCTAGTCTTATATAAACAATAACTGACCGAGGGAAAAATAGAGACTTTAGTACACACTTTTATTCCGTTTTCAACATCTTAGAGGTGGTTGTACTTCTAAAAATCCTTTGTTAATGTTCACCTACAATGTATAAGAAACTCGCTTGCAAAATTTTACAACCCTTGCTCCAATAGTTTGGTTTGTGCGTTGATATTAAGTCAGTGAGTCAATAACTACACATACAGATAACCAATGTCCAATAATCATAGTGATATGCTTCAACTTCACAATGGCTAGTACTTGACCTGTTGTTCCATAAATCAGATTTCCTAGTACAACATATATGGAAAAAGTTGTACTTATATAAGCTTCCGTATTTATCTTTACTGCGTAATCTTGGAAACATAACATGATAAAAAATAGCATGTACATATTAGAACATGTAGTAACCATATTGTTATAAATTATTATCTACTTACTACAACTCGTTTTTACCTGCAGTAATATTGTTGATCTACTAAATACTCCATTTGGTGAATTAAATGATGTTATTTTTTACATTCGGTTTGACTATATTTATTTTATGTACATTACTAATGCCCGGTTTCTGAGGTACTCGGTTAAACTATCATTAGTTATTGACTCAATATAGTTATCCATAAGATAAACTGTCAATGCGTTTCTGAGTACACAACGAGTTGTTAAATAACTATGAATCCCATAACTAGTTCTTTGATGTTGACTAGATGGCTCTTTTTAAGAAAGAGTGTTAAATTGGTTTTTTATATTAATTCTTAACTTTAAGGAGTAATATTATGATTAAAAAATACTTTGGAGATTAATAGATGGTTTAATTTTATTTTATAATTATTTACTTATAAATTTAAATATTTTAGATACAAAACTTTACAATTCGTTAGTAGTTAGTCAATGACATGTCATTGTCAAGATATTAAAAACTATTTAAAATGTCAAAACTTATCGAATAAGATAAATGCCCAGATTGGCCAGTTAAATTTAACGGAAGTTTATCGTATGATTGTGTATTCGGAAACCCAATTTGACAAGTTATCGAACCGATAACGCTATTGAACAGATAAATGTGACTCACAAACCGGGCATTAAACATTTAAATTAACGCATTCCTCTAATAAATGTGAACACGCTCCATTCACAATTATTGATTGATTCACTATATTGATTTTTTTTTCTTCAAATTAACTCAATTTGTAGTCGTCGCCTTTTAAGATAAAGATTTGATAATGGGAATATTGACATCGTCAAGCCGTTGCATGATCAGTAAATCTTCTCAATATGGACTGACAGTACAGATTCTTTGTTAACGTTAAAATTTACGTTTTACTCTAGAAACCCGAGTCGTGTAACAAAGAGCGTAATGCAGTATTAGTCACGTGTACCTAGGTCGACTTGTTTTAGTTCCGCCAGCATTGACGTATACAAATATCAGGTAAAGCGGAACTGTGCATAGATATACTTGAAATTTCTTTGGGAAGTAAGTGACAGAATATGATTGATAAATGTGAATATTACACGCATTTATTACTAAATCAATGAGTTATGATAAATGGATATAAACTTAACAATAAAATCGCACAAACCGTCTTGTACGTTTAGAGTCCTTATCGAAATTTAGTTGGAGATTAATTGTCACTGTGAAAATAAAATACTCTCATTGTATTCTACAATTTCTATGTTAATATCACCTTACAATAAAAACCGTTTATTATTATGTCTAAAAAAGTCTTCCATCAACGTTACTCCCATATTTTTGGTTATAATCACATTTTTTATAAGACATCCCAATACACACTCATAGGATATACAAAAGGTTAAAGAATATCGATACTCGTTGCTGGAAGAAACCGGTTTTCATTCTACGCAAGTTTATAAATTCGTGACACATAATTCTCCATGACCTAGCAGATAAAACACGGTTCGCCTCAAACACATGACTTCACTCAATCATTCTCCTGCAATGGCAACCTACCTAATGTCCCGTAGAATGCGCCCGCCCACGTGTTCCCGACAGTATTTTTTATACCCCAACGCATCCTTTCTCGGCGGCCATGTTGGAATTCCATTCCTCCTACAAATGTACCCCTTAAACGATCTCTATAGAATCGAAAATCTCGTAGGTTCGAGAAGTTTCGACGACATAAAAGCGGTGAGTGTGGAACGTTTGTCAAAAATGCTATTCAAGGGAGCCTCGTTCAGGTCGGAATGAGACTCGACTTTTTTTTCTAACCTGTCACATCCGGTGGTTATTAATCAAGGTTTACGGTGATTATTGATTGTTTCGGCTTTTGTATTTAGATAAATGTATCCCTGGAGTTAACTAATATTTTTTGGTCTACTTTTTTTGCAGTATACGAATATTTCTTGAACATTGTATTTCGATTATTAATGTTCTATTATTTTCATTCGTAGTAAATTTATTGTAGTGATCTTAGTATGCAGTCATAATTAGTAACTGTAGTCAATTCTGTAAGAAGTACACTCAAGGTTCATATTTTTTAAACACTTTTTTGCAGTATACGAATATTTCTTGAACATTGTATTCTGATTATTACTGTTATTTTCATTCGTAGTAAATTTATTGTAGTGATATTAGTATGCAGTCATAATTAGTAACTATATTAAATTCTGTAAGAAGTACACTCAAGGTTCATATTTTTTGATCCACTTTTTTGTAGTATACGAATATTTCTTGAACATTGTATTCCGATTATTACTGTCCTATTATTTTCATTCGTAGAACATTTATTGTAGTTATTATGTTAGTATGCAATTATAATTAGTATATATATATATAGTCAATTCTGTAAGAAGTATACTCAAGGTTCATATTTTTGTACTATTTACTATGTAATAAATACAATTCGTAGTATGATATAAAGCGGTTTAAGGAAACAATACAATTATTATCAATTCCTCCGTGAATCCATAATGACCTGCTTGAGTTCTATAAAAGATGTAATATTCATTTAAATGAAAACAAATTTGTATCACATAGTCATTATTTTCATATGGTGACTTTAATTTTACTTATATTTTATAATTTCTGAAAGTATTTGTTTTAATTAGGTATAATAATAGTCTGTTAATATCGGAATGACATTTGAATCAACCCATCCGGTTCTAAATTAAATGATTTAATAAAATGTAATAAAAAATAGAGACAATATTGAAATGCCAAATTTTATATCAGTGAATTTTATAATAGACTACCGGGCCCGGCTGACGTTGTCCCGCCCTATTCCCCCCCGCAATCCCCCTTGGGGTGGAATTTTAAAATCCTTTTCATCTCTACTGGGGTATTCATAAAATATTGGAAATAAATCACACATATATATATACAGAACTATAGGTTTATTAGTATATGTTTTTCATAATTAACATCTTTGTAATACAAAGTTTCCCCAAAGTACACGAATGTAGCTTAAAAGGATCTTACGATTAGCATTACTGAAAATCTTTTCACGAAGTTGGCTTGAAACCCATACTCGGAACACCTAATTCATAATTTAAGGTGCCTATCTCACGTAATATCCTTTTCCTCTCATTGTAAGGTTGTTATTTGAACAAATTTCATATTTTATTAAAAGCGAGGGTTTAGATTCAGCGGACCTCTGTGGCGAAACTCGAAAATGATTTGCGAATTATTCAACGGTTCCTCGGGAGATTAACCTTGAGATGTTCCTCTTGGTTCATGCTGAGTAAAAGAAGCAATGAATATTTATTTAGGGATTTAAAAGATCTTAATGTATATTTAGTTTAGCCTTTATGCATGCTTCTTTGTTCGAACTGGGTTCTGCACACTGAAGATTAGCAACGTACTGTAAACATTCATAATAAATCGTAAAGGCGATTTTACAAAAATTGTTGAACTTTTGTAAATTTTGAGTCGTGACTTTGAGTGCGAGCACATAATTTGCTCTTTTTCGCAACTATAGGTCGTTGTATATTGCTTGCTCGGTCGCACATTGCGATAACACGGGTCGACCATATTATTTTCAATAATAATAGAAATATCTTCAAAAAATACAATATATATTACATTTTTAGTTATTGTTATATCTGACATATACGGACAATTCTATGTGTTGTTACAATTGCAAATGAAAATTATTTACACTTACTTTTTGTTTCAATTTGACTTCTCATTGTCTTCAAAAAGTATTTATTACGATAGTGTTATTTATTGTCACATAAAAGACGAATTCGAATTTCTAAATTTAAAAGATGAAATAGAAACATTCTTAATTTGAATAAGTGATATTAGTAATTCGAAAACTTTCTTTACTTTTGTTCTCTGATAACTTATTTCTTTATTGTGTTGGAAATAGAGAACATACTAAAACTACTGGATATTAAAGTCGACTAATATTCGTGTCGCCGTAATGACGTCATATCCGAAAAATGTCCTTGTATAAATACGATTTTTGGATACAGACGAGCTTATTTCCGCCGCGACACGTATAAACGAGTAAACCATTGTAATATGTAAACATTTCCGCCCATTGAATCAACTGTTGATCTATCTGATTTTGTATATTTTTTTGATTTTCATTGGAAGTCGTGCGTCGGGCATGGTAATCGCGTGTGTTTAAATTTAGAAAAAAATACTTAAATAATTTCTTAACTTATTAAACTTGCTATTTGTTAGCAAGGAAGCAAAAATCATATAATAATATCAGCTACTAGCTCTTTTACGCGGTTTTGCACTCTGTCCCATGGGAACAGCATTTTCTTGGACGAAAAGTACTCTATGTACTTTTAGTATAACACTAGTTAGGATTAACGAAAAGTGCTTATTCATTAACTTGTTAAGACACCGGAGCATTAGTAATATTATTAGGCAATCAAAAGGTCGTGTCTTAGTAGTATGTTCGCTCACTATCATACTGAGCATGAGTTTCCTTAACTCTTAAAGCCGTTGTCGAATTGCGGTCCACAGACCGCATGTGGCCCGCGAGATCATAGCAAACAATATTAGTAGACAATTACTATCAAAAGTGATTTTGCATTTGTAGTTAACTAAATGGAAGTATACGGGACGAGAAGACGAAGTAAAGCGAGTGATTTTAGATCTATCAGTCTATTTATTATTTTTTAACATACATTATGTATTCACGCCCACTTCTATAATGATTCCTGCGTTGCTGGTACAATTGAGTAGTTGTCACAGTAGACAATTAATTATTTTACCTCTAAACATAACCAAAAATTACGTTGAAATCAATTAATTAATAGTTACTCAATTGAGCTGGCAAACAAACAATGTCACAGGTTGCTATTATCCAACATCTACAGAGCTATTGCATTTTGACAACTCATAATAGGCCAGTTGATTGTTAGTATGAACTACTCAATTCATGAATGTGCGGCCCGCAGTTATACCTCACATGGTTCTATGTTGCCCTTTACCAGAAAAGTATGACGATCGCTGTCTTAAAACTACAGCTTTAACGTTAATAATTTTCATATTCTGGAAGCAACTCAGCAGGTTGCAACCACCGTACATCAGGTGTATCTAACATCTATCATAGTGGTACTATTAGACGTGTTACATTTTGGGTCCAACCAAATTATTTTCAGCTGTTGAGATACTCATATGCAGTCATATCAACAGCAGATAAATAATTTGTAGATTTATCGGCGCTTATCGTTGTATTCAAATTACCATGTGTTTATCATCAGATACAGTGCGATTTGAACTTTGAAGCGATGATGAATTCAGTGGTTCGCGTGTTCAAATACCGCGTCAATTAACATAGGCTCGAAGCCTTACGAAACCATTCCATGACTGTAGAGTTTTCTCTAATCCGCCTGGCCAACTACCACCCTCAAATAGAAAATCTGTCACCAAACACCTATAAGTGTATTCCGGCAGCTGCATTTGACAGCCAGCACCTCGTCTATGTTTAGCGTGTTTACCATATTGGATCGTCATATAACATTAGGTGGGATTATTGTCATACGCTAATACCTATACAGTATAAAAAAATGGCTTTGCCGTGGTGTGATGGAAAAAATATCAGCAAAATAATTCACCGATTCAATGATAAATATAAGTAATTCACGTAACCTTGACCACTTTCCTTCGGAATCTTGATATAGTTGCCAAATTCATTGAAGAAGCTTCCTAAAATATATGCAATTTAGAAACAAACTAGAATTGATATAAATAAATATCTTTTATATCTATGGGTTACTTGTCGTTCGTCTAATTGAATAAATGTTAATATTTGATTTGCAGTTCTTAAAAGGATACTAAAAACAGATCTGCAAATAAATTAGTCTGCAATAACCTAATTCATTCATGCGATATCTGTTACACCAAATTTCTAACGCTTATACAAGTTTGTAACACATTTCATAAATAGCTTAATTCCCATACCATGAATACCAGGGACTTATAAATATCAAACAAATAGTTAAATCCTATAACGGAATTTATTTACTAACAAAGTTCAACTGCAGTTTGTAATCTGGTATTGTAAACCTTATTCCGTAGACATAGAAGAGAATTAGACTGCACGAAACGTAGAACTAATAAACCTATAAATAACGCTTCAAGACATCCAACAGATGACATAAAGCAATGGATGAAGTACAAGAGAAACTTTAGGAATATTCAAAACTCGCGTCGGAATGGCGTGTCGAAGGCAGATGACTCATTTGTGTATGTAAATTACGTTAAAATTCAAAAGCCTAAGCTTAACTTTGGGTTTTTGAAAGTCAAATTTGTCAGCTCCCGACCCTTGACGAGTAGGGAATGCTTAATTGTTTTTAAGGCTTTTAGGACCACTCTAGCCGAGGCTGGGTACCCTTTGTACAGAAATACTTAGGTTATACATTATAGTTTCGCCTTTTAACAAATAAAAGGAATTATAAAAGTTCTAAACAGATATTTTACGAATTTGACAAATTTTAAGCAAGAAAAAAAAAGAATATTGGAAAAAAGCGTAGCTATTCACACTATAACCACGTGTTTGCTAGTCTATTTGTGTAACAATTTATTGTTATTATTTTTTACAAAGATATATGATTTATAATCTGTTTTTATTTCTATTTCATAAGTTTATTCTATGACAGTTTTTGTAGTGGAATAGCAATTGGTTTGAGAGATCACTGATTCGATCCCCTTTGACGACCCTTTTATGTGATGCACATAATTTTCAATTAGGAGTTAAAGATGCCTAACCTACCTATTATGTATATATGCCAACTTTATAGTTCCCATAATTAAAGCTATACTTAGTTTTGGATTTAATTAGTGATATGTGATCTCATAATTATTGACTAGATAATTCAATTCTATTTAAGACATTTAAATCGTAATTAGCAAGAGAAAAATGGATTAAAGAATGTTATTGTATTATTATTCTATAGCTACGAATTCTTGCGAACGAACCGA
Organism: Antheraea yamamai; assembly: GCA_036509395.1. Lineage (NCBI taxonomy): Eukaryota > Metazoa > Arthropoda > Insecta > Lepidoptera > Saturniidae > Antheraea > Antheraea yamamai. The sequence goes on along the minus strand of AP028437.1, from coordinate 9,880,916 downwards.
AGCTTTGGATGAAGGAAGCCATCGGAGTGAAAACATACCATGGTGACAAAGATTTTTAAGCCTACTTGGCTAGCTACAACGCTCAAGGTGAAAATCTAGGTGGTAGAGCCACTGGTTTTAGCACGAATGGGTCGGCTCGCCCAGGGTAGTGCCACACTCTCATAGAAAACCGACGTAAAGTAACAGTGCCTGCATTGTTGCGTTTCGTTAGGTCAATGAGAGCGCCGGAGGCCCATTTCCCCTCTCCTCTCCCCACTCCCTCCCTTTCCCCCAAACACAGGCTGGCAACGCACTTTCATCTCCCCAGGTGTTGTTAGTGTTTATGGACGGTAGTGATTAATTAACATCAGGTGACCCACATGTTCTTTAGCCTGCTGAGACATAAAAAAAATCTAGCGTCAAGCAACTATGACAGTGCTCCGCCAACTGCACAGTGCTTCTTGGTTTAACGTGGTTACCAAATGGTCACTTCATATCATGAGAGATTGTGTAGTGACCTATAAAGTAAATCTCGAAACATAACTAGTGACTTAAATATGATTAAAATTTAAAGATATAAGTCTTCATTCACAACTGACCAGATGTAACGACCGTTACATACCCACGTGTGTAGTAGTAACCCCTAGAAATCATTTCATCTCGTTAACCGGTGTTAAAGTGCCCTCAAAAATACCTCGTTTCCTTCATTATAAATCTCGTCGTAACGTCTTAAGGTTAATTTCGTTGGGCAATAAATCCCCAGGTGACGTTTCGGGTAGTTACTTTGCTACTTTGAGTAATATATAGGTAGATACAGTAAGCTATGTATTATTAAATGGTAATTTTCCTGTATACATTAGTGACTCTAAATATGTATGTCATAGTGATTAATAATTATTTTATTATTATATTCATTAATATTGTATTGACATGATGACGCTAATTTCATGTTATTGTGGTTTTGATTACATTTTATTTATTAGTGTCGAAGTGCGTTACCGATTGTATCCATTTCCTTTATAAAATACTACGTTACGTCCTCTGAACACGCCTATTTTTCTTATAAAATGCTTTTATTGAATATGACTCTATAAAAAACAAGCCCGTCTAAATATAATTTTATTAATGACAACTTACATGACTTTTTTTTTTCGTATGTTGTGCCATTATGTGTTGTATGTATATATGTATAGCTATTATTTAAAAATAGGTATATTAATTTGTTTTTGTTCGCTTTAAGATCACCTTTTCTATCTTGCAATAAAATAATTAAAATGTAAATATTTTACATTTGTTTCGTTTATTAGACTCGTTTTGTTGATTAGTAAATAATACGTCGCACGAATGTTTCAAAATCGGCGCTTTTTTCCTTTTCATAGCTTCCGCTTCGTGTTGGCGTTAGCCCAAAGTAACTATTCCACGCGGACGAAGTCGCGGGTAGAAGCAAGTATATATATTAGTAATATGATTTACGACTTATATTTATTCACTTATTGTGATGTCATATTAATTAATACATCAAATTAGTTTATAGTTAGAATTACTGTCGCCAGAAAACAAATAACTTACGTGCATCATTACCGAACAAGTAGTTATAGTCAGAAAAAAAAACATATCTCGTGGTTTACACATTACAATACTGAACCTTATGTTATTGGTGCACGAGTGCCGAGCGGAATTTCTCTTAAAGCACTTATATGTGTTTACTTAGGAACTTTGTTAGGGAGACAAGTGGCAGATAACGGCGATGTACTTTAGGGAACTGTTCGTACGTGATATGAATATGTGTGTACAAGCGCTATTTCGGGTGTAAGCCTTTCATGTGAAATGAACTGCGCAGTTTCTTAGAACGCTTATGATTTATTATAACGCATGTATCTTGTTGATGGATCGGAAGAGTTTTGAAGTATTATAAAATTATTAGTACATAAAAACGATTTATATTGACTACGAAACATATTGTGATTAATTTAAAAAGGTCACGTTGATGACTAAAACTTTTAAAACAAATCTAACAATTTAGGGTATCGTTTAGAAATGACCTATGTTATGTTGTTATTTAGTGTAACACACTTACGCCTAAAATAACTAGAAAAATCATGACGAAGTGAATTGTATGTCAGGTGAATACGAAAATTGTATAATTAGCTAGCTTGTACTCGGGACTTCGTTTGCGTTGTAACAAAACATCTTATATACAGAAAATATCAAACTGGTAACCTGTCAACCGTTTGCCCGACCACCATAAAAATAGTTATACCTAAGAGATTGTCTGTCAAAATTTTCTTTATAATATTGTAGATCACGAGATGGCGCTGTAATGTGTCAACTTCTATTACGTTCGACAGTTCGCCATGCAAATTGGTTCGTCTTGAACTGGAACTAACAGTGTCCATTGTTTTGTAGCTCTATAAAACAATAAAAAAATTGAAAAATAAAGTTTATCCATTCATACTACAAGATGTAAAGCGTGCATAGAAACCAACGAAAGCAAAGCTAACTTTGTCTCAAATTCTTCAGCTTAGGTGAATCAAAAAGCATATTACGAGAGCGAGTTAGTACAACATCTGTATTTAATTCCATTTCGGATATTAAACACATGGCGAAAGCAATGACACCTATGTCGGCATCAACTCAGTATATGCACTTCCCAGTACTGTGCTAAATATGATAGTGTAATGCGATGATTATTATTACTTGTTATATAATAATAATAATCTTTATGTGGTATTTTGTTACATTTCTACAAATAGAAGGAGTCCATGTCTTCTACGTTAGTGTATACTGTGTTGTAGGAGACATTTACAAAGTTTGTGAACATGTTACAATTTATATAGCGTACCATAAAAATAACCATATCGACGGTAGAAAGCAGAATTGTCGTAACTTGAAAAACCCAACTTTCAACCAGAGCCAAAAAACTATTACAAAACTTCAATATTTTTTATGTGTAGTGCTACAACTAGACAAAAAACCAAGGTCGTATAGATAAAAAATTGAACCGTAGGAAAGCGAGATCCAGACCATTCGAAGCGGTATTTTTTTAATCAAGAATGTGGTAAAAAGTGATTTAACCCAAAATGCAAGTTACGACATTTCCGCTTTCTCCCGTCGATATACAATTAGATATAATAGCTGTATATACAGCAAATTGAGAACTGATATACATGTTTTCATATGCTTCGATTCTATGTTTTTAGTATATGTAAAAAGGAGCATGTATGGAAAACATAATGAGCGTGTGTGTGTATAACATTATAGAGTCGACAGAATTAGGATGATGCTAGTATATGTGCTGTTAAATCTCTTGGTGTGAGGATTATTGTTTGAATTTATTTACATGAGTAACTTAGATTTCATGATTAGGCTATAAACCTAATCCTAGCGTGCTAATTTTATTTTAAACTATTAGGAAAACTTACAGCTAAACAAAAAAAAATTACGTTACATATATAAACATATTCAAAGGCCATTTACAAGTTTCCGCAACAAGCTTTTAAATAAGTATGCATACAAAGGAGTAAATAAAAAAAAAAAAATACGTGCGTGTATCAGTGTACACACGTAAGAAGTGAAACTTCTTTATGACATAATTTTTCGAAAAATGATCTACAATATTTAAAACTTTACAGAAAAAAAAAATAAAAAAAAAAACGGAATCTGATCATTGTGAGCGCACCTTTAGAAATAAACATGGCGCGTAACGGAAAAATGTACAGAAATTAAGATGGCGCGTAACCGAAAAACGTTACATACGTTTTTACATGCTCTAAAATTCCTCCCTACGTCGATAAAGAAGTTTCACTTCAAAAACTGGAATTTAGAAGGCATTTGAGTTTCTGTAAGCCTGTGTTGAACAGATCTACCATTCAGATCACTAACCAATTTATTTGCGCTGTTACCTACTCTAATTAAGTAAGAATTTTGCCTGTAGGTCGCCTTAACAATCGGATTATAAAGTATGTTAAGATTTCTGCTTATATTACTAACGTGATCCCGTTATATTAAGTAAGAAATTCTCAAGGGTGTCATAGACATATCCTTCCATTGAACTTACTATTTTGTGCTTAACTTTATAGTTACTTTAACTTTTAATCTTGTATTCAATCATGTGTTGAATTCACACCAACGGGTAAGGTGCAATCGTTATGCTTAGCCAAATCAAGATACATTAACAAGCTGAAGAATTTGATGCTTCAAACAGAATTAATAACGCGCCTTCTTTCTCACAAATATTTCACTTTCGATATAAATGTCAATGGTCTCCACTAAAGGGTGATTACCCGCGTAAATCAATTTATTCATTACAAATGGAGCTTGTTTCTAGAAGCGGCTACATTATTTTTAGCGTTTTCCGAGAGCTTCCATGCGATTCTCGAACAGTGACGTCACTGTAGCCTGCGGGAGACCAGCTTGCGTTATTCTCGTCTATGGTCACTGACCACACGGGACCTTCTCCTGGGGTGACTGTACCGCCAACATAAGCTGACCTCTCATTATCGTAGAATTACAACGACGTGTAAGTTCATCCTGAACTGGAAACTCGTTATGACCAGTTTAAGAGAACCCGCTCAAGTCTTAAGCGATTCTTATTTGAAAACCTTTAATAAAGGAAGTTGACTGGTTGCTGGGGATCTTTTAAAGCTGGTTGTATGTGTGAATGTTACTGGTCCTTTTTTAAAACCATATGTTTTCTCGTCGTTTTGTTGGCCTTGAAAGAATGTCTGGTTAGTGCACCCGGGTTGATGTCTCATTATTTATAGGCATTAAGTATGTATTTCTTGTTATACTTTGTGATTTTTTTTTATTGTAAATGCACTCACGTACTTTAGTTTCATACTTCTAATCTGTATAGTGCACTATTATGATATTATAACAAACTATTTGGTCAGTTTACTATTACTCCTCAATTTTCGTTGCCATGTCAACATAATTACAGTTTATTTTTGCCTGCAACAAAAATTTGTAAGTGCTTATGTATAAAATTTATGGTTGATATAAGTATGATATTACATGTATAAGATAGAGAAATATAATTTCGTATTGCTCTATAATCTCAAATATGAAAAAGTAAATACATTCCTA
>AP028437.1:9689500-9872594 GCA_036509395.1 Antheraea yamamai | reverse complement strand
CGTTATATGTGAATAAACGTGTCATAGACATATGAAGTTTTGTATAAAACTAATATGCAGTTACTTATATGCCCATAGGATTTATTCTAATCTCCAAAATAATGAATGTAGAACCATTTTAAAACCATTGTAAATTGTTAAAGAAACACAATACATAAATAAAAATAAAAAGCCTTGTATTTCTTGAAGAAAAAAACAGTTTAGATCTTATCTTAAACTTAAACTACTTAGATTCCTAATTTTAACGTATAAATACTTTTATGTAGTTTGTTTTTATATTTCCAGAACCCCTTTTCGAATGATGGCCTCCTACAAAGATTTCCAGCGTTCCTTATTTTGGGCTTTTTCTATCCAATCAGGACCAGCCGTCTTGACGATATCGTCTTGCCATCTCGTAAGAGGTCTACCTCTATAACGCTTACCCTATAAAGCTAAACGCTACGCTAAAGTAACATTAATATTTTATAAATACATATGTATTAATATTTATCACTAAGTTAATTAAATATAATAAATCTAATTCCAATATCTGATGGACATATTTTGAGTAAATAATTGTTTTAAATAAACCAATATATTTTATTAAATGATAGTAGTACTAACTAAATAATGTATTATTTTAAAAATAACATAATTCAAGATTGAAACATTGTTTATTACTTACTCGTGAGTGAAGTAGGAACAGTATAATTGAATACGAAATGATATTAAAAAATTGAACCAATTTCAAACGTATCATATTTAGAATAGAGGGCGCGTTCTGTTCACTGGAACGTAAAGTCACGGACCGGGATCAGAAAAGTGGTCAAAAGTCGTCTGACTGGTTAGGACCGGGCCCGACCTGTTCTGTCCCGTTCGTTTTGTCTTATTTTTGTTTTGCACAAGGCACTGACCACGACAACAAAGGTCCATGAGCTGGGTATTCCTTTTTTTCTCGTTCACCGCGAAGGAACGTTTCCTCCGAGACGCTCTATTCGAAATATTTTTATTTTATATTCAGTTTTGAATTAGTTAATGCATTCTATACTTTTGATAGAATAAAATTATATTCAAATTGAAAGAAACACTCACCCATACTTCGACTACGTTTGGGTTTTCATAATAACTTTCAGGTAAAATTATGTCCTTTCCAAAAATCGCTTTTTTATCCTTACTAATATCATAAACTATCTGTGGCGGCGACTTCGTCCGCGTGAAACTTTATGTAAAAAAAATATAATCATCTAAATGTATTATGTCCATTTACTGATCTACTTTCCTCTCGTACTTAAGTCGCGTCGTCATTAAAAGTACAATAACTTTTGATAGATCGATCCGATTTTAATGAAACAAAGACTAAATGTTACTCGAAGATATACTTTATAATTTTCTTGAAAAGAATTTATCATGACCGCAGTATTTTATCAGTGATGCGTGTTAAATACAAACAGATAGAGACATTCTAAAATTGAGTGAAATGTATTGTATTACTTATTCCTAGACAACTACAATATTTTTATTACAAAAATGTAAAAAGTACAAACACGTTATAATTACATTTACCTTCTTATCTATACTAATATTATAAAGAGGTAAAAGTTTGTGACGTTGTAGGGGGTAATCTCAGGAACTACTGGTCCGATTTAAAAAATTCTTTCAGTGTTATATATAAAATGAGCTCATTTATCGAGGAATTAATAATAAAATAAAATAAAATAAAATTCTAAGGCCAATAGAAGCCGGGGCATCAATGAAGAATGTTTCAAAATCGGGTTTTTTTTTCTTCTTGAGAGCATCCGCTGCGTGTTAGCATTAGCCCAAAGTAACTATTCCACGCGAACGAAGTCGCGGGCAGTGTCTAGTTATATATATAGATGCGAAGGTGAGTTTATTTCTTTGTTAATTTTGCACACACGTTGTACAAATAGAACTTAGGTACCATTCATTCAGAAAAAAATGTATTGTACCCCAGGGATCGGTCTGATGTAATGCAAGCGAAGCGTCATGTAAAAGCTTAAATAATATATTTTTTTCAAATGTGGTGCATATATCAAGTTACTTTCTTGATACATTAATACGTCACTGAGAAATAAATAAAAATAATAAGATTAAATAGTCCTTAACACCTTTTACTCTCCCCCTATGATGTCAACAGCGTATATAATAGTAATATCTAGACATCGTGCCCTTCATCCGTAGTCATGGGCAGCGTTTTGTCCGCTGTCAATGTCAGACGTTCCAGAGGATTAGGGTTACCACGTTTCAAAAAATTAAATTTAGTAACAACAATCTTTCACATTTCATGAAACATCGAAAGGTTTATATGGTAATTTTATAGTTGTATAAAGTCATATCTATCAATATTCTATATGTATAGTTTATTGATTTGATATAAACACCTGAATGTGTTTGTATATTTAAAGCATTTCTAATATTTTTACCTTTATGTAGCAACCCTACTTACACGATAACCAGATCGGTACCAGGGTGAACCACTTGGTAGTGTATATAGAGGGTTCATACTTTATTATTTTAATATTTATCTATATATGATGACAGTTTTGCCACTCTGGTACGAAAGGCAGTGAAAAATTTGTATAAAAACTCCACCCACCTTCATAAATTCTCTTTACAGCTGTGCATACAAAAGCTTCTTCCTAGAATGAATTTAACCTCGAACTGCCAGACTGATTGGGCACTACTCGGGTTAGCCATAAAGCATAGCCCTTATATACTGTAGGTTTTTCTTTCGATGTATACGCAACTCTGGAGGTAGTTTTTTCACCTCATGGTATTTTTACAGTCGTTCTTGGCCTTGGAATAAAGAGCCTGTGGATAGATAATAAAGGTTCATTCCGAATGGTGGGATGTATAAAGAATCCCATCAAAAACATAAATGTGAAATAAGAGTCAAGTTCAATATTATGATATATGCCTTGGTTGTTGGTTTCTACGACAAAAGAAGTGAGGTCTAAATGGATGCCAAGTTCAATGACCAGTCCTGAAATTTATTTATAACAACATAACATATTTTATAACAACTCAAAATATAATTTCTGCTTTATTCAAGGTTATCTGCAACTGGGTTAGAATTATTGTCTATAGAGCAATCAGTGATAAAAAGGACGGTTTTTAAACGTTAATGTCTAAATAACTGTTTAAGGTGTGTTTATGACATAATTTGGAACACATGTATTACGCAAGTCTCAATATATGAGCCAAATTTGACGTGTCTATGTGAAATAGCTTTTGAGATATGAGGGGGTCAAAAGTGGCTATAGATGGTTCGTGTAATATTACGGTACCACTCACCATACTGCTAGCTTGAACTTGACACACTACAGCGTGTTTAGATTTGAAAAAAATGTTTAAAGCGTAAGTTGATGGAAGGGTCTTTACATTGCTTATCCTATAATTATCGATGCGTTCTCTGAACTGCTATAATTTCTATACTCTGTTCTATATTCTATTCCGCTATAATTCTGGATTTAGGTGTTTGATCGTGCAGTCAAACGCTATAAAGTTTTACAACAAATAAATCAAGTGCTAATATTAGATATTCCATTTGGACCGCTGTCAAATGCAGCGATTTCAAATCCTTGTAAACCTTACCGTTATTTCCTTTTAAATTACTTAAAGGACCCTCTCGATTTACGTCTGATGTAATATTCAAGCATGTTATCCTCATCGAGAAACGAACAGAAAGGTTTGTAGGTGACATCTAATTGTTGTTCAAATTTCCTTTTATAAAGTAGGTCAACAATATAAAGTACCTTTACCAATAAAAATCTTCGATGTACTGATATATTTTTATATATTATATAACACACTAGCAGGCCCGGCGAACGTTATCCCGCTCTGATAATAAATAAAACCTTGATAAATTATATACCTAAACCTTCCTCATGAATCACTTTATTTACTGGTGAAAACCACATGAAAATCCGTTCAATAGTTTTTGAGTTTATTGCGAGACAGACAGATGTTGCAGACGCCTTTGTTTTATAATATGTAGTGATTTATATAGGATTCAAAAATTATAAAATGTACCTACTAGCTTTGTTCCCGCGGGAATTTTCCAGAACATCACATTGGCATACAATAAGAAACTGATAGTTCGTACTGAAGCTATAAATAAGAGAAGTAGACAGTAGGACAGTGTTACTTAGGGATTTAAGAAAAGCAGAAAGAAGTTTATTTTTATTTTTTTATTAAGTTCACAAAAATTTACGAATAATTTATAACATGCAAGCATGAATTGATACTTTATAACTGGTTTTGTGATATTGTGACTGAACGTGTCTTTTCTTGGTCGACTTAAAGTAGTTTTGTGAGTGATGTCTCTTGTACTTTGTAATTAATTAGACGGATTTTTGTCCTTTCGTATCTTACGGTTACATTCAGAGTTGCCAGTTTTATATTAGACTAGCTGCCTACTAATTGTAGACTAGTTGTTCTAACGAAGAAAATGTGAAAAAATCATTCTTTTGTAGTATGATGTAGTAATCATTCTCAAATAAAATAAAATGGGAAGTGAATCTGTCACTATTTTTGAAAGTTTCCCTCCCTATTGTTCTCTTTTACACACTCTTTTATATCGAGATTTTTTATTCTATTTTTTGGCTTGTCTGTACAATTTTTCATACATTTTCTTTCATACAAACTTTGTGACGTGATGCGCTTACATATAAGCAGCAATTGATTTTTATTTATATAGACCAGTAAAAAATTACGTTTTTCAAGTCAAAAATACACGAACATTTTTTTTTAGCAAATGAAAATTGGAAAACAACTTAGTGCATAGTAAACGCAGCTTTTATTGTAAGCATCACGTGAACGATTCCATTCAAAAAAAGTATGTTTACATTATTTATTACGAGGTAAACACAGCGCCTTTGCTTCCATATAAAAAACACTTCAAAAACAACCGTACTAACACAAACGGGCCGCGTTTAGGTTATTTATTTATCTATTTATAGCATCGGCCAAGTGTTCGGTACATTACTTGTGAACATGGTTTGTTTACGCTGTGTATTTCTGGAGCTAGCCGTGTGTTCCGCCACGTGTGGGGCTGTGGCACTGCACTGTGGCTGTATACGATGATGCCTCGGCCTTTGATATGTTGATAAAATAAGTTACGACGCCTACGTTTGTGGTATTCCGATTTCAATTTCGGTTTTATTTTTTAAACTCTCGTGCTATTTTCAAACGAGAGGTGGCAACGACGGAAGAGATGTTATTTTAGCAGACTACATTTTTCTTCTATGTTCACGTGTCCTGACAAAAATGCAACACTGGTTACATTTATCAGATACACAGGCGCTCGAAATCGACTAAAAACAACACTCTAATAAATTTAATAATATTTTCTAACAATATTGTCAAAAAGTTATAACAAAGAAGCCATAACCTTTGTTTATCGGGTTAGTTTGCGTTGTACATAAGTACAAAAATCAAAAGATCTCGTAATAATGAAATACTTAACTTTTATGTATAATTACAGTTCATATATGTATCTAATATTTGTGATATTGAATTATTATTATCATACTACGATTTATATAACTTAACAAAATAGAAATCTAATATTAGCGTAATTGAAATCTTATGTAATTGTTGTTTATCAAAATAAACCATAATTAATGCCAAACCGATTTAAACGTAGCTCATTGCTACAGCTTATTGCGAGAGAAACCATAGGAAACTATGTACGTTAGGAAACAATACGTCTCTCTAGGCATAGGGTATTCAAAGCGCGACAGGAAAGGAAAGTAATATTATAAAATTATGTAAGCGAAATAACACAAGTTCTTTTATCAATCAAGTTCGATCTCAATCAAGATCAAGATCGAAACTCATTGGTTGTTTCTAATTGCATATTTTATATAAACAATTTTTCACAAAATGGTAAAAAGTAAATGAAATTCACTTTTGTTATATATCAGTTTTTAGTTACGAAACTGTGGCAAAATGAACAAAATCGAATACTACGTAACAATATCTTTGAATATTATTAACATCTACGTATGATTAATACAAAAAAGTTAATTTAAAACTTGACGTTTGAAATGATCGAATAGCTACTTTAATTCTATATAAATCATGATTCATTCGAATTCTAAGAAAATCGTTTTACAGCGAAATTGTTTGTAGAACCCAGACTATGCAATTATTAAAAATGAACAAAATATTCTATTTTTCTTCTCGAAGCTTTAAAAAAATACTATAAATGATCGCCGACTTGAGCTTTGGGTTTTATTAATAGTATTTTTTTCCATATAAACAGAATTATTAATGAAGTAATTGTTTCGTCTGAATATACATTTCTTTTCAGAAATAATCTAGATAATTCTATTTAAAAATTTCCTTTAGTCATTTAAACAAATGTCTTACATTAGTACGATACTTGGTTTACCCTTTTCTTTATTTTTCATTGTCAACGAAAACCATTATTAATATATATCTGTAACCTTATCTATGTTTATCTTTAGACTAAGCTAACTGTTCCCACGACTCGTCACGCGTTTGGCCTTATTTATTGTATCTATAATCCCATGTAATAAATGGTTGAGGTACATCAAAATTGATATTATGCAAATATTGTCCATGTTCAAATATATAATAACTAGCGGGCTCGGCGTACGTTGTCCCGCCCTGATAATAAAAAAACGTAGACAAATTATATAATAAATCTTCCTTGGATCACTCTATCTGCTGGTGAAAACCGCTTGTCGATCCGTTCAGTAGTTTTTGAGTTTATCGCGAACAGACAGACAGACGCGGCAGAAGACTTTATTTTGTACTATGTAATGATACATAACACTTATCACAACTGTAGTTGTAAAAGTAGTGATCTCTATTGGTACATTGCAGTAAAATAGATAACATACAAACTTTCTCTTTGAAGAAACTCTTACGTATATCACCAACCTTTATGACGATCGTTAAACGATATCCGAGTTTATCAGTCTTCAGATATGTATAACAATGTATGTCAATTCTAAAGTTTTAATTATTTAATAACACAGTTAAATCTATACTAATATTATAAAGAGGTAAAGTTTGTACGTTGTAGGGGGTAATCTCAGGAAATACTAAATCGATTTTGAAAATTCTTTTACCAATAGAAAGCCACATTATTTGTGAGTGTCATAGACTATATATCATCACGCTAAGACCAATAGGAGTGGATCAACAATGAAGAATGTTTTGAAATCGGGGTTTTTTTTTCCTTTTGAGAGCTTCCGCTGCGTCTTAGTCCAAAATAACTATACCACGCGTACGAAGTCGCGGGCAGAAGCTATTAAGTAATTATATTATCTATACTAATATTATAAAGAGGTAAAGTTTGTGAGGTTGTAGGGAGTAATATCTGGGGAGTCAGAGAAAAAATGGTGGAACGAAAATGTTTCTTACGAACGCTGCCTTAACGATGAGAGATATATGTTTGAGTTCTAGAGAAAAGTTGTAGCTTGATAGTGCCTATTATCGCCCAACGAAGTGGATACGGGTCAGCTAGTATATCTATAAATATACATTTCCTTATTGTGTCTTGACAAAGTGACTACCCTGTATGTAACATTAAGCACAGAACAATTCAAAAACCAATCCATTGCCAGCTTCGCTCATCCATCTCCGCTGTCGGTCTACTCAAAAATCTTTTGACATTATTTTTCAGACCCGATGTTGTAGGAAAGAAACAATTCCACTACTCCAAAAGACGAAGAAAAACATTACTAACATTTTTATTCGTGTTAAAATAGAAGCTACTGCGAATTCGTGGTTCCGAATCCAGCAACATGTGGTTCCATTGCGAATGGAAAAGAATAAAAAAATAAAAGAATAAAAAAAAAGGGAAGTTAGGGCGAATAGAAGATTGTGCTACTAGGTGGCAAAGAAAAGGAGATCAGGTTGCACAGAAAAGAGAAATAGGTTGAACAGGAGAAGAAATCAGATTATGGATATACATTTAACTTGACTATAAAATCGAAGATATGGGTAAAAAATACAAAGATCCAGATAACTGTCATCTATAAGTTTACAGGGTTGTTACATAAAACTGTCAAAATAATCTCTGTTACCCTATAAATGACGTCGAATATATATAATACTTTTTTTACTAAATTATCGAATTTAACATATCAATTAAGACTCGAAGGATTACCGAAAGCCGAAACTAATACTCATATTACTAATACTAAACTTATAATTATTTGGCCTGATCTACTTAGTCATTTGTACATTTATTCTGTACAGTATTTGTAGTACTCGCGAATAGCAGGCGCCTTTCTGTGTGATTAGTATACGAAAACTGAAATTTATAGAAATTATATTAAGATTTGTATTAAATAGTTAGTTACTCTGGTGAAAGGAATCTGAAAGCGAAAGATTTATATTTTTTAACTATTCTATTTTATTACATACTAGCGGGCCCGGCGGCCGTTATCCTGCCCTGATAATAAAAAAAAACTTTATATATCTAAACTTTCCTCATGAATCACTTTATATGCTGGTGAAAACCGCATGAGTATGAATAAACAGTAGTTTTCGAGTTTATCGTGTACAGACAGACAGAGAGACGTGGCGGAGGACTTTGTTTTATAATATGTAGTGATGTATAGATATAACTGTACGTAGTGTGTACTGTTATATATGTGCGTATTTTATCTTGTTAAAATAGCACCTACAATTATTTTTTAATTACTTTACAGTATATAAAAATCGCTTTTCCTTTCTCGTTTAAATATTCAACGTAAATTACATTTACATTACATTATAAATGTACGATTTTGTTCTAATTGTAAATTATTCATTTCCAGGTAATAACTGTTGCCGTGTGGAGTGTAAAAGCGCGAGTGAGTGACCATTCATGTTTATTCTTGTCGGTTGTTTACCTTCTCGGCCACCGACTGGTCGAGGGGGCTTACAAATACTGCGGTTTGGCATGTTTAGGACCTTGGGATGGCTTTAGTAAACGTTAAAATTATTGTATTACGAATTAATCAATACATGATATTATATTAATGTTGTATATTATCTTGATTAGTGGGTGTTTGAATCTTATATTTAAGTAATGCCGCTTGTCAAATAAACTCAGTGTGCTACTAGCTACCGGCTGTTTCACTAGTCCCTACGTTCGCATTTATCGGTGGCGACGAGGATGGGATTCGAAATGGGAGTGCTAACTTTTGTATGGTGTATCGAGACTTTAAGATTCATTATTGAAGCTGGTTAACATTCTAAAATCATTGTATACAGATTTTTTCAATACATATTGTTACTGGTAAACAAAAAATGGTATGTAATTTCAGGTCTTTGATAAATACACTACATATAGTTAAATACTTTAAAAAAATATATACCAAGAGTAGTGCAATGTAATATGTCATAGGATTTTATTTTATTACTTTATGTAACACTAGCGGGCCCGGTGGACGTTGTTCCGCCGTGATGGAAAAAACCTTGACAAACTGTATACCTAAACCTTCCTCATGAATCACTGTATCTACTGGTGAAAACCGAATGAAAATCTGTCCAGTGGTTTTTGAGTTTATCGCGAACAGACAGACAGACAGACGCGGTAGAGGACTTTGTTTTATACTATGTAATGATAAAGTTAGCCTTTAATCACAATCTCAAAGTTTAAGTAACTATATGCCTTAAGATAATTACTTATGCTCAGATGGATAGGCTCTCTAGTTCAGTGGTACTTAACCTTTTTTTAAACGGGCCACAAACACATTTCACTCATTGTGTCGCGGACCGCAAACTACAAATATTTAGGTATTAAATAAAAAAACGTAATTTCAAATTAACAACGTATTAATCTAGTGAAAAATGGTTGTTCAATAAAACAAGTTTTATATAACCCTTATATCACAAGGAAATACATTGCGGTCGGGTTATCTGGGATCTATTTACCCAGCTTGCTCATACTTTTTCTGATGGGCATGAAATTTAAAATAATTGAATATAAAGTATAATCGGGTGGGCCAACTACAAAGACCCGGCGAGCCGCAGGTTGAGTATGGCTTCTCTAGTTCAAATGTGCGAGCCTGCCTGTACGTGCGTTGCTACAGATTTTCGACTTGAGATTTTAATAGTAAAGTGGTACGGTATTGTTTTTCTATATTTTTATTTGTACTATCTAACACGAGTGATTGCCGCCAATATAAGGCGTGTACTATTATTCATAATCAATAATAACAAAATTTTAGCGGTTTTTAATACCAGATAACTAACCTGTAAATCATTTTTCCTTCTTCGGATGTCGGAAAAATAATTATAGCAATTAGGTACATAAACCGGCGGATTTTAAGGAGTCATTAATTTAATTTTCGTGTGCTAATCTTGGAGCTTTCGTTACGTACACATTATACGATGTTTATTACGAAAACTTATTGCAGTTCATTGTCACGTTAGCCGGCGAGGTGTTAAAAAACACATTACTGCAAGACCATTCGCTTCTGATGTTCATGCCATATGAAGGAATACGTGACGCATACAGATGATTTTTGCTAAGAGATATCATCGTCCTGTACGCTTTACCTTTATATCCATAAACTTTATAGCTATTACAATAATCATTTTCACGTACGACGTTATGTGGCACCTCGTTTATATTGTCGTTTTGAATAGGCTTCTTACCACGTGTTGATTAGAAGCATATAAACTGATTACAGTAAGATCTCCAATGACTCGTAAGGGTATTGCATACAATGAACAAGTGAGAAAACTATATTAGATATCTATTTCATACTGAGAATAATGATCTATAAGACAAGTTACATGACTAGGCTGCATTTTATTGAAGTTATGTTATTTATTCACTTTACATTGTTATAGCAGATATTGTTTTGTATAAAAATATTATAGAAAAGTATATAAAGTATACTCAGATTAAGTCTGAATGGAAATCCTACATACATATTTTGGCTGAAGTAGATCTATACTTCTATAATATCTATCTATACTAATATAAAGAGCTAAAGTTTGTGAATTTGTGATGTTGTACGGGGTAATCTCAGGAACTACTGATCCGATTTGAAAAATTCTTTCAGTGTTTGTTATATAGCTCATTTATCGAGGAGGGGTATAAGCTATATATGATCGCGCTAAGACCAATAGGAGCTGAACACTAAGAAGAATGTTTCAAAATCGCT
The DNA here is from genome assembly GCA_036509395.1 of Antheraea yamamai. Taxonomy (NCBI): domain Eukaryota; kingdom Metazoa; phylum Arthropoda; class Insecta; order Lepidoptera; family Saturniidae; genus Antheraea; species Antheraea yamamai. Next base: position 9,861,453 of record AP028437.1, on the reverse strand, counting down.
TCAGTAGTTCCTGAGATTACCCCCTACAACGTCACAAACTCACAAATTCACAAACTTTACCTCTTTATATTAGTATAGATAGACATTTTAGATTCAAAGTAACTATTCCACGTGGACGAAGTCGCGGGCAGAGGCTAATATTTAATAAATAAGTGAGACAAAAACCTATTTTGTTATTTTCATACAGATTTTATAAAAATCAGTTTAAAACTTTTAGGTAATACTTTCATAAAGACTAATAAAAAAGTAAAAAGCATAATTGTGAACATAAATTGAAGCGACACTGAACCGAAAATAATTATTTCACCAAAGATCACCGAATGGAGGATAAGCAAACGCGGCATTTTGTAATATGGACCCACACAATTAGGATACAATGTAATATGAGATTCTTCACAACGATTTCATTATAAATTCCAGGCGCGCCATACCAACGTATATAATAAAATATCGTATAAAATAAGACGGTAATGAAATTTCATAAGGGCACGGTGAAGGTATGGTCATAATAATTAACTCACACAGCCTCGCAGCGGCGTGTCGCGCTCTTGCATTGGAGACACAGCATCCAAATATTTGCCCGAGCCGAGATTACCGCGGAAGCAGATGGTGTAACTCAAATTTTGATGAAAAAATTCCAACGTTTGTTTACATTTCGTCCCGAGACGGTAATGAGCGCCCGCCCGCGCCCTGTCCCTTCAAATCATAAAAACCGTAGATGAGGTTATTTTTACACTCTGTGCCCTATGTCTACGCATTCAAAAGTCGTAAACGGACACACGGAACCCGCGTTCATCATTGGTGAACGTCATGAACGCTTCGAGTGCACACTAAAATCTCAACTTTGCGATTGGTCGTCAATCTATACGCAGTTTGGTGTTGTGTTGAGTCGAATATATTTTAGGGTATTCGTTTGAATTCTAAACTAATTTTATACTTTGGTTACAGTAGTTCATGATCTTTAACATCTTAACTGTATATACTCGTACAAGATTATAGTTATATCATAGAAACTAATAACTGAACAAAATAAAATTTGAATTATGCTGCTCTGAGTTATACTTCTCTCGGTTAGTCGCAATTAGTAATGATTTGATAATTAAATAGGTTTTTTATTGTTTGTATCGTGACCTTGAGTGAGGGCAACGTGAAATGGTTGTTACATCTATTAGTTGTTGCTTGCTCGTCCGCACGTTGCGATTACACCGGCCGACCACTATCATTTTTATTGATAATACGACAGCAAACAATCAACAGCAGAATAATTTTTAGGAAGTAGGAACAATGCCTTGCAATAATTCCCGCCTCTAATAATTAACAAATGTTCACGCTAAATGAGATTTTTTTATCAGTTCGCTCGCTCGTCTCCTAAAACCATCAGGAAATTCCACAATTAAATTCATTCAAGTTTTACGAAAACCCAGAAAAGTTGCACGAATTTTCCAACTGAAAAAACTCAGTTTTATTTACTTTCGGGGTCGGCTTAAATTTTATTTAGACACCGTAACGTCAGAGCTAGGTTGGGGGAAGGATAGAAATTTCCAGAGGTTCGAGTTTAGATTTTTCTAGAGACTTAGTGGGTTTAAAAAATAAGTTTATTCGTATATTGGAATTCAGGATTGTAAAGAAATCTAAAATAGCTTCTGGTTAAAATACTTTACTTGCTTAAAATACTGTCTTTTTTATGTGACTCAGAATGATTAATGGAATCGTGACTATCTACGCGTAGTTTTCTTATGTTTTTCGAATTGAATAAATGTTATATTTAAATGGCATGTTTTAATTACGAAAGTTTAATATCATTTTCATTACATAGTATAAAACAAAGTCCCCTACCGCGTGTGTCTGTCTGTCTGTTCGCGATAAACTCAAAAACTACTAAACGTATTTTTTACCGGTTTTCACCAGTAGATAAAGTGATTCATGAGGAAGGTTTTGATATATAATTTGTCAAGGATTTTTTTATAATCAGGGCGGGACAACGTCTGCCGGGCCCGCTAGTACATATATAAAAATCAATTACCAAATGTACGTACGCGCATTACTTCAGAAAAACTGCATGTAATTGGGTAATTATTTTATTTTTATTTTTGTAATCGCCAGGACATGTGTGTATGAATGACCCACAAGTCAAAAATTTGGGTTAAAAAATCTCCATATAAAAGTCAGTGTGACAAATAACAGAACTTCAAAAATATTGATAGAATTGACAGATTGAAATTTCAGTGTTTGCTTGCCACTTTATTTCAGTCGCTCAAAAGGCAGATTTCGTCTCATTTTCTTCGTAAGTATACAAAACAAATACATATATAATATACTTCTTCCTTCTTCATTCACGTCGATGATTGAAATCATGAGATTAAGTGTAATCTTATAAGGATTACCCAATATATCAAAGATTATCAGCTAATTAATTATAATTGATTAACATTTTTCACATTATCACCAATTACAACGGTAAAAATGAGTCGTTACATTTCAAAACGGGCTAAATCCAATTTTTAATCCAATAGTTCATATAACATGCTTAATTATTTTAAGATTTCCAATTTTTATACACCGAGACGAAGTTGAAATTCTGCCGTTTATAAATTTTTAGTTTTTGTACGATTTTCATATTTTATATATACAAAATTTGAAGATCTTGAAAGATAACGTAAAATATTAGGGACGGCTAAAATTGGATTTAGCTTATTTTTAAATGTAACGATCCAAATTCAGCATTAAAATAGACTAGTATTGAAGAAAACGTTTCAATATTAAAAGAAAAACTTTCGTTATAAGCTTCAAGTTGGATGGTCGGAGTTAAAGGTTCGTCTTTATTTTATCTTTTTGTAATCTACATATTGTGTGCTATAGATAAAATATATATATATATTTGTAATATAAAAAAAACATAGGTTACATCGTGGCGTTGCATTAACCCATTTGGTCCACTGACAATTTGTTTTATAGTGTACAATTATTGTGACACTGCTATCGATTGTATCTAATAGTGACGGTACTAAATAATACACTTTTTTATTTCATCTCAACACATATATGTAACAAGTGCTTCCTAAACATTTAATAAAATCTTCGACAGATAAAGAATATGGTAAATATTTTTATAATTATTGATTGTGTATAAAAAGCCCGTCAGACATATATAGATAGGCGAGTGTAGCTATAGCCATTTCAGAGATAAACAAAGATAATTTATGAATTCATAGTCTATCCACATTTACTTTAATTAATCGATATAGTTTACAAGTTTTCTTAGAGTGTTTATTCTAAATGTACGCGACATAACTTTCTCTACACATTCAAGTAATGTCGATGTAGAGATCAGTAATTTGCAAGTGGAATATGTTTCAATATTTTGCCATCAAACCAACATATTAAACTTCACTTTATGTCAAACAGTAACAACAGAGATTTACGCGTACATTTAATAAACGTAAACCTATGTACTCTTAATATATGCATTCAAAATATGGTAATATCTTATACGACATTTCTGTAAATGCCAACACATAAATATATTATTAAAAATAAAGGAAAGATTCCAATATACGTAGAAAACATACACGATCATTTTACTCGACTGCGTAGAATGAGTAATATTTTTTTGAGTGTATGTAGGTAAGCATGTATTTACATTTATATAATAATGTATAAAAGTAAATAAAATTATTCTCAATAATTTTAATCTTTACACCGTCCCCAATCACTATTATTACAACACATTCGTATCAACTAATTTAAATGTAAACGGATTCAACAATTCTTTTGTTCTCTCTTGGTTATTGTCCACATACTATTAGGTAGGTATAAAAGCACGTAGAATTTTGAATTTGTGTAATAATAATAAATACTGAAAATAAGTAAAATTTATAGGGTGTAAGTAATACGAGAGCATTCGATGATGCTTAAGTAAATAATAGTCTTGAAAACAATTTACTGTGTTAACTTAAGTGTGGCCCTGCGCTTCGTTGTATAAAACGCGGTCGATTCCGCCGTAAAATACATTTTAGATCCCACCACCAACTTGGGGGATTACGAATGAATTATTAATGTGGGCGTTCATATAAAAACCTGCCCTTTTTTCTACTATCGCCGTTATATTGTTCTTTAGATGTTACTTCAAGGTCGTTCGATTTCGATACCATTTTATGGATGTATAGGCATTAACTTAATGAACTTAACAGACTAGTTGACACATTTTTAAATGTATCACGAGTTCGACTTACTAGACGTTTTTGTAGTACTCGATGACGATGTAAGGGATTTCACACATTTGTTACAAAAATAAAAATAGAATTGATTTTATGTAAATCATATATACAGTGGGTGTGGCCCGCGGTTTACTCGTGGTTATTTCTTGCACCATCATCCCGCGGAAACCAGCGTGGCGCCACACAGTAATCTCGCACTATTACTTCTCGTTTGGCGTAATTTCTATCCTATACTTTTTATGGTAGTTGCTTCGATTCTAAGAGTCTTAGCGTGATGTTTGATAATCTATAATCTTCCTCAGCATGTAGACTACAAAATGCAAAATTTTTCATATCTAATTTAAACGCATTCTAACAAAGAAAAGTTTATAATTTCTTGTGAACTTTATATTATTAGTTTGGATATATAAATTGTATTTATTTAGATATATCAAATTAATAATGTTAAACCGTATAGTGGCCCTTTGATATTTATACATTGGATGGAGATGATGGTAGTTCAAATTTGGATAGTAGATTTTTTTTCAGAAACAAAGGCATATCGTATTTTATTTGGTCTATTTTTGCATTTTTGGTTTATTCGTATTTCTGGTTTTCAGTAAATTTAGTTGGCAGGTCTCTAGCTAGGTACAGTGGTAAGTAAGCCCTATTGAACCGAAATGTAGCAGGATTGATCCCCGTACACAGTTGACTTCTGTGTGACAAGTTTGCCTGTCAATTAATTATATATCTGGCTAATAGTATGTATATATATTTTATGTCAACATAACTCTATTTCTTCTTACTTTCTATTCAATATTACTATGTACAAAAGAACACTTTCGTATTGATGTTCGTCGATATTATTGAAAGAATTGATCTCCTTTTTATTTAACGCTAAGAATTTTCGCAGCTGCACTTAAATTTACTCAGAACCAAGCCGTGTTTCCACACAAAAACACAAAGAATGTAGTCGGTTCGTTTAGAAGCGTCAAATAAATGATTAATTACGTAAATTCTCCTTTCATGAAATAGCAAAGTAAATGGTTTACAAGCTAATAATATCCACCAAACTTTCGGTTCAAATACAAAGCCTTGATATTCTGTCTACATTTCGGCTGGTTTAGTCCTGGTTGTATTAGAATGTTATAAAGTGTTTTTATCAAATAACCTAGTTTATTTCTTTGTGTAGAATATTGCTACTACTCGAGGCTCGTAACTCAATCTATAGGTTCTTTTGTTTCTTCAATTAAGTTTTCCAAGTAACGTTAATTAAGCTTTAAAATTACATTGAATGTTAACTTAGTAACAATCACTTTTCAGTTTTAATTAGTTAAGCCATCCAACGTAAATACGTTTGCCTTTTCTGAAAAATAGTCTATTGGAATTTTTTGTACACGATAGTGTATGAGTTATCTTTATTTAAAATAATAATAAAAGTTTCTTATATCTCAGAATAATCGCTTTTTAATGATAATCATTTGGTATTTTATCATCTACTAGCTGATCATTTACTGTTTATCTTTATTTTTTTAATTATAATGTACTAGATAACCTTAACCCCTTACTGAATTCAAGATATCTCTGTAAGGTTTTACTGTTACTGCTTACACCGAGGCTGCTCAACTCTATGCCTGCGGGTCACAATGTCACAACAAGGGACTTAGAAGTGGTTTTTTATTGCATGAGTCTTAAAATAGTTATCGTCGTGGCGCGCTCAGAATGTCTGAATCGTTCTGACTGATTAAAAGGTTGAGCAGCTTTAGATTAGACCATGTCTAAAAATGTCATGATATTTAGCTTGGAGTTAGCATAGATGTTGAAAAAAGTCACCAATTTGCCAGTAAAAGTGTCATAAAATCGACTCATCCGTTTTCGGAATCGGTATAGGCAAATAATAGACGCTTCCAGTTTTATTTATACGAAGGTATAGAATTCAATCTTTGAAGAAAACTAAGATGGTATAATTTAACAATTTATAAAAAGCATTGTATTGAACTTTGTGTCAAAACCAAATTTATTAAGCTTATCCCAAACAAAACCCCGTCCCTTTAGAACATAATCCCATCGAAATCTCCTGGTCTTTTATTTTATTAATGAACGCTCTTCATTCTGTATGTCCCGCGTATCGTACTGCCATCTGTTGATTTTCTTTGTCAAACTCAGTCCCTTTTGTTATAATTGATGGAACAAGTTTGAAAGCTATTACTTTGCTGATAAGGTTCATTGTCCAAGTTACACAGTTTACATAATGAAGCCATTGTTTTGGGCAGAGGGCGCCCGTATCGGCGTGCATGTGAACCACTCGTTAGGGCTCCGTAAGCACTTTTGTACCTATATGTACAGTGTGAGTTATTGTACCGCTAGAATGATAAAGGTATATACGATTTGAGCTGTATTGTTTTAGGCGTAGTTTCAGAGCAAAGTTTGTACAAATGTGATATAAGGATTTGTATTCAATCGCTTGTTTAATAAGTTTCATTAACTCTTTGTTTTTTTAGCGTTATTATTTTACGTGTACGTTACGTAATTATAATTGCTACGGTTATTTCTAACTTGGCGCTTAGATGTTTTAATACCCAGTGTAAACATTTATCAAAGACATATTGTAAACTGGTAGAAGAGGTTTGATGTAATTTTTCGTTGGCTCTAACAGAGTTTCATCATTGTTTTATTCAGCAAACTTATTATTGACCCATGGGGTTGAAATTGTAAAATAACTATATTATATTTCTTATGCGTAGGTGCTAAATTTACTCGAGAAAACGCTGTCAAGTTTAAGAGAGCCTCTGCGAAAAGTAGCAAAAAATCCTACCCATTTTTCACCCGTCCTATATTTTAGGTCAGTGAACCCTGCTGGTGGTAATGTTTGCGGCTCATTTAATTTTAGTATTACGTTTCGCAAGAAAGCTTGACATGCCCTAATTTTATATAACAAAACAATGACGGAGAGTGATATAAACGAATTTTAATAGAATTGCTTGTATTTTGTAATATATATATATACATATATATTTTTTTATCACATCCTTTATAGATACTTGACATGGTCGCCAGCCAGCAAGTGCGGCACGGTTGTTTAACAGCTGTCTGTTATCTCGTGTTGGAGTGCGCCCGCATGTATAGGCCCCTTATCGTGACAGTTACACCATCTGGCGGCGTGAATGGGAACTATTGTGCGCGTGTGGCCGCGCTTTCATCGCTCCATGTGCTTTAAGCCAATGATTGCGTGCATTTGATTATTATTTATTAGCTGATAATATGTAGAACTTATTGCCTCCGTTATATCATCATCCTAACTAATACTATACAAGTGTTTTTTTTTTTGTTTGTGACGCCTTCACTCCATTCCTATTCAATCGAGCATCATGAAATTTTCCATACACGTTGTCAGAGGTAAGGAAAAGGACTTAGGGTACCTTTTAGCAAAAAAAAATTGTTTCCGAGGGATAGATCAAATCATTCACATTAACACTTTCGAAACCGCGGGAATAGCTGTTATATTTTTTTTACAAATTTTGCAGCGGAAATATTTTTCATAATATATTAGTATTTCTTACTACAAGATAATAGGAAAAAAAATGTTTTTTTAAAGTAGAATACTTTAGAAAAGCACAAAAAATCATCGCATCGAGAGATCTAAGAAATGTTATTGTAGTACCACCTTATGTGGGAAAATATAGAACTGATGATATATTCATTGATATATTGGAGTTTAATCTGTGTCCTGGCAGTGGAGCTCTTACGGGCCGAAGCGAATGATATGTTCATTCAACTATCTCAAAACTAGCTCGTATTATATTTAAAAACCTTTTGCTATAACATAGAGATAATCAGATTACGATATCACAAAACCCGTCCATCGCGCGGCAACGTTCATATTGAAAATTCTAGTTTTACAAATCCTTCTTTTATCTCAACTGACGTATATTGCGTTTGCATTTTGTGCCGTCCGTAGTGTGTCGTGTGAAATCCAATCTAGGTGCTTCGCGCGTACTTTTAATTTGTTCGGATTGATGAAAACTATACGAATACAAGCGTTTGATATATCACGTAGATATGCCAAATTTCATGATGTTTTTTAATTGAGTAGTTAAGGCGTGAAAACGTAACAAACAAGGAAAGTTTATAATGTTTAACTTTATATGTTAACGTTAATTCGTAAACGCGAATACTAGTTCTATAACGTAGCTTTTACTTTTATTTATTTAGAAAAGTGAATCTTGGGACAATTTTTTATTAATTGGCCGATACACTAGACTACAGTGATAATTAAACAATAAAAACATTTTTAAGTTTATTCAACTTTTAAGTCGACCATAGTAGTCTTCATTTATGACCTAATAATATGAACTATAGATATTCTCCTACAACGCGGTCACATTTCTCACTTAAACATGCCACTCTTTATATATGTATCACGAAGAAAAATATACTATTTTTGATATATATACAGAATTATCTTTTACATATTATATTGAAAAACATCTCCCATACGTGTCGAGGAATGATCGAGACATGTTTGGTTAGGTCGCCCGGTTTAAAGGGATCAATCGTAATACATCGATGGACACTTCCCTTATGTTTGCTCTTGTTCGTAATACATTTTTGTTTCCATACGAAATGGATCAGATGTCAATATTCCTGTGTAAATTTTTGTTTTGCCACATTTTTTTTTTCTTATATTATAGAAGGCAAACGAACAGACGGGTCACCTGATGGTCAGTGATCGCCAACGCCCATAGACACTAACAACACCGGGGAGTTGTAAGTGCGTTGCCAGCCTGTGTTTGGGGGTGGCAGGAGTGGGCGAAGGGGGAGGGGGAACAGGAGGTGGGCCTTCGGCGCTCTCACTGACCACACGAAACACAACAATGCAAGCACTGTTACTGTGTTCTGTGTGTGTTACTGTTTTCTGTGAGAGGGTGGTACTACCCTGGGCGAGCCGACCCATTCCTGCTGAAACCAGTAGTAGCTTCAGCATGGCTCTACCACCTTCAATAGTCGTGGTGGTCGAATGGTATAATCAGTGATATATGAATTCGAGTACTACCGACTTTTTCAGAATTCGCAAACATTTACTAATTCAAATTAGTAACATTATCGGCCGAGGATGAAGGAAAACCTTGTGAGTAAACCTGAATCTGAGAAACGTTGGGAAAATATAAGACTGTGGATTTCTCCGCGTTCGAAAGTGCCAACACGTCGTGTGCTGGCGTGGTGATTATGAATGGGAGACGCCTATGATGTCATGAAATGTGATGAAATAACTTGAACTATTTTCAATATCTGGCAACAATTTTTTGTAGTGATTGATCAGTCAAAAACCATTATTTGCTTCTATCAATTCATTGGTGGACATAAATAGCCACTGGATCTTGAATCTGTTAGTCCCTCGCATGAGCTTCTTGCCAGACATCTTCATAGAGCTCAGCTATTCGCATTGCGTTAGCCTAGATTCAGATTCAGATGCTTATTTGTCAAAAATATCGAACACACTCTTCAAGAAACATCATTTGAGTTATCTCGATAACCTTTACTCACTATCTATCATTTCGCATATTAATCTTGAAATTAAATTATATTTATTCTCAAAGTTGGTATAGTTACTTTGTATTTGATGAACCGTCTGTATCTACGTTCAGGTTACGTAGGTCGGGAACGGTAGGACTGAAGACTTCACTTTGTACAAGGTACAACGAACACGATACCTATTTACCTTCAAAGCAGTTAAAATCTCGCTTCAGTGCGTAGCACTTCAATGATATACCTCGTTCCGTGATGTTTGCTGCTAGCGTGAGGACTCTGGTTTTCTTTGATATTGGATTGTAATTGACATTTAAATGAAGAGTTGGTATCAAGCATGTATGTAGAGATAATTGAAGCGATAATGAGTCAATGTTAGCGTATTCGCACTCCGTATCGGTCGACGTTATTTCGAATTCTGCAATAAGCCAGACCTTTCGATGAAATAAAACATGGTTAAGAAATCATACATGTCAAAACATACACGTCTGGCTTGTTACCAGCCTAAGGTTGAAATCTATCGCCTAACATCCATAAGTATATTACACCACTTGAAATCCAGTCCCTCTGTGTTTAGCATGTTACCATGTTGGACCACTCATTTTAACATGATGTGAAAATGTGGCCAAACCTAGAAATCTATAACGTATAGAAAAACAATCATACGTATCTTATACAATCTCTAACAGTAGAGTCTTCTAGAAGGTAAATCTCTTGCAGTATAAATAGACCGCATCTCTAGTACATGCTGTATCACCTGGGAGAGGAATAAAAAAAAGTTGACATCCCTAGCACATATTGAGTCACCTGAGTGAGGAACCAAGAAACATCTATATCTCTAGTACAATCTGAATCACCTGAGTGAGGAACCGAAAACCTTGATATAAAGATCAGTTCTTACAACGTGCATTACGATTAAATTCAATTATATGATATCTCGACCCAAACCTGACCCTTATAATAAATGACAGTTGACACACGAGCTTTATTAACTAAGTCGTGAATTGTTAACCTCAAGACATCAAAGGGAAAAGTTAGTAACTAGACCGCCATCAGCCCGTTTTCAGTTATATTATTCATACATGGCCGATCATGAATACTTCGCGAAGTTTTACAATTTCGCTTCGTAGCAGTTTTACCTCTTGCACTTAAAGATTTTATATATCTTCGTTGAAATATTAACTGTAGGTTAATTTAGACGACGAACTTTGTGTTAGCTATGCTTGAATCTGTTAGTTTTTTAGTCGAGTATAGTGTATTTAAATAGAGATACATAAATGTTGTCCTATTTAATATGCTGTATACATGATCTCAATGTTATAAATAAACTAACTTCTGCTCGCGATTTCGTCTGCAGGGAATAGTTATTTTGGGCTAACACTAACACGCAGCGAAAGCTCTAAAAATGAAAAAAAAAACTTCTATTTAAAAACATTCTTCATTGGTGCTCCGCTCCTCCGGTCTTAGCGTGATAATATATATCCTATATCCTAATAGCCTATTTCCTTTCTCGATAAATGAGCTATCAAACTCTGAAAGAAAGAAAAGAAAGAAAATGTTTTAAAAATCGTATGTAAAAGTAAAAAAATTGGGTTAAAAATCTCAGTATAAAAAGGTCGAGTCACTGAGACAGACAAGAATAGGGAGATTTACAAAAATATTAACATATTGAGTCATTTTATTTAATTTCATGGTCGTATTGTAAAGGGAAGATTTGAACTCATTTTCTTTTGTACACCCGGGCAGCTAGTGAATTAATCTTAATCAACCTTAAATCTTAATCTTAATCAAACCTAAAAAAATCTTATTTTCTTAAATACTATTATCCTATTATTCCTAGCTAATATTATAAATGCTTATATGTTACGACTTCACTTCTTAACTACTAAACCGATCATCTTGAATCAGACAGAAGAGGACATAGTGTACTTTTAATCCTGAAAAAATACTGTTCTTCAAGGATAGATTAGATTTAAACCGTTAAACTCGGTTAAACCGAGAGCAAAAACTATATGTAAATATAAGTAAAATTGAAATGTCTATTGTTTGTTCAGGCGTATCTACCGAACTGTTAAATCTATTTTGGGTCATCATTACATTACATGTCACGATACTCTTATTAACAGATAACAGACTTTTCACAGTACCTATTGTCTAAGATACATAACTCCTTAATGATACAGTTTAGTAGCGATAATTTAAAATCAGTATTAGGATTATCTGGGGCTACGTAGTAATGAATCAATATCAATTAAATAAATAGAAACAGCAAATAATTAATCCGGTTCTAGTTCCGATTAAAAATCAAAACTATTTTACGAGAGTGAAGTCGAAAACACCATCTCGTATACATAGATATGCAAAGCAAAATAAAATTGAGGTCACAAAAAGAAATAACTCTCGGTACATATACCAAGTCCTTTGCTAAGAAAGCAAACGCAAATGTACTCGAATGTTATTGAAAGAGAAAAAGCTCTTTGTCCCCTTTGAATTGCGAAGAAAATTACACTTTTGTATGAGGGCTAACCCTTGCGTGTACTCAGCGACGTTTCAGTAAATAAATAAACTGTTTCTGTTTACTCGTCTATTTATCGAGTACTGGAGTATAATATTTCCACGTATTTGCACAAATCTAATACCTTCTAATAGATGTATCTCATTTCCTCACAGTTTACTTCACCTGCTAGTAAATATGATTCGTTATTCAATATCACGTATTACTTCAGCCTTTCCTGCGATATTGTAGGTAATTAATATATCATGTTGTAATAAGGAACCAATCGCACTGCCTCTCGTGTACGTTTCAAAATTGTATCTCTTTGTTATCTAGTTATGTACTAAATTATATAAATTCAAAGACGATGTGGATTAGAATATTTTCGAGATAGTTTAATGTAGATTATAAATTTGATTTGGTTTGGTTCTTTGATTACTTAGCATTAGTCAAAATTGTCAGACTCAAAACAATTTTATACGCGTTCGTGAGGCTCATGTGAAGGTACACGCATGAGTCTCATCAACGCATACGATACACGTATTGTTAGTTTATCTTACATGATTAATTAAGCTCGATACGCCATATTGTGTAGAAAAGGTAACAAATCAAGCCGAGGCGCGCCAATGCACCATTGAGCTCGTTGCCATATAGCTGATCGCCTTAAGGGCTCGCCCAAAAAGCCCGGTAAAGTTGTAGATTCCCATCAGGATAACAGCGGAAATAAGAAAATATTTTTCATGAATTTTGGAAACAATTATAACTCAACGATTAGGCACTGCATCGATCGACGTATGTTATGAGAGATGCACTTGAGAGCCAATTTTCTCTAAATTTAGTGTACTCCCATTTTGAGCTGTATCATCTTTTAATATCAGATGAAGTTGTAGTCAAACGATAAAAAAAGAATGCTTGACAAAATGTTGTATTATACACCAAAATACATCATATATAGAGAACGATTCTCGATATTTTTTCTTTTTAAATACGGTGATTTTTAATGCAAACCGTGGCTGAGATACAGTAAAATGTTAAATTAAAAACTAAAAATATATATTAATCCCATCAATTTGTTTCGACTTTATAATTCTAATTACGCCGTTGAACTTTGTACAAAGTTGTCCCTATTTAATGGACGTCGGGAAAGTTGTTTTCCTTTTATCATTAATTTCGCTTTCATAATACGATTACACTCTGTACCGCTTCGGCTTCTTGGGGTTCTGAGTTTTGTTTATACTGATTATTCATCCAACAACCCGCGTATCACATCAAGCTTCACAAAATGATACCGTCACCGGTCATGTCTTGTTTTTTTATATTCTTAGATACGTTGATATTTCTTGTAATTTGTATCACATCAAAAACATAAATGTGAAATGATAGCAATTCAATATTATGAGATATGCCTTGATTGTTGAATTCAATAAAAGAAGTGAGATCTAAATAGGTGTCAAGTTCAATGGTCCTGAAATTTATTTATAACAACATAAAATATTTTATAACAGCTTAAAATATAATTTCTTCTTATAACCTAGGATAATTTATTGAAGCTTAAGGTCCGAGTTGGCTAGTTCGAATATACGAATTATATTCGAGCCAAATGTCACATGTTTATGTGAAATTGTTTTTGAGTTATGAGGGGGTCAAATGTTTGTCCAAATGGTTCGTGTAATATTACATTACACATGGTTCTGCACGCTCGCTAAGCTTGAACTTTACTTGATACGCTACCGCGTGTCTAAATTCTATATGTTAACGAAGATAGTTCAGTATCAACTCCTTAGTTTTGCATAGTAGTAGGGTTTTTTTAAGGTCGTCCGGCTAGCTTCCACCTTCAAATCTGTCACTATACCACCACGTCGACTATATCTGTATTTTGGCGCTGCAATTAAAGTCACGTGTCTCTCTATATTATCGTGTTTACCTTTTAGGACCGTGTTGCCATTTACCATCATTTGAAATTGTGTTCAAACGCCTTAAACCTATCAAGTATTTTAAAAAATGTAATCACGACATATACCAAATTTATAGTATAAAACTCTTCTTTTTAAATTAAAACATACTTGGGTGTGTCCACTATCTTGACTATAAATATCAGATAGTGTTAAAATTTCAATCTCAGATAAATACCAATACTATGATTCAGTAATACTTTCCACAAATAGGCTTCAAGGCCACACGACACACCAACGTACGAAAAATTAAGTATTCATAATGTTTATTGTGCATATTTGACTTGAAATTCATTCATTTTGTATATAAAACGGATGAAGCTACAATGTTCAATGTTCAATGTTCAATTGTAAAAATTCAATTTATACGCGGGATAAAAAGTTATGCACTTTTTAATATGAAATGCAATGGTCTGTGTGAAAACGTCGTTCCATTCGTTTGTCAATAGCAAAATCTTCGTGTCTATGAGCGCGAGATTCATATAAAAATAAAACGTGTATACATATAAAATGATAGAGGTCTTTCGGTGTGCGTGTCACGCAAAAATTCCTGGATACATTTTGCTCAGTTTTCTTTAGTTTTATTTCTTAGACACTTGGTCTCTATCTAAAAGGAAATTATGATGATAGTTTAATTTACTATAAAATTATCAAAACGTTGAGAAAATATGATTTTAATTAGAACTACGTGATCAGCGACGTGTTTTTCTTATCTTGGAGAAGTGGGGCAAGCGGTGTGGTATTTTTTGCTCTGTACATAAAACATATTGACAAAGTCGTGGGTATCAGCTGCTTATTAAAGAAATACAAAACGAGATTTTATATCGAGATAAATAATAAAAAGAGAAGCTGGAAAAAGTACAAAGTACACAGGATGGAAATAATAATAGAAATAATGAATGAATTCATAGTCAATTGTACGTAGGAATTTTATACATTTTAGTGGGGATTGTCCAAGTTATAGCAAATATATTATTATTAAAAATCACACACAAAGGAAAACAATAAAAAAACAAGATGTATGTTTCCTTAACAACACAGTAATAAACGTTTTTTTCCATACTGACTATATATACGCTGTTGGCCTCATGGCCCCTTTACAGCGTCACTACGCTTTTTAAGTGAGCGCTTGTCGCACTCGGTTGTATGTTAACAAGCTCAAGGTCACCAAAATGGCCGGACCTTGGCTTAGGTTATTACTTTCAATTGCAAGTCGAGCTAAGTGAACAAAACGTATCTTTTATAAATCTGTCTATATCTATATTTATTTATCTAAATCGTCCAATAACCATGAAAGTTAGCACATCTGAGTTTTTTTTTTTTCCATAAAAATCTTAAATAGCGCATGAAATCTGTATTTACAGATATTTCAAGAAAAGAATATAGCTACGAATCAAATATTTTATAAATAGTAAAATAAATAATAAAAAAACGACGATACCGTGCGACGTCACGAGCATAGCTAGTATATTATAATCCATTAAATTGCACACGAAATATTAAATCTGGCCTGTAATAACTTAATTTCGACAATATTCATACGGCAGCTATTTCAGAATTAATTAATTTCCCTTTGTCGTGGGTTCATTTTAAATTTATAAAGGCCCGGTCTCGCTTCAAGCGACCTGATTAGCGTATGCGGCTTGTTACAATACTTACAATGTGTGTCGATTTGTATATCTCATCCATCGTGACACATCCCAAGTCTCTAATGCTACTCCCGTAATTGCGTCTATCGCAACAAAGTTTAGTAGTCTATGGTCGCAATAAATTTTGGCGTGAGAAATGTCACGCTAATTTCGGGTTAATCTTTCAATGAAAAAGGTTTGCGAGCGTTATTCTGAGTTTTTATTAGTGCTAGTGGTCGAAAACGACCATAAATAATTTTTTCATTCAATAAGACCATAGAAAATAATTACTATTTCAGTGGTTTCATAAATTAATAATTAATGTATATTATTAATTTACAAATTTTATTATTATAAAATTAGCCTACAATTTGACCAGTTAATTTTAAAGGGCATGTAAGGCATGGACCGTAAGTCATAATATTAAAAATACTAAATGTAGGATGAGAAAAAGTAATTGAAACGTAGGAGTAAAATGACGAATGGCGAAACGTCTTTTTCATTTACATGTGTATATATGTTGTATGTCATTCAAGCAGTAGTGTGAGTAATATATATTTTAATTAATTTGTAGTATTTTATGCATTTTATATAAAAAAAATAGCTTTGTGCACTTCTCCTACATATAAACTGTAACTATGACAAATTTCACGTTCATTCGTTCTCGCAATTTGCTTAAAAATGTGTACAAAGTTTTCGCTGCACGTATTAATATATAGATATCGGAATTAATTTTGATGTTATTTTTTTTTATGAATTTAGATTAGTGACACATAGCCGACGCTTTGTCACGTAGATATGGGACTAGTCACATGCTAGCATATTATATTTATACATAGTTCCAAACAACGAAAATAAACATATCTTAACTTTTCTTTAGTACGATTAATTAATTACTAACGAATGAGTTAAGCATTGATTGCTCTGTTTCTGTGTTTTATTGAAACTAACGCTAACATATCAACAAATTACTTAAAATTCCAAATAAAAACTTTGAATATCAAATATAAGATTGTTTTGATCACGTGCGGTTATGTACGTATATCTGTTATATCGGGTCAATGAAACGGTGATTAAATTTTCCGTCATATTAACACGTTACGGACGTGAACTTTGGAAACCCTAGTATATGTATTTAAAAAGTTAATAACCTCATGTATCAAAATTATTAATATATGTATAAATTAGCTGTGCCCGCGACTTTGTCGGCGTGGAATCCTATGTAAAAAAATAGTGATTAATAAAATCATCTGAATGTATTAACTCAATTTACTAATCTACTTTTCTATCGTACTTACGCCGCGTCGTCATTAAAATTACAATAACTTTTGATAGAGTGGACCGATTTTAATGAAACAAAGACTAAGTTATTCTCGAAGATATGCTTTATGATTTTCTTGATGTGGTTTTATTGTGAACCTAGTACTTTAGCAGTGATGCGTGTTCATACAAACAGGCACACAGATGGATAGATAGACAGACAGACAGACATATCTAAAAATGATTAAAATGTATTTTATTACTTATATCTAGACGCCTGCAACAATTTTTTTCACGAAAATTTAAAAAGTACAGACACGTTAGATTTACATTCTTGTTATATGTATAGATTACTTATTTGTTATATTTAAAAACAGTTACTCTTAACCAAACTATTACCAGTTAATAGTAATCACACAACCAAAAATATTTACAATTTAAATTAACAGAAGACTTACACCAATATGCATAATACATGTATAATCAGGGTCGCTAATACAAATTACAATCTAATTAAACTACGAGATAGCGTATTGGCTTATATAAAATGTTATTCGTAAATTCAATGCCTAGTGTAGCGAATCTGCTTGCTTAGTATGTAACCAACGTATGCAGTTTGCATACGAAGCTCGACGTGTGTACCTGTCTTTACAATACAGCCTCAGGCGTGTATATACCCCAACCAAACAGTCAACGCACGGTTCTAATCGAATTTTCGGAACATATAGACTTCTCGCTCACTCACACGAATCGCCTCGCTATACAGTACAAACTTTGTAAAATCTACACAATTTATGATTAAATAGATTTGTTTAATTTATAAGAAAACTAGCGGGCCCGGCAGACGTTGTCCCGCCCTGATTATGAAACAATCCTTGACAAATTATATACTAAAACGTTCCTCATGAATCACCCTATTCACTGGTGAAAACCGTATGAAAATCCGTTCGGTAGTTTTTGAGTTTATCGCGAACAGACAGACAGACAGACGCGGTAGGGGACTTTGTTTTATACTATGTAATGATAAGTGAGATTTTAGGAACAGAATCTATCACAGACCACATAGCAAACAGAGCAGAAATAAAGAATAGAGTGACATGGAGACTTTTATTTTATTTTTGACAACCAATCTTCTGATAGATAATTACTGGACAATCCAGTAGGTAATGAAATTACAAATTTCTTGCGATCATTTCAATGGACTAACAAGATGGTAGCCGTCTGTTAGAACTTGCCAGGGAGTTTTTGTAGCAAGTCAGAATCCATGCTCCGTGGTATTATTTCCGATCCATTTCACTTGTGCACAATAAGCAAACTATATTACGTAAATCACCACCAATATTACATAATATAGAGCGAAATAACACAAGATTATGTACAAAATATAAAGTCCACTACATGACATTCCAAGATCCCGCCAAAAACTCGACGCGAATACAGTATTGTTACCTAACAGAGGCAAAGGCTCGCGTGTCATACAGCCAAAATGTCCATCATATATACATTGCGGAACATATTATTCTAAGCTCATTTATAATTCCTAACTTGAATATCAGATATTCGCCTATGGTCCCGACGTAGCTCTTGGATAAGATGTGCAAACAATACCGGCGTCCGAGGACAAACCGAACTAACTCGTACAGTCAACACTTAAACTCGTAACTTACTTACACTTGCTACACGCCGCTAATGAAATGAAATTGTCGGGAGAATTGTACTTGTTAGTTACCCTATAATAGTCATTAACTTTCTAAATTAATAGTCTCTTGTTAAAGATCAATTTCATCATATATTGGTTGGGTAATTGTTTACTGCTTACATAGCTTACTACAAATTACAATTCTGAAGTTTTAGATCTACCGTCAAACATCCTATCATCCTAACATTAAATTAAATTACCGATTCTTATATGTATATAAAAATAATTTCACCTATCTTTGAAGCAGTTCTAACAATTTCAAGATCAAATTTTGTACTTAGATATGGGTTTGCTTTTTAAATTTATCTATATAAATGCATGCTCAGAGAAGACGCAATTTTACAAATATAAGCATTTTTATAACTAGTTATTCAGTGTCATATAGCGCCATCTCGTAAATTTTTGTGGCATTTGCATTGTTGCAAATTCGTGATAACTTACTGGCACCTCGATATTTTGTGAGATAGCACTATGCGACATTATCGGAATAGAAAAGTTCGGTCACTCAGCTACTAAGGATATTAAACGCAAATAGGTTGGACTAACGTACCCACGATAGGCGTGATAGAATATCAAACAAACGAACGAAATCACGTTCGCATTTATGATATTAGTAAGGATTTACTGTTTTCTTAATATAGACCACATTCTAAAAATGTATGTATGTATTTTTTAACCGACTTCAAAAAAAGGAGGAGGTTATCAATTCGCCTGTATTTTTTTTTTTTTTTTTTTATATTTGTTACCTCATAACTTTGGACTGGGTGAACCGATTTTGATGATTCTATTTTTATTTGAAAGCTGGTGCTTCCCGTGTGGTCCCATTTTAATTTGGTCCAGTTCCGACAACGGCATCCAGTGCAAAACCGTATAAGTTTTAAATTTGCATTAATTATGTAAACGACAAATAGACGAATAACTCAATATCACGCTAACCGATTTCGATGATTCATTTTTTATTGGAAAGGATGTACTTCAAGGGTAGTTTGATGAGAATTTGGTTAGGTTCTGATCATGGGATCCGTGACAAAGTAAGAAAACTTTCACGAAACGAGCCTACTCCTTTCTTAAGGGCCGGCAACGCATCTGTGTTTCCTCTCGTGTCGCAGGTGTCCATGGGCGGCCGTGATCACTTACCATCAGGTGACCCGTATGTTCGTTTGCCACCAATATTATAAAAAAAACTCTTCAATTCTTAGGAGCCTATTGTGCTTATGTTCGTTGCTGTGTTGCAACATGACGCAAGCATTGTAATTACATTACTTAAGGTGTATTATGTGTGAAGCGATGGTAGCCGAGTTGGTGGTAGAAACTATCGCGGATTATTGATAAGGTTGCGTTCGTACCAAACGTTACTTCTTGTACAACCAATTGAAACCATATCGCATACCATACCGATAGATACCATACCGCAAAAATGCGCATATTTTAATATACTTAAGGCGGAACGGAGTTCGCGGGTACTGCTAGTAAAATATATTTATGTACACTAAAAATGGAAAAATAAAGTAAATTTTCAAAAAAAAGTATTAACCGACTTCAATATCAATCAAAAACCCATAAGGCACTGAAAAGCGGAAAATAAATAGTTTATCAAATTAACCAAATTAAATAAAACATATGAATATGTGTGCTACCTAGAGATGTATTGGAAGTCGGTGCGAACCGAAAATCATATCATAGGTACAAAGTTTAAGTCCACTCTCGCGTCTCTGTAATACATTTCTACCTGGAACAAATTTGAAATTTCGGTTGGCACCGACTTCCAATACATCTCTAGGTAGCACACATATTCATATGTTTTATTTAATTTGGTTAATTTGATAAACTATTTATTTTCCGCTTTTCAGTGCCTTATGGGTTTTTGATTGATATTGAAGTCGGTTAATACTTTTTTTTGAAAATTTACTTTATTTTTTCAAGTTATAACAGGTTAACTTGTCGTTCTTCCCAGCATCAATGATTTATTAGTTTCATATCATCTTCATTCAAATAAAAAACCGCATGATAGTAATGATATTATAACTAAAAATCTGTATATATGTCATAGGCGCTTCGACAGCGCCTTGTTAAAACTTGGCTAATTAGCTTATTTTTGACGGCTGCCTCATCAATCCGGCCGCATCTAAGCAACATGTAACTATTTCTTTTTCACCACCGATATTAAGAATATGCCTTCTTACTTCCACATTTTATCTAAGACAGTGTGGCGTTACAATACTTTACGTATGTGTGCGTTATCGTGTCATTTGTTTAGTCAAAATATCATGTAGGTAACGTATCTACAGCATTTTAGTTATAACATCATTGCATGATCGGCCTACCGCATTGGCCTACAAAGATATACTTCAATTAGACATTACTGCGGGGTGGTAGGGTGTCTGTACCCGACTGGATCGCGACCACCGTACACCAGGTGGAACACCCGCTATAGTGGCACGTTTGGGCGTGTCGGGGGGGCTGTCCCTGACTGGGTCGCTTTCAGGCCGGCATGACAGCGGCGACCGGCGATGGATAGTATGTCTTTCGGTGGTCGCCATTGTTTTTGAATTGTACTGTGCTTACCATCAGGCACAGTACACTCACTTTGCCGAGCTACAATAAAAAAAAAAGACAATATTTTTACGCCTGATATAAAAAAAATACTCTAGAAAAAGAATTTCTTTAGACAAAGCCGGTGATCAAATCAGCACTTTAAGCCGTAGCTCGAATAAATCTAACAAAAATATAATGAAATGTACGTAAAAGGAATGGCCCGAGGTCAAAGTCACCTCTTACACATGCGGCCGCGTAACAAATCTAATAAATTCCGAAATTTTGTTACGATATAATAACATCAAATACGATGAACAAGAAAAAAAACGAACAAAGAGTAATTTTTTTTCGAGAATTATTGTGTATTCGCTCGTTCTTTTGAAAAAGAACAAAATGTTATAATAACTTACATGTAATGATAAATTCTTAGGAAACTGTTTTATTATAAACTAGCTGTGCCCGCGACTCCGTCCGCGTGGAACCTAGTATAAAAAACAGTTACTAATAAAATAATCTGAATGTATGACGTCTATTTACTTACTACTTTTCTCTCGTGCTTAAGTCACGTCGTCATTGAAATTACAATACCTTTTAATAGAGTGAACCGATTTTAATGAAACCAAGACTAAATGTTACTAGAGGAAATGGCTTATGATTTTCATGAGGTTTTATTGTGAACGCAGTACAAACATACAGACAGACATTTCTAAAAATGATTGAAATTTTTTTTATTACTTATTTCAAGACACCTGCAACAAATTTATTTTCATAAAAATTTAAACAGTGCAGACACGTTAGATTTACATTCTTATTATGTATAGAAGAAGAAGATATGGATTACTTTGAGCACGTTTTAAACAGTAATGGTGTGTGACAAATAAAGGTCGAGGCAGTCATAAGAACTGCGGTCAGAAGTGAACACTCAAAACTATGGAATATCTGTCTTACTTTTATGAATTTTTAAATCGATTATAGTCAGAATTATTTAAATTTCATAATTTTGTAAATTGAAATTATTAAGATTAATCTGGTTTTCACGTGTATTGGAACACGAAGTAATAAATAATTATGTATACTTTTATACAGTTTATTACTTAATTAAAAATATCACATCTAGATTTATACAGGTCGCTATACTACGCGTCGCTGGCCTAACTCAAGCGCAATATGTCACGAGCATGTCGAGGTCGTCGGTGACGTGAAGCCATAAGTTTTTCCCTACCATTTTTTTAGCGTGATAATATAACGTCTTATAAATCGATGAACGCCAGCTAGTACCGAACGCTGCACGTTACAAAAGACGTCCGCGACATATTCTCACCGATCCTCCCGACAAAATAACGGCAGCGAACGATCAGTACCAGCCTGTCTCTCCAAACAGAGCGTGTTCAAACCCACGCCCGCGTAACCACAGATCACGCCGCCGTGGTCTGGGGGTAAATTTCGCTCCTGCACACCAGACTAGGCTCCCCTCGGCAGCGGCTCAAGCCTAGGTCCGATCCCTCGGCGGGGAGCCCTTGAGTACGCTGCTCGCGCGATACAGTGACACAAAATTTTACATCACTGCTACAACACTACACACATCACCTCCACACACGTGCACGCCCACACGCTTACACATGATAGTGGAAAGGTCTTTATTTTTGTTTTTCCCTTACTGAACTGAAGTAGTTTAGAAAATTATCCGATACGAAATATATATAAGAGTTGTTGAGGTATGTATGCTTGGTACACATATATGTTTCAACAACTCACATATATATGAATAGTTAGCTTAGCTTAGGTTAGCTCAGATAGGTCGCGAATTGCATGTATCAGGCAACAGCCCAAGCCGTGGTGTGCCGCGCACCCTTGAGCTAGTTGTCAAAATAAAATCGGCTGAATGCCTTATGCGCTCGCCTTTGCAGTCCGGTGAAGCTGTTAAGACCTTGCTAGATCAATAGCGTAGACAGTTCGAAAAAAAAAAAAAAAGCGTTACTCATTGACACGTTCCGCCTGAGCCGAGAGTGCAAGCGACAGCGCCGAACAAGCGATAGAGAGGCGCGATCGGTCTAAACATGACGTGACGCATCATCTATCTCTAACTCCAGCGGCTGATGCGTCCGAGTCATCATGTAAAATTATCATCCGTAAACCGAATTTACAGACAACCAATTTTTTTAATATTTGCTACAACTTGTCTAAATAACTTTTCACTTCAAAAACCTAAAGAACATGCTGTAATATAAATATACATTACTAGCTTTTATTCATTTGCTGTGCTGCGTTACATTTGTTCCCTCGGAATTAGTAGTTTCCTTTTGGATGCAATGAGATCTCCACGACAAAACATACATTGCTAAACGCTTAATTATTATAAAATTAGTGACGTGTAGCTTTAATAACCTTGTATTAAATGAAGCTGTCGTGAGTTATTTTTTTAAGATTAGGATCAGCTATTTAACATGTAAAACTAAAAAAAATGATCGAAATCTATCCACTAATCTTTGAGTGATGCGCGTTAGATCGCAGATCGCTATCATTATATTTATATAATTAAGAATAAGATATTTAGTAACCTAGACAGATAAGCTGCTCTAAATATAGTATAATCCATGTATTAAATACTCGCTGACCCGTGCCCACTTTGTTGGGCGGTAAACATATAAAAAAACTACTTTTTGTGACTCAAATATAAAAGTTAGACGTATGCTATTGGTTACTTTTTTGTAGGCATTATCAAGCTCTGCAACTTTTCTCTAGAACTCAATCATATATCTCTCATTGTTAAGGCAGCGTTCGTAAGAAACGTTTTCGTTCGACCGTTTTTTCTCCGACTTACTTTGCAAATCCGACTACCACAAAAAAGTATTTTCATTTTTCGGGTTAACATATGGCATATGACACTCACAAATAACGTGGCTTTCTATTGGTAAAATAATTTTCAAAATTGTTTTAGTAGTTCTTGAGATTACCCCCTACAACATTACGAACTCACAACTACGAACACTAATTGTATTTGCAAACTCGAATAATCTTAAAAAACTTAGAACCTGACTACAGTGACTCTCACCGTTTCCAATTGTGAAACCAAACAATTCAGGAACTCACTCAAACACATACCTAGTTAGTTTAGTGAAATGATATAAACATATGTGGAAGAAATTTCGATGAGGCGGACATAGCGCCATCTGTCAGTCAGCAACATGGGACCGTTGAATTATTTGCATATTGTTTATACAAAAATACTAATATCGCTAATAAAAAATGGGAGGGTGGGGTTAGGAAGGTGAAAATTTAGGGTTGTGTGTATTTTTTAATGCTATATAATAAAAAAAAAAAACAAAAAAAAAGTTGACGAAGTATTAAAAAAAATTCTGGGATGGGTCACTCTTAACATTTAGGTGTATAAAAAATAGATGTTGGCCGATTCTCAGACCTACCCGATATGCATACAAAATTTCATGAAAATCGGTTCAGCCGTTCCGGAGGAGTTTGGCAACAAACACTGTGACACGAGAATTTTATATATTAGGTCTTTACCTATGAAATTGCCGTTTTGTATGAAAAAATTTAAACGAATTTTTTTCATGTATTTTTTATTTGTATTAATCGAAGTAATCACCCATGCAATCAATGCATCTTTGCCAACGCAGTGGCAGTTTATTGATGTCCTTCTTAAAGAAATCAGCTGGACGGGAGGCAACAAATTCTTCAAAGGCATTTTGTACTGAATTTTTTTCCCGCCAAGGAGTTATCCAAATTCTGGAAAAAGTAGTAGTCTGTAGGCGCAAGGTCTGGTGAGTAGGGCGGATGATGGAGAACTTCCAACCCCAGTTCTTGCAACTTGGAGACCGTCTGCTGTGCAGTATGAGGTCGCGCGTTGTCGTGCAGGAGCAGCGGAGACGAGCGATTGACCAATGCTGGTTGGAGATGTGCCAGCTTCTCCATCATTGTGTTCAGTTCTTCACAGTACACATCTGCAGTAATGCTCACCCCGTTTGGTAAGAAGCTGTGATAAATCACACCGGCGCTAGACCACCAAACAGTGACCATCACTTTTCTAGGGGTAAGTTTTCGTTTAGGGCATTGTTTAGGTGCTGAACCAGGATCCAACCAACTTGCTGAGCGCTTGCGGTTATCAAACAGAATCCATTTTTCATCGCAGGTAACAATGCGGTTCAAAATTCCTTCATTTGTGTGTCTGTTGAGCAGTGCAAGGCACGTCTCGACGCGTACTTCGCGCTGGCGATCATTGAGTTCGTGGGGCACCCATTTGTCAAGCTTTTTTACCTTGCCAATTTGACGCAAATGGACCAATATTGTTTTGACGCTAACGTCGAAAGCTGCTGCTAATTCAGCCGTAGATTGTGTATCATCAGCTTCCACAATCGCCTTTAATTCGTCATTGTCGACCAAAGTCTTCGGACGACCGCGAGGTTTATTTTTCAGGTCGAAATTCCCAGAACGGAAGCGAGCAAACCAATAACAGGTGGTGCGTTGGTTTGTAGTGTTAGCTCCGTAAACGTCGTTGATGTTGCGTGCCGCTTGTGCCGCGTTGCTGCCACGACGGTACTCATATTCCATAATTACTCGAATTTTTAACGTATCCATGATGACAAAAAAGATTGAAATGCGATGAAAATGTAACACTAATCAATAAACAAATGACTACTTTTGGAAAAAGAATTCCATGTTTTTAAAATAAAATTAATTTGAAATTAGAATTCTTAGCCAAACAAAAATTATTTTGATTTGAAATGGCCAGTACTGAAGAACGGCAATTTCATAGGTAAAGACCTATTATTAGAAGAAGATTATATTATTATTTATAATATTAGTGTATATACAGATATAGATAAAAGAATATAGTAAATGATAATGTAATTAATTTTAATTAATTCAATATATCAAAGTGTATAATCTAGAACAAAGAGCTAAACTAGACAGAAATTATAAACAAATAATTTTAAACTATTATTTGTTACAAAACAACTGGTCCAACTTCACCCGTTTGTATATCGAAAAGATGAAGATTAAACCTACATAATAATTGAAGAATTCTAAGCAAGCCTTTATCACAAATTCAAAGAATTCCCAGGTAGCTAGACAGCAAAGGATGACCCAAATATAAGAAATATTCGGGTAAGCATTGTAATGTGATCGATTAGCTACCTCGGCTTGGCGTTGCCGTTCGAAACTGGTAATCATGTGGTGTTTAATCTAATTTTTCAATTGGAAATACTTTCTTTTACTATTTCGTCTGCTTTAAATCCTTACTAGTGCTTACTTATTATAAATGTGAATGTTAGTTTGTGTTTGTTATGTATTTTTACGTCAAATAGTAAACCGAACATCATGAAATTTCGAAGTTATACTTCTTTTGGCGCGTTAGAGAAAAATGATGAGAGTAAATTTTTACGATGTGCGCGCACACTGTCACGAAAAACCGACACCCTGAAGTTATAAGGATGCGCGCGCACACCGTCACGAAAAACCGACACCCTGAAGTTAGCTATAGTCAAATTTTGTTTCTTTGTATTTGTTTTTTGTATTTCTTTGTATTAAAACTTTCAATGTATTAAATGCCTTTTTTCTATTGTTAGTGTCGTTTTTTCTACAAACGTAGAATAAGGCGAGAGATAAAATTTTTGAAAAGATTTTTATCTTGTTACGCCAAAGAAGTATAACTTCTAACGCGTGTACACACACACTTTTTTTTATACACTTCGCCAAGGATATAGAAAAGGACATATGGTACCTTTTATCCACACAAAAAGTATAGTTCCCAACGGATAGGCCAAATCTATAGTAACACGAACGAAACCGTGGGAATAAGCTAAAACGTTCACAACTTCTTATCTTTGTCGTACCGTGAAGCTGTGGAACTATCTCCCGGCCAGTGTGTGTCCTTCTTCCTAAGATATGGATACCTTCAAGCGTAAGGTGAAGAGACATTTACGGAGGCCGGCATGACAGCGGCGACCGGTGGGGGATGGCGTGTCTCTCGGTAGTCGATATTGTTTTTTGATTGTACTGTACTCACCATCAGCCACAGTGCAGTCACTCTGCTGTCCAACAATGAAAAAGTTACAATATAACATTTAATAACATTTAAATATAGCTAATTCATACTGTAGCATCTATTAAACACTTAAGTGAACCCAGTATTTACAACAATGATCCCTCAATGTTGGGTGTTTGTTGAAATCGGATATACCAATAGACATTTCTATATATAATTCTATATATCGTGCATTTAATACGTAAGTACCCAAACTTTTTTTAAGCAAGTATTCAATACATATTTAACTTTTTTGTAATAACACGCTGTGTGTTTTCTCGCAGTGAAGAAGTGAACTCTATACCTAGTGCATGTTTTTCCTCTGTATACAAAATGTAATTCTAAGATGATAAACTACGCAGACATAGTCGCGAGTATCAGCTAGTAATAAAGATAATCAGATTTTTTTAAACTAATATTACCATTACGCGAATACGATTACTATTCTCATGCGTGAGAGGTGAACGTTTTTACTCAATATATGATTTATAATTTAAACAGGTGAAGAAAATCGTTCATCACGATTTATTCGGAGAATTGCCAGGTAGCCAGACGGGCGTATCATGACCCTGATATTAACATATCGTATACTTAACCAGAGGTCAAACCTAAGGTGCATCGGATAATAAAAAATATACTACAACATTTTCAAATAAAACGAATTAACTTTAACAATATATACACCGATAAATTATTTGTTAAAAAAACATATTATTTATATTGTATACTGTTTATACAGGATCTATATTTAATCTACGTCTATGTGTAAATTCGATATTAATCTGTTTATGACTAATGATTGAAAATAGTTTTACATACTACTAGCTAATAAATAAACAATCACTACATATTCAAAGTCCCCTGACACGTCTGTCTGTCTGTCTGTACGCGATAAACTTAAAAACTACTGAACGTATCTTCATGCTGTTTTTACCAGTAGATAAAGTGATTCATAGTTTAGGTATATAATTTGTCAAGGCTTTTTTTATTATCAGGGCGGGACAACGTCTGCCGGGCCCGATAGTTTCGACATATTCACCGACACCTCATATATTAAAATTTATCAAGAATTTGGCTACAGAATGTATCCAAAATAAAAAGCAATAGCTACATGAGTTTATTTACATACTACACTCGAGAAATATTTCCTTCCTTAAACACAGTTGGATGCATACATACCGAAACTCGAAAGAATGTCATTCATTTTGTCATCAAATGAATACATTTGATCAGGGGTTTAAACCATCATTTGAAAGTAATTTGCAGAAATGCTGAAAGGTTGAACACATCCGTTATAGCGCAATTCGTTTGATGTTTCTTTAATTCTTCCCTATAAATGAAACACAAAGACTGCCGCCATGAAATAATAGGCATGAAGATGTTATAATTAAGTTAAAGCACTCCATATTCCCCCAGCAGCATCCTTAATTAAAGCCGGTTTAGCATACCGCCGGGTCAATATAATGAAACGCGTCAGATGTCGCCTGTAATTCTCACCCTTGTCAACCGCCTACATTTGTGCCTTGTGTACACCGAATTAATATACTAACGAGTTGGGCCAATTTTCAAGGCACTAACACTATTAGTATTAATTGTCTTGGTGCCTTGTTAGTTGTATCTATGAATAATATGTTTGAAATTACTCTGTAAAATTGTTTTCTTTTTACAGTAATAAGTAATATTTTATGATATAATCTGATAAATTATTAAATAATTTAATTTACTAACTCTTCTAACAGATTTAAATAGAAACATGAAATCGATAACTATAAACTTAATTTCAATCATTATTAAATAAACAGATTAATAAAAAATGTATACTGTAATATGCAAGGCGATACGTCGCTTTTGGTGGAGGAAAACCATGATACCATAGCACGATAAAATGGTAGAAAATAAAAATATGCAGATTACACACAGAGTGAGACAATCGCATGTACGCATAACGCTTTCTCTTTACGTGACGAAAATATAAAAATATACAAAAATGAACAATTTGAAATTGGAATATCAAATTACATTCTGAATCTAGAATAACAACTAGAACTGGGGGTCTCATCCTAATATCGACTACGTCAAATGTATTTACCAGATCACTCGCATTTGCTACCGATTTTCAATTTCAGATCGCAGGCTCACCGTTAAAGTACCAGGAAACATCTTACCTTTAATCTATGCGTACAATGTTGTTTTCATCCCCTTTTTATTTATACGGTACTAAACAAGCATACCAGTCCAATTAGACTGTTAATGCAGCTTACAACTACGTATAACCAACCCCAGTAGATCCGTGACCAGGTATAACATGGTTAATATTTTTTATTTTTTTTATATCATAGGAGGCAAACGAACAGGTGGTTCACCTGATGTAAAGTGATCACCATCGTCCATAGACACTCGCAACACCAGAAGAGTAGCAAGTGCGTTGCCACCCTGTGTTTGGGGGAGTGCGGAAGGGGGGAGGGTGAGGGGAGGTGGGTTATCCGGCGCTCTCACTGACCGAACGAAACGCAACAATGCAAGCACTGTTACTTCACGTCGGTTTTCTGCGAGAGGGTGGTACTATCCCGGGCGAGCCGACCCATTCATGCTGAAACTAGTAATAGCTTCAGCGTGGCTCTACCACTATATATTCTGAAAACGCATTTGGAACACAACACTGCTATTTTGCTGCAGATGTCGTGACGTAGTCAAATTCTGTACTGTGGCTTCCACTTTCAGAAAACCTTCGAATAGAAAGACGACGAGGGAATTAAGTGAACAAGAAGTATTGCTACGAACACTCTTAAATTCTTCTCTAACGATAAACAATAACTTATTGTGTCTGTTCACTCTTCCTATTTCACAAAATCGCAACATAAACAGAACAAAGAAGAAGAACAACATAATTCGATAAAGTTGATTAGAAAACCTTAATTTCTCAGAAAATGGCAATACATAATCTACTTAGTTGAGTTATCTAAAGAACCAAATTGAGTACTGGGCTAAGGTTGTCACAGTTATTTTCGTAGTTACATGTATCCTAACAATATACATGCGAGTGTGAGTTTGTTTGTTTGTTACACTTTCACAGATAAATTACTGAACCCATAGACAGGAAATTTTGTGTACGCGTTGTCAGAGTGCAGAGGTACAAAAAACAACTTAGGATAACTTTCGAGAAAATACTTTATCAAAATAAGTAAAATAAGTCTGGCTATTTATTTTTAATCACATAACACTCACTTTTGTGACATGTTTATTCAGTTTTTGTAGCTTGAGCATTATATTAAAGAAGAAAATAAATATACGTTCTCAGCGCCTGTTTAATTAATGAAAAAGTTAAATTGTCGATAACATTTCAACATAATAAATGTAATTAAAAATATAGTCGCTAAAAATTCCCCGTTTCTGACAGCCCTAGATAAATTGTTCCATTACGCTTATAGCAAAATCTAGTAAAGGTCTTTGAAATGTTTCAATGAACGGAGAGAAACGGTTTTATTTCTGTCCCTTCAGAATTGCTTTAACAATAGGCGTTTAAATTCAACATTGTCAGTGTAGACAGCCTTTTTGGACTGAAAAAGATATAATAACACTATTATTATCATAAAAACTGACCTTGGAATTATTTATCATTCCATAGTATAAAACAAAGTCCCCTACCGCATCTGTCTGTCTGTTCGCGATAAACTCAAAAACTACTGATCGGATTTACATGCGGTTTTCAATAGTGGATAAAGTGATTCACGAGGAAGGTATATAATTTGTCGTTTTTTATTATCAGGGTAGGACAACGCCCGCCGGGCCCGGTGGTTTTGATGTATCTTAAGCATGATATTTGTACGTGTTGTGTTTGTCTTATGTTTCAGTAGTAGTTCCTAGTCTTGAAGAACAAAAGTACATAACTTTTTATTAGTAGCTATAAAGTGGCACTCCCATGACCGACTTGATACTGGCAGAAGTTGTATTTACGAGACGCCATTATAAAAAAAGTTTAAGTCGCCCGCATTAAATAATTCTGACAAACACGTGAACCAGAGACCGTGTCGTGACCATTATAACCATTAAAGTATTAAAATATTTTGAAGTCCCATTAAATATGATCAAAAGGCCCCAAGGTCCATAAAAACGGAGTAAGCTTCGAGGTACCCCGACACAGAATCCGTTGCTACCTGGGGTGCTTTTTTTATACCAAGACCAGAATATTAATGCCGAACGGCCTTTCTGTACGACACATGCGTTAACATTTTTAAAGAATTGATTATAATTATTACTAGCTGATTCTTGCCCGCTTCGTTGGGCATAAAAATTTGAAAACGGTCAACCATATCCAAAAAAAAAATGATTACGTGTAACCGTCACACGCGATTGAAGTAAAACTTCTTTGGCGTTATAAGAGTAGCTGATAGATGGCACTACAGAAAATGAAGTTTTAACCTGTTATTTACTTACATTGAAACCAGATGGCAGCACGGTGACGCGCTCATATATACAAAATTAATTCGGCTGTATGATTTTTAAAATTATTTATTCTTTTTTTTTTAATGTTTTGTTTATAAACTATTTACTGACAAAATCAAAAATATTTGAAAACCGAATGGTACAGAAATGTGACGCCATATTGCCGTAACGGACTTCCGTCGCATTGTCGTCCTTTTACCTCCTAGTCGCGCCTAAAGAAGTTTCACTTCCAAATACATAGTAAGTAGCCTATGTCCACCTACGAAAAATTCCGTATGGAATGGACGTAGTACATGCGTTTAGTAGTTTTGACATGATTGACTCTAAAAGGAACTCTATTGACATTATATATATATCTTAATATATATATTTCTTGTGTGCGTGTGTATGTGACTGAACTCCTCCTAAACGACTGGACCGATTTTGATGAAATTTTTTGTGGGTGTTCGAGTGGATCGGAGAATGGTTTAAATTCAAAATTGGAAGGGGGGGGGGGGGGTGGGGTTGGGATTTAGGATTTTTTTTATTATCAAGGCAGGACAACGTCCGCCCGGCCAGCTAGTATATATATATATATATAAGATTACAATAATACCTAAATACAAATATCTAAAGTTATCTAATGATACGGTCCACTACAGTTGAGCCTAGAAATCTTGACTCATTCGATAGGTGTTTGATACATTTTAGGTTACGAATAGCGACCGTAACCAATTGTGCAACGTAACCATAAACCAATAATATTATAACTAAAAAGCTCTAGATACGTCATAAGCGCTTCGACAGTGTCTTCTTGAAACTTGGCTAACTAGCTTATTTTTGATGGCTGCCCCGTCAATCCATCAGTATCTAAACAACATATAACTATTTCTTTTTCACCACCGATATTGAGTATATACCATCTTACTTCAACATTTTATCTCAAACAATGTGGCGTTACAATATTACTTTACGTATGTGTGCGTTATCGTGCCATTTGTTTTGTCAAAATATCATGTAGGTACCGTATCTATAGTTTTTTAGTTATAATATCATTGCCATAAACGCATTATGAACTTGTATTTCATCTAACCGTATTCACTAGCTGACCGCCCAGAGTTCGCACGGATATAGATACTAACGAAGATTGGACCAAATCTTCCATTTACTGATCAAAGCAAGTGAAAATCAATTATGTCAATACTTTTTAAAATCTTCCTGCTGTATTCAGTCTCACTCACTCACACACTTTTTATATGGTGAATTTGTAACCCGAGTTTTTCATTACTCCATACGATTTTTCAAATATTTTCTGTCTTACAAACGTTGTCCTGACAACTACAAACAACGAAAAATAAATTAGCTAAATAGATGCAGTCGTTCTATAATACATACATTCAGCAATTGACTGCATATAGATGTGTAGATAAATCAAATGTGTTACTATTCTTTAAATATGTTTCTCTATATTTACGTGCATAGTATCATGTTTATTTATACGTATAATCCATAGATAACGTGTAGTCAAAAATTATTTATGTCTTCAATTACCTCGATATCGAAATACTCCCATGGAGCCATTATCAATAACTTCATATATATCGTCACAGGATAAAGTTTAAAAACAATATCCTAATGTACCGGTTAACGTGCTATTTGTTTCTTTATCTGTACATAAAATGAACATATTATGTACCATTATCTACAGATCAGTGGTCGGCAAACTTGTCACCCAAAAGAGCCAAATATAAACAATACAAAATTGAAATTTATTAAAATAGCCTTTATTAAAAACTATAGCTTTGCCGTAGTAGAGACATTTTTATGGAAATAATTATCAAAAGTACACTTTTGAGCTTGTGTTTGCTAAATATGTCTTTTTGCGAGGGACTAGTCGTGCTCTTGTTGCTTTCTAAAAATGTCTCTTTCTTGTAGGCCAAAGAGTCACAACAGTCCTTCAGTGAAAAAGCCGTATGAGTGTCGCGAGCCGCGGTTTCATGGACACTGATCTAGACTAACGTGTAAACGAAGATGACTAAAACCACGTATAATCAATCTAGTAGGAGTACTTATTACTTCTCACTTTATCATAGATTTTTTTTCGGACTGACTACGCTATAGGCCTACCAAGGCTTTAACAGCTTCACGAGGGCTACTAAGGCGAGCGCTTAAGACACTCAGCCGATTTTATTTGGACAACTAGCTCAAGGGTGCACGACAAACATTAGATTTGGCTGTTGCCTAGATTACTCAAAGACGCGAATCTAATTAAGCTTTATCATAGTCTTATACAATAATTTATGTTTTCTTGTTACAGTATAAAGACGTTCGCAGACGCGCGTGCGTCGCGGCAAGCGGTCGCGCTGGACACCAAACATGAATTAGATATCGCTAAAACGATATCGAAACGTAAGTATTATTATAGCATTACTAAATATACATATATAGCTCGAACGTTTCGCTGAGCGACATAGAAAAAAGGAAATCCAATGTCTTGTTTTTACAACACAATCAACTTCTATTTCAGACTTCATTATAAGCGGTTCAACTTCAATCGTTTACACTTTTAAATAGTCAAACAAGAGTACTTCTGCATTTATAATATTACAAGCTCTTTTTTAGCAAACTACTGAGTTTTTTTTTAACTGACTACGCTATTGGCCTAGAAAGGCCTTAACAGCTTCACCGGACTACTAAGGCGAGCGCTTAAGACACTCAGCTTTTGAACTGAGCTTTCTTGTACAACTAACAAGTAACGACGTGTATGGAAAATTTCGTGATGATCCGTGGAAAACGTAGTAAACAAAAAAAAACACGTTCATATTTATAATATTACTAAGTATTCGAACTTGACGTCTTTCGAAATGAAGTTTGCAGAATACTTAACCAATATTTCAGAATATCCATAAGCAAACAAATTAAATATATTGCAAGTATCGTGAAAATGTGAAATATATTACGTATGTAAACACTTATTTTTTAAAGTGTAGTCGTAAAATTAATCTAGTGAAAGAAAAATTCCATCATCCATAACGCAGTTAAGCGAGATAAATTGTTGCCGAAGCGTCTTTTAAACATAAAATATTCATAACCGGAGAACTGAATTTTGATATAAATCCACGTTCAACTTCACCCGTTTACAAGTTAAACGCTTCGCAGTTTCTCTGGGAGGGATTAATTTTTAATAACTTTCCTTGTCTACACTCGTTAGGATGGTGATGTGTTGCTTTTATATTTTCTGTAGAGGGAATTGCTGTTTAATTATGAGTTTTGTAATATTCTCGGGATCTGAACTGAGTTTGATAGTTTTCGTATATGACAGACAATTTTGTGTTTTGTTTCATATAGTTATTGGTAGCGCTCGTAATGGAAATATGGGGAACTAAATTTATTACTACCAAGATTATCAATTCATGTATTATGTGGCTCAATACTCGACTTCATGCTAACTAACCATGTTAAGAGATATAGGATATGTAGTATACTTCGATTTTAGAACATTTTGTTGTTCCTGCTTATTTCATTATCGTAGATGCACAACTATAGAAACAGATTCATCTTACATGTATTAATTATCCTTCGATTATCCCGTCACTTACTATCTAGTGATATCGCAATAAAATACCTAGATTTATATAAGATAACTAACTAGTGCATGCGACTACGTTCTAGTGAAAATTCATCTGTTTCATGAGAATTGCGTGCTTAAACTGAATGGCTGTCGTTTCTATTGTAAATTTATTATTACTAGTTAGTCCCTATGGAAAAGCGTAATGATTTGTACTCTAGTAATACTTTGAAAAGTCCTCTATCTGGCAATAAAGGTCTCGTCAAAGTCAATTCACCTCAGAGATTAGCAAACAAACAATTGAATTTTTTTATGAGTTAATTCAAAATACGGGTTATTCCTTCACGTCCTAACTTGAGGTCTTACATTAACATACAATATAGACATCCACATACCTTAAAATCATAAAATAACAACACTGGATATGATTTCAAATAACTTAGAGATACTTGTTTACTGAGTTTAGTTCATTCTGGTTCACAAATAAATCCGCAATACGCGGTAACATTTGTTTCAAATTAAACTTCATAATTTACACGCGATCTATAGCATATTCCGATTCAAATTTAAGAGAGTATCCGCACGATTTGTTTATGTTAGATTATTGCGGTAAACATTTTCAATGTTTACACTAATTAACTATGGAAGATAGCAATCGGATGTTGAGATTAAACGTTCTGTATTCACGTAGCCAATTGCCTCTATAATAATTATATTGCTGTTTTTAAACATAACAAATATTTTGAAATACGCAGTGTATAGAAACTAGTTATATGAGTTTAAATACGCGATCGATTATATCATATTTTTATTTATAAAGTGATCGATCCTGTTTTAAAATATTGAATAAATAATGTATTTAATCGAGGTATATAAAATATTTTTTGTTAAATAAATAAGAAAAGACGCGAATGGTTCTCCAAAACCTGCGTTATATGAATGCTAGCGTTGTCGAATGGGTTACCCGGTACGATTTTCGCCCACGATCATGATATGGTGCTCTTTAAAAAGGGATTGGAATACGGTCTTCAAGGTTGAGTGCCTTAAGCGCTCGCCTTAGTTGTCCGGTGAAGCTGTTAAGACCTTGCTAGGTCAATAGCGTAGTCAGTTCGAGAAAAAAAAAAAAAGGTCTTCAAGGTCGGCCATATAACAGTGGTAGATAGATACCCCTGGTGGTTCCTATTTATCATCAGATGAGTCATCTGTCTGTTTGCTGCATTTTGATTAAAATAAAAAAAAACGTTATCTATAGCTGTATAAATGATTGTTGGTGAATATATACTCCAACACCACTTGACTGATCGACACTAATGTTAGAAGAACGGTTTTAATAGAGATTTTGATGCTGTTACTTATATATCACTACATATTATAAAACAAAGTCCTCTGCCAATACATCAACTTCTATACATTCTATACATATATATTATATAACTTCTATACATTTTAAGCGATCGCAATTAAAATTGGTATACGTAGATATCTTATAATGTAGAATATTTACGCGACCTATTAACTCGTGTATTTACTAAAACTAATGGTCGCTCAGTGTAATATTTTTTTAAAGTTTCAGTACTTAATTAATTGTAACGGGCATACTAAACAGTAATATTCAGTTGCTTCTTTTTCGAACTAGCTATACACTGCTGGCCTGACGGGTCTTTACGACTTCACCGCACCTTTTATACAAACGCTTTCTGCACTCAGCCGTATGGACACAAGCTCAAGGTCGTCATTGTGGCCAAACCGCGCTTTAAGCTGTTGCCTTCAATGCAACATCGCGAAACGATCTAAAACTTAATTACATCCTATCCATATAATTTCTCTTTCAATTCGAGCGCTGCTTACAATCTAAATCACGTTATAAATGTTACAAGATATAATGTCTTCGTAAGTCTAATGAATTAAATTAAGTGCGTCAATCGGTCTGATACGGCACTAAGTTACGCCGTTAAGCATTAATAAGTTACTAAAGTTAATGCGTAAGTACGCTTTTAGCACGTTAACATTTCAAGCACTGTCATAATAAGTCAAGTGATACTGAGACTTTGATTTATTTATTCGTTTAGATTTGAAATATCGAATAACATGTCGGCCAAAGATCGACTTGTCTTATTCACTTATTTGTGAAACTGTGTGTGTTCAAACTTCTTATTGATCGGATAATCTATATACATATAATAAGAATGTGAATCAAACGTGTCTGTACTTTTTCATTTTCGTAAAATTCATAATCGTCTTACTATAGCCAGCAATCAGCCGCGTTAAATAACAATATAAAATGTCATAACAATATAGCCTAGCGCCATCTAGAAGCGAGTTATAATAAATATTAAGTTGAAACAAAAAACTATAAATTCTTCGAACATAAGACTTTATTAATGTGTTTATAGGAATTAATCTATGGTTCTGTCTGTACGTATAGATAATTTTATTTCCACATTTTGCAATATATAGATAATTGTTACTTTTAGTATTTCTAAGTACAGGAGTTTAAAATTGATATATCTAAATTCATTAGGGATTTGGAGAGAGTATTCAGTACTCATTCAGTAATTGAGGGCTAATAAAAGTTGTTCATGATATTTTTAAAATCATAAAATATGAGTAAAAATAAAATAGCTACAAAACAGATGTAAGAAAAATCTAAAAATGATACGATTACCTTCAACAACGTCCTTACGAGATATTGTTTGTAATACAACCAACATAACACGCATCGAGGCCCGCGGCGCGGCGGCCATCGTTTGCTGTACTTCCGACGCCGGATGTACACTCCGAGTTTATTCTCAGCAGTCGATTCTCAATAGCCGGTTTCACCTCCGGCTTTATTACACGCAAGAATTAATTTTAGATTGTACGGATTCGGCTGAACGCTTTGACCGTAATGTTGAAATCATTAGTTTTATAAACCAAAAATTCAAGCATCTAAAAATGTACTTACGTGATGTTTTGTCAGTCTGTGCATACAGCAACTTGATTGTCCTGCACCACGGTCCGGCATGGCACGGCACCTCATGTGATGCATTCACGACGCCTTTCACATGTATTGCTATCAATTTTCTTTGCAAAGTTATTCCTTTCGGAACAGCTTACCTCGGAACTTCTAGCCCCCCTCTCCCCTATATATTTTTTTACGCTCAAACTCAAGAAGGTGTATAAAACTATAATAAGATTAGTCGTGTTAGGATCTTATCCGCCATAAGAAAAGATGTCATGTGCAGAGATGCGAATGTTAAGATGGATGTGTGGTGTAACTAAAATGGATAAAATTAGGCATGATTATGTCAAAGGACGTTTGAAAATAGCACCAGTGACAGAAGTTAAGGAGTAATAGGATAACATAGTACGGGTATATTATAAGAAGAGATGAAAGTCAGAAAAGTTTTGAGTATGAAGGTGAACGGATAAGAGTAAGGGAGTAAGTAAGGAAAAACCGAAAAAGGTTTGGATTGAATAGAAAACCTAAGGTTCATTCAGAAAAAATATTATTTCCGAGTGGTAGGTGAAAACTATATCAACACAAGTGAAGCCGCAAGGAAAAGCTAGTTGGAAAATAAGTTAAAAATATCTTATAATAAATAAAATATAATTACAATTTATTTCATTATTCGTACAAAACAAAGTCAATGCGATTTAAACAAACATAACATTTGAACCAGAAAAGATTATCACGTTTCCTATATATTCTTCTAACATTTACTTTGTCAACACACTTAAGAGGTAAACTCCTGTCTGTATACAGTGTAAAATGAGAGTGACTCTAAAATGTTTTAAAATTCCCCGTCTCTGTTTAAAATTGTAACAGATCAAATGTTCTCGAGTGTACACTTACACTCTTGAAGTCTATTTGTACGGAATCTTAATATAAAATGGTATAAAGCAACGTACATTTTCCGAAGTGTGTTCGCTCTGAAACTATTTTTTTTAGGCTGTTGCCCGAGGATGTTAATTTTTTAATTATCTGTAGGCTCCACGTTTTCATTCATAAATACGAAAAAATCGTCAAATCGTGTGTATATTGGTTTATGAGATAGCAATCCTAACTAATACTATAAACACGAATGTTTGTTTGTTTGTTACGTTTTTATCCCGTAACTCCTCAAGCGATCATCATGATATACTGCATACACAATATCAAGGGTATAGAAAAGGACATAGGGTACATCTTATCCAGAATAGCAGTACTGTTCTCAATAATTAGGTATAATGTATTTTAAAGCTAGTATAGGAGCCTCGGGCTCACCGCTGTAGGAGCCTACACTGACTTGGAGAGTGTGGTAGTAAAACTCGGAGTGCGTATACTGTTTAGTTATAACTCCATATACGGTATACACACAAGACATCGTTCAGTTGTTTGAAGGGCATGTTCTTTCTATCATCTCATTATAATTATAGTCAAATCAAATCAAAAATACTTTATTCAGTTTAGGCCCTAATAAGGCCCTTATGAACGTCAAAACTACCACGGGTTCGAAAAACAACCCAGTCATCGAGAAGAACCGGCAAGAAACTCGATTGGGTCATCTTTTTAGCATATATATATATTTCGAATACATTATACGTTATAATCGTTTCTAGTGGATGCACAGAGATGAGTCAACTCCAGACATCACCATCGTTCACATATTGATCCCCTCTATAATAGCCTTTCGACAATAAAACCCGCTTGACGTGGCGCTTAAACTTACAGTCTGGCAAATCGGTAATATGTTTTTTGACTTTATTGTAAAACCTAACACTATTACCTAAGAAACTATTACTGATTTTGCTAAGTCTGAAACATGGGACGACCAGTTTGTTACAGTTTCTAGTATTTAGATCATGCCGGTCCTTTATCAAATTCAGGTTTTCAAAGTTTTTACGATATATGTATATTTCAATATATGTATATTGAATTATCAAGAATATATTGGGAGGATAGAGTACAGAATTTCTGAAAATTCGATTTTAATTATTCGTGAGGTCCCATATTATATATTGCTCAAAGCTGCTGGAAATGCTAAATTGCTTATATTATAAAACAAAGTCGCCTACCGCGTCTGTCTGTCTGTCTGTTCGCGATAAACTCAAAAACTACTCAACGAATTGTTATGCGGTTTTCACATGTGGATAGGGTAGTTCATGAGAAAGGTTTTTGTATATAATTTGTCAAGGATTTCTTTATAATCGGGGCGGGACACTAGTTTACAATAAATTCAAACGTTTCAGCCAGTCTGCCAAAGAGGATGACATACTCGATAGCTACATTAGTAAACCAAAATATCATGTTATGTCAAATAGTACGCAGAATATGGAAATGCCTAAAAATACTAAATCGAGTTCACATTTCTCGATATTGGTTATTTATGGGTTTTTTAAAGTTATTCTTTTAGTAAAATACATACACATATAGGTATAATATATATACGGTGTGTCGGTCGAGCCGATGCGGTTGATTCGGTCTCGACACACAAAACCGCACTGTTTGGTTAAATGGCGATGACATTCCGGTTTTTGAAATTCGCGCTAAAAGAAGAAATATTGTGAAAAGTTCTTTTGTACTGTTTACTGGGAAATCTTTTTTTTTTTCGATATCTCCTAATAAGTTTCCTTTTGATGGAAAAAAAATATGTTTAAATCAATGATATCATATATATTAATACGTGAAGCCAAAATTTTGTATCCCTTTTTGAAAGAAATGCGCGAACGGGTGAACGTGAAATTTGGCATAGTTAAAGTTTATATGGAGGAGAAGTGCAGAAAGCTATTTTTTTTATATAAAATGCATTACAAGTATATTAAATTAATTAAAATATACATTACTCACACTACTGTTTGAATTTTACACAACATATACACACATGTAAATTTTGACAAATTCATCCGTCATTTTACTCTTACGTTCCAATTACCTTTTTCAATATTTTTAACATGACTGCCCTTTGAAATCAACTGATAAAATTGTAGGTTAATTGTATAATAATATAAATATGTAAATTCATAACATACATTAAAAATTAATTGATACATAATTTATGGAACCACTGAAATAATTATTATTGTCTTTGGTGTTACTGAATGTCAAATTTTTTGGGTGACAGGACTGCTTCCATTTTGCTTCATGTTGTCATAAGAGTAAAGCAATATTACCAAAGTCAATGTCAATATTTTAATATTTAGTATTTTTATGGTGAACTCACTTTAAGTGATGATTCAATAAAAAGAGCCAAAAAATACTTTGTAAATTCAAAATAACAAAATTTGTTTGCTCATGAAAGTAATCCATAGCTTAGATATCCGCGGCTACAATGACGGAGTTCAACCTGATGTCACAATTATATTTGGTACAGTTGATGATAAATTTTAAACAAAAATGAATTCTTTTCAAAAGTTATTGGTAGTATTAAAAATATCTTTGTTTTAGATTCATCATTTGATTCTATTGTGTATCCATTACTTTTCCAAGCGATGTTACTAGGCATATAACTATTTCTCATAATTTACAGACTTCATTTAATTCAATATCACTCAGAAATGCCACCACTCATGGTGTCGTGTAAAATTAATTGAGAATTGTATCATGAGTTGAGCGAGTTATTTTCGTAAAGTTATATTTACTTAAAATTTGAAAGTTTTACCACCTTATGTAACCACCTGTTTTTTGTTTCAAATTTATAATTATTATTTCATTTAGACTTAGATTTTTTTCATGTTTATATAATTTAAAAAAAAGTGGCAAATAACTGAGTAGCCATGATGAAAACCTTTGATTATAGAAGTAAGTTGACAAAAGAACCCTAATAAAGTTTAAACTTTAAAAAATCAATGAACTATGGTCGAATGTCGACCACTGGGCGCCCACTAGTTATAACTAATTGGTTTAAATTAGAAACAATACACGCCACAATAAAAAGTTTGTGTCCGGGTAAATTATGTTGTCTTCAAAATGTTATTTATAAAAAATATATTTTTTTCTAGAATAAATCAATCTCAATTTAATACAATTATTTATAAATTCTGGGAAATTATAATAATTGCATATTTAATGGGAAATGTCCGCCAAAAAGATGATTTTACCACAAAATGAACTTGAATCGTCCGTTAGCATGTGTTTTCCTTTAATACGAAAAAAAAAATCCTTTTGTTCTTCCCATTAATGAAAAAGAAAATTTTAGGGGCGGCGAAAAAAAAATGATTGACCTGTCTAATAGACAGGCATATTCACTATTGTTTTTGCAATGTATCTCTAGATAAGCTTAAACCCTTAAAATTCAAACGTATCACAGACTTGATAGGTGGACTTCGGTAGGTGGTAGAGCCACGCTGAATCTATTACTGGTTTCAGCATGAATGGATCGGCTCGCCTGGGGTAGTACCACCCTCTCATAGAAAACCGACGTGAAGTAACAATGCTTGCATTGTTGCGTTTCGTTCGGTCAGTGAGAGCGCCGGAGACCCACCTCCCCTCCCTTTCCACTTTCCCCTTCCCTTCCCTTCCTCCCCTCCCCACACAAAGACTGGCAACGCACTTGTGACTCCACTGGTGTTGCAAGTGTCTATGGACGGTGGTGATCACTTACATCAGGTGACCCACCTGTTCGTTTGCCTCCTATGACAACACAATT
This sequence comes from Antheraea yamamai, assembly GCA_036509395.1. Taxonomy (NCBI): domain Eukaryota; kingdom Metazoa; phylum Arthropoda; class Insecta; order Lepidoptera; family Saturniidae; genus Antheraea; species Antheraea yamamai. Next base: position 9,818,523 of record AP028437.1, on the reverse strand, counting down.
TACTAAAAAGTTTTCTTTGATTATTTTTACCTCAAAATACGCTTTTTACTACATTTCAGGAATCTTAGATATAGTATTTTTAATAAACTACTGTCGACTTTACAGAGCTTCAATTTAAGTATAGTAATGATTAATTATAATGATTTTTTGTGTTTTCCACGTCATAACCGATTCCTATGTTAAACTTCATTAGATTTAGTAGCCATTTGAGCGTGACTGACGGAGGAACATTCAAATAAACGTACTTTCACATTTGTAATACATATACATATTAGACGGATATTACGTAACGCATTTAAAAAAAAGTGTGTGTGTAACAATCTACAAGATAAAAATCTTTTCAAAAATTTTATCTTTTACCTTATTCTACCATTGTAGAAAAAACGACACTAACAATAAAAAAAGGTATTTAATACATTGAAAGGTTTAATACAAAGAAATACAAAGAAACAAAATGTTGACTATAGCTTACTTCAGGGTGTCGGACTTTCGTGACAGTGTGCGCGCGCATCGTAAAAATTTACTCTCATCATTTTTCCCTAACGCGCCAAAAGAAGTATAACTTCAAAAATATTTTACCAGTAAATATTTGATTATACTGCATTGTCCTCATAAACGAACTCTGGATTACTACTGCGTAATAGATATGAAATCGGATTTACTGATCCATTGAATTCTTTATCCCATTAGAAGCATTCCGCTGCATTGGCTTTCTTCCAGCAATGATATGATTGCAGAACTAGACCTGTATTGAAATACGAGCAATTTTGTTGCCGATATTATTGCACGTTAGATATGTATTTTCATATTTAAATTATTGTTGTCATTTTTATGTGTGCGAATTTTACATTTTTTTTTTTGAGATTTCTTTCTATCATTTATATATACTTAAACACAATTATAGATGTCTACCGCTGTGTGCTCCTCAAAAACTACTGAACATATTTCGATGAATTTATTTTACTTTATACTTCCGGACATCAAAAATATATAGCTAGGACAACGTAGATCGAGTTGTGAGAGTCAGCCGATTCTATTAAATTAGTCGTAATAATAGAAAAGAAGTTCCTGTTTTCGGGCACGTTTTCCTCAATAACTCGATATTTAAATCATATGATAATTTATTTACTTATTTACGCAGTTGAACAGATATACACCTTTTAATAAAGTATATAAGAATAAAATAAAAATGTCAAAATTATATATGAACTTATTATCACTAAGGTACTAAGCAATCAGACTACAGACATTCCAGCTTTTCACAAAATATTTTCCAAATGGCAATGTTTTATAATGTTATTTATTTTATAATGTTTTATATTCCTAATCTATCATGATAAGACCCAAGTAAACGATGGGTTACAAAACAAACATCAGGTCTAAATTGTGAGAAATATGATCAATGAAATATTCGCAGATGTGTAAAAAACTCTTTTTAATAAATAATCGTTTTACCGATCAAGAATGGAAATTGAATTAAATTGAAACTCGCCACTAGATCCAAACAATATCCATCTGATTAAGAATCCTTATTCATTTTCACTCATTCTCGTATCCGACTCCTACGCTTTTAATAATTTGATTCGTAGAGTAGTAAGTACAACGGCGCAGTGGTTCGTCCCACGCTCGAAATAGGGATAAAGGGTCTTAAAGTCCGTTTATAATGTTACGCACCTTTAATATCAACAAACAGGAACGTAATCCAAATAATATTTTTCTACAAAACCTATATTTAAATATTAAGACAATGCAAGACGAATGTTTGCTTGAACATCCAGATAAGGGATGAAGATTGCGTTAAAGTATGAATTAGTTTAACAAAAGACATTTCAAACGATATGGAATTTTATTTCTAAAAGAAGCTAAATGTTATATACTACCTATTGCTCGCGGCTTGGCTTGCGCTAATGTAAATTCGATAAATCCCTAAGGGAATAGTTATTTTCTAGATGAGAGTACCTAATTATACACCCCTGATAATGTGTATGCAAAATTGAATGATGCTCGGTTGAGTAGATAACGCGTGAAAGCAGAATAAACAAATTCACTTTCACCTTTATAATATTAGTTAGGATTTATATGACTACAAGCAGTGAGAAATGTTAAAATACATTTTTTTTTTATATTAGCTCGGCACATTACCTGCTGGAAGATAAGGTACAGTCTAAACGCAACGGCGATAATTAAAAAAAATATAAATAAATAATTTAATAAAAAAATCGATAAATTCCATCGGCAGTCGTCGCCGTCATGCCGGCCTGCAGAAATGTCTCTTCAGTCTCATTTAAAGGACCCAGTATAAAATGAGGAAGGGAAGGGAAATTAAGTAGGAACTGTAATTTCTCAATAAGTAAAAAAAAATGTTTTACAATTTCCTGAATTCTTCTCTGCAAGTACAATGAAAAAAAAACGAAGAAAAAACTTAAATAGTAGCTTATTATTATTCATACAATGTGTTTTTTAACCACTTAGGTCATTCATATGTTAAGACCACAAAACGCAACTTGAACTTCCACTTAAGCGGTCTCGTTTATTCATTTTTTTTTTGGTCGTACTTCAACTTATATTTGACGGTAAACAGATGTTTCAAACTTTTAAACATTTTTTCGGCGTTTTTGATGTATCTTGAAGATTGGTATTTTGAGATGATTTTTTTCGTGTTTCCTGGTTTGTTTCAATTTTTAGGAAACGTGATACTTCATTGTAATGACATGTATGGTTATATTGGAGAGATTTTGTAATATCTCTCACTGTTATAACTGTAACATGAAAAAATCTAATTTTTAGAATACAAAAGAAGTTATATCTATACATATTTACAGCCAATAACGTCTTTAAAACACAATATGTAAAAAATATCTTGAAAACGAGTTAAGTTATTATTAGTAAAAAGAGAAACAAAAGAGCAAACTGCAAAAATATAAAAAGGTTTGTATATTAATCAACCAATTGTTCAGTTGAGTTATTGGTAGTAAAAAAACGTATTTTTCTACCTCAATTTCTTATTTCACATGCGTCATACATAAGTATTATGTAGCTTATATCTAGCGATGGTTAATTTATTATATAGTAATTAAATTGACAAAAGATTAGTCTGCTATATTTACGACGTATTAAAAACCAAATATATGAATATCGATTTTAGATAAAAAGCGAATCAAAGAGCTATTGTAATTGCTTGAATATGACCACGTAAAGCAGTAGGTACAATTTACATAATAAAAATATATATTTTTTTATATCATAAGAAGCAAACGAACAGTCACCTGATGTTAAGTGATCACCGCCGTCCATAGACACTAGCAACACCAGAGGAGTCGCAAGTGCGTTGCCAACCTGTGTTTGGGAGGACTGGGGGGGGGAGCGTAGGGTTGAGGGGAGGGGAAAGGTGGGTCTCCGGCGCTCTCACTGACCGAACTAAACGCAACAATACAAGCACTGTTACTCCACGTCGGTTTGCTATGAGATGGTAGTACTACCCCGGGCGAGCCGACCAATTCATGCTGAAACCAGTAATAGCTTCAGCATGGCTCTACCACCTACGTTACCACTACAATGTAATCATAATACAAACAGAACATTAATTTAATTATTTGGCAATATAATTAACGAATCGACGAAACAACTCGTAATCTAGAGAATGGTGGCTTAATTAATAATCATATATAGAGGACCGCCGATTAACAAAAACTAAATTTCCATACAATATGCAAAGAACCACAGATCAGTTATAAATTTTATTGAATCTATTTAAAACAAATCCACGATTTAAATACATTACACAGATAGCTTTATTTTTACATATATAGGCACATAAAACACTGTAGGTATAAAACAATTATTTACTTGTAACACCAACAAGATTTACACTATGACAATCCTTATATTTCTGGTAAATATTACTCTAGATTAGTGCAATATAGGTAGCACATATTGTGAGAAATTAGGATAATTAATATGTTAAGAGTAGAATGTACATGCTTATAATAGTTTCTGCTCGCATCTTTACCCGCGTTAATGTAGATTTGAGCTATCCCACGGAAATAAGTTTTTATGCTAATGAAATGTCCTGTTCTATACTTCGAAGAATGTCTGTGCAAAATTTTATGAACATTAGTTCAGTAGTTAAGGTTGGAAAGCATAGCAAACAAACAATCAAACTCACTCGAATTTATATCGAATATTGGACATAAGTATAATAAGAGTGAAGCAAAAATCAGATTACATTAATATACGTATATAATATATATTTTTTTTATTTAGTAGCTAAGCCCTTTGTATTTTGTAAAATTTGTGACAATGTCAATGTCAAAATTTAATTTAGCAATAAAAAAGAAAAGATACATTCTCTTGCTTGAAATTGTTTTTTTTTAGACTAATATATATTTTTTGTATAAAATATTGAAATAACAGTTTATTCAATTGAGACACGTACTATCAAGATATAATAAATTTGATTTATACAAGTATAATCGTCAGGATAACACATAAGTTGCAACTAACAATGGAGAACCGAATGGGTCTTTTATTGTTCGAGAACAAAGCTTTTCAACGGACCTCGGTCTTAAACGTTAACCGTTCGTTTTTGTTTTAATATTCCTTTGAATTTTCTTATACAATATCATTTTCTTTACAGGTAAGTACGAGTTACGGGTTTTTAAGAAGAATTTGTAAGTAACTTGCTTGGTTTCCCACAACTTTCACACTTCTGTATTGTATGTACTGTTGTTTCAGACTAAAGTACAGTAAACACCTTCGTATTTTCATATAAATACTATATAAAATATATCACCTACAAGTATATTGAAACCAAAGTTATTTATTACACATGGTATCTACTGTATTGAAATTTGTGTTTAGAAAAAAGGTCGCAAATAATATAGAGTGAATTTAAATTTATCTTAATATGTTATAGAGTTAAACTCTGGAAGCAGTAATCCGGATCTGAGAATATTTTATTTAGTAGGAAATTACATTAGTCCTGAGTGCTATAGGTTTTATTTTAATTTATAAATAATTAAAGCGTACGAAGCCACAAGCGATCGCTAGTTTAAATTATTCCATTAATTTTAATAAAAGTGTGTTAGACAATTACTGACCGGTTTCTGAGGCACTCGGTTAAACTATCATTAGTTATTGACTCAATAAAGTTATCCAAAAGATAAACTGTCAATGCGTTTCTGAGTACACAACGAGTTGTTAAATAACTATGAAATCCAAAACTAGTTCTTTGATGTTCACTAGATGGCTCTTTTTAAGAAAGGGTGTTAAAAATTGGTTTTATTATTTTAATTCTTAACTTATAGTAGTAATATTATGATTAAAAAATACTTTGGAGATTAGTAGATGGTTTAATTTAATAATTTATAATTATTTACTTATAAATCTAATTATTTTAGATACAAAACTTTTCAACTCGTTAGTTGTTCGTCAATGAGATGTCATTGTCAAGATACTAAAAATTATTTAAAATGTCATAAAACTTATAGAATAGATAAACATCCAGATTGGCCAGTTAAGTTTAACGGAGGTTTATCGTATGATTATGTGTTCAAAAACCCAATTTGACAAGTTATCGAACCAATAACGCTATTCAAGAGATAAATGTGACTCAGAAACCGGGCATTACAGATTTACATTCGTAAGAGAATCTTATTAACAGATTGATTTTAAAGTAATAATTCAAAATATCGCGATGAGTAAAATACAGGACACATTTCGACGTTAACAGACTTACTTCTTAATCTTAAATATTCTACCTAAGAAATGAAACATAAACGTTGCGTCTATTCGGATTTCAATGCTATACATATAAGCTTACAAGCTGTTCCCCGGAGTTTTACTCGCATTTAAAATACGTCTTCAACTATGATTGATAGGGTTAGATATTAACGTAGTCAAATAACCAAACAACAAATAACCTCTTGAGCTTTATAATTATTAGCACATAAGAACATATACGGGGTTATTACAAAGAAGTTAATTACGTATTAAATACTTGCTCTAAAAAGGTTTCGAATTAAATTCACCGCGCTCGCCCGAGGCAAGTTCACGTTATCCTTTTTCGCAAGTCTAACCTAACGTAACCAAAGCGAGACAAAAGAGCAAGATGGCGAACATTCAGCGACCGCGGTGCATTTAATTCGAAACCTTTTTAAAACAACTATTCAATACGTGTTTAACTTTTTTGTAATAACACCGATAGAAATTACGCAGGTCATTAAAATATACTTGAAATTGAATTAAGCTAGCGGTTAGACAACCTCGGGGTATGTTATGCGATACATTATGTATTAAGTTTTTCGTTCTACGTATTTAAAATTTCTATTTTTTTTTTATTTACCTCGATTTTTTAGTACTGTAAACTTAATTCTTATAACTAATTCTCTAATGTCTGTCCTACGCTTCGAATATGGAAAGCCTCTCGAAACGAAAGTTAAAATTTCTATCGATTTTACAAACTCGCAAATCAAATTTATTCTAAAAGTTGTTATATAGAAGGTATTTAATCATCGGAACTACTTATTTGGTTATAAATATATTTTTTCAATATAAAACTACTCATTTTGTCCGTTTGTTTTTCTTCTTATTTAATGACATGTGTTTATGACACAATTCTACCAGTTTCATTTTTAATCTTCCAAATTCAAACAACTTTCCAATAAAATGGTAGCACCCTTGCTTGAACGTAGTAGGGTGCTTTTATTATTTTAATTAAATTTACTTGTGCATGATAATTGAAGTACATTACCCAAACGTCACCCATATTACAAAATATACTGTCAAATAAGGTAATTTTTGTATTTAAAACAAGTCTTTAGTAGTATTGCTAAAGACTTCTTTGTTGCTATTACATTTGATAATGTAATCATACGAAGTCGCGTATGATTGCTTGTATAAAATAAAAGTTAAAAATAAATATAATTTATTCATCGATTACTTTATCATTCTATTTATATATCTTAAATGATGTAATATCAAGTTTATTAAATAACTTTCGTTATGTTCTGTTATGATATAACAGCCTGTTACGGACAGGGGGCCCCGGGCAGTGGGCGGCATGTCGCGCGGCGAGGAGACGCGGGCGGAAATGACGAAATCTCCCGCCGCGTCGTCATGGCAACCGCCGTGTTTACCGCGCCATATCGATCTAGGCTGCGTCCGCCTGTTTACATTCCTACGATGCAACTCCGCCGGGAGTTATGGGGTGCGATCCCGGGTTTTTCGGGGTTCGATTACCCCTCGAATTAGGGGAACGGTTGTGTCTACGCTTTAATGGATGTTAAGGGAGATTTATCGACGATTTTGCAGCGAAAGTGAAAAACATAGTTTTACAAAATGTTAAGATAGACTTGCTTAATTATCTGCTTATCTATCAATTCAAGATATGGGTATAGAAGTATAATATAATCTTAGCGACTTTTTATTGTTATTAAGTATTATTTTATGTTATAATTTTATATTTTTCTTATTACATCAGTAATAATATTGAAAAGAAATAAATGATGTTTCTCGTTTATAATTATGTATTTAACCAAATGTTAGAAGTGAATTATCGCAACAGACGTTCGAATATTAGGTATAATTAATAATGGATATAGAGTATGTAGTGAATTAAAAAAAAATTACATCTTTTATTCTGTCCTAATAACAAAACTAGGCAACGAAACAACATTTTTATAATTATATTGGAAGGATTCAGGTTAATATTATTACCTTAACTTGTCGTTAACTTATGATAATTCTAGCTGTATTTCCTGATTTCTGCTTTATACCCTTAGGTTCTCGCGTAATGTTACAAATAAGTGGTTCATCTAGAACTTTGGTGAATAAACGAGCTATCTAATACAATAAGATTTTTTCCAACGGAACGTATAGAGCCTGGAGTTAGTGTTTTTAAAGATACTAACTCTCCTATATAATTTGTTTATACATTATTTTTATATTCCGGTGTTCATGTGTTATTATCGTTTGTCTTCTTAAGGACCTGAATGATTTTTTTTTGTGTTGATAATGTCTTCTGGTAGATTCTAAACTATAGTTGAATTTGGAAGTTATTGCAATTGTTAAGATTTAGATTTTTTTAACGACAATAATTTCTATATTAATTACTTGTCAATGTTTATGACAGGAGAAGATCTGCCCGTCATTACTCTTATCTGTACGTAATATTATTAAACTGAAGAGTTTGTTTGCTTGAACGCGTTATCTCGGAAACTACTGATCCGATTTGAATTCTTTCAGTGTTAAATAGCTCATTTATCGAGGAAGGCTATAGGCTATATATCATCATATATCAGTAGGAGCGGAACACCAATGAAGAATGTTTCAAAATCGTTTTTTTTTTCCTTTTGAGAGCTTTCGTTGACTTTTACTTAACGTTTTAATGTTCCATTCTTCCTAATATATGCGTCATGTCATATACATGTAACCTAAAACAGCTTCTTAACGTACGTATCATCTAAATCTAATAATATTTTCACTTTCTGCGTAAACGAAGTCGCGGGCTAACGTTAGCGTTAGCCCAAAGTAACTATTCTAAGCGGACGAAGTCGCGGGCAGAAGCTAGTTATTGGTATAAAATAGGATTTCACGAATAATTTTCTTAAGTTTTAATGTTATCTATCCAAATAAGAGATTAAAGCAAAATCTAGTTTTTGTTGGTGGTCTCTTGTCAGAATTGTTAATCTTGCCTTCATCTAGATTTTATTCGTGAGTTTTGGTCTTGATTTACGAATCTTAAGAGGTTTTTTTTTTCGTTTTGCTCTTATAGTTTCGAGACTGGTTGTCAGAGCATTAGCTTTTAAGATTCTTTTTACGATGTATGAAGAGGTTTCTGATAACTAGATGGAATATATGTAGATGTACTCGTTGTATAACTAGATGTATCGTGTATAACTAGATGTATCGTGTATAACTAGATGTATCGTGTATAACTAGATATATCGTGTATAACTAGATGTACTCGTTTTGGTACTTATCTTGCTGGGTTGTTCTTAGTTATTGTTGGACCCAGTAGATGACATTTTTGTGTAGGTCTAGATTAGTTTCTTATAGATACCTATATATTTTTATCTTTCTCTTTACTGGAATAGTACTCTCCTCAATATTTTTAAGTCTGTATGTAGTTATATATTCATAAGTTATTAAGGTTTGTGTCAGGATATCTGCTTACCGGATCTGCGGGTATGTTTATTAAAATTTGCGAAACCAGTCAATCTGTAGAAAGTATTAAAGTTTCATAGGCATAAGATAAATTTAATAAGTAATTACTACAATAAGACATTAACAAAGGAACTGAAGACAGAATAACATTTTATTAAATTCGCGTGTTCCTCGACAAAGCGGAGGGAGTGAAATACAAGGTACAAAGAAATAAATAAATCTCACTTGATTGACAAAACAATTACTGAAATTAAAACTGAAGGTTCGCACGCGATAGCGGTGTTGATGCGGATAACCTGAAACACCTAATATTTAAATCATTAGGACTACAATATTATACTGTGTCCATGTAACCACCACCCTTTCGACCTTACATTTGTTATAAACTATCTAGTGCGGCATCACCAATCAAGTTTACATTTAAATACGTTGATAAAATATCATTTCACCATGTCACATTTTGTTTTTCTCGAACTGACTACGCTATTGACCTAGCAAGGTCTTAACAGCTTCACCGGACTACTCCCTGTCACATTATATATGCTAATCTTTATATATAAATTTCTTCTGTACGTGTGTATGTCACTAAACTCCTAAGCGGCTGGACCAATTTTGATGAAATTTTATGTGCGTGTTCCAGTGGAACCGAGAATGGTTTACATTCATAATTGGACCCGGTAGGTGGCGCAGCGGTTGAATTTTAGATTTTTTTATATTATCAAGGCAGGATAACGTCCGCCCGGCCCGCTAGTACATATATATAATGATTCCTAAAACATTGTCACCGGGAAGCACAAAATATACCGATATTTACGTTCGTTAATTCACGTAACGTTAACGTTTACTTATGTTACTTATTAAAATAAATTTATCTAACTCATTGTGTACACATTTGTAATAATAATTTAATTGACTTTCTAGGAATTTTCTACAATTGTAATAATACTGTAATAATTACAAAAAAAAACACATAACGGGAAAAATCAAGAAAAAAAATTCAAATACTAAAATATGTATAAGAGATATGATTTCTAATAGGAAAAAAAAATTAATTTATAAAAGGAATAAAGAAACAAACGCTTTGTAACCTGAGGTTAAATATACAAGTAATACAGTGTAATGTCTGTTAGTAACCGTATAAGCACCGAATTTCCGCAATATATGACTAATGAGGAAATATTTTTAGCTCACTATGCTATTGATCACCTTCATTCACCAATCACTAATAATTATACATTGAGTAATAAAAAAAATTTATTGATTCCCCAGTTATATTTTTAAACAAAATCTAAATAGAAAGATAAATATTATGCTAGCAAATACATAACCGTAACGGAGTCGATAAAATTAACGTGCAGGGCTAGTCGTTAACCTCGACACGGTGGCCACCTGCAATCGATACGATATGATGCAAAAGCATCGAATTACCGATATCGATGGCGATGCGGTATGTAACACAACACTAAACGGAAGGACTACACCAACCGCGCAAAGTACCCTGATATTTTGCAATATTTTTTATTACATGTAGAGAATGAATAATGTGTACTATCTATTAAGGTTAGTGTTCTTGCCTTATCATTACATAGTATAAAACAAAGTCCCCTACCGCGTCTGTCTGTCTGTCTGTTCGCGATAAACTCAAAAACTACTGAACGGATCTTTATGCGATTTTCACCAGTGGATAAAGTGATTCACGAGGAACATTTTGGTATATAATTTGTTCAGGATTTTTTTATAATCAGGGCAGGACAACGTCTGCCGGGCCCGCTAGTTACATATAAATGCTTATATTTATTATTTACCAGCTGTTAACCGCAACCTCGACTATATAAGATTTAGAAAAAACGTTTTGTTAGTGTAAACGTGCTTGCGGTTCTAAACACTGTTCCTTTAGTTTAATATATTTGCCCGTAACAATCTTTCCAAGAATAAAGGTCAGCAAATTACTCCTTCTTGTGGGAAACAAATCGGTCAACTATTTGGAGATCAGCCAAAAAAAAAGGAGAAAAAAAAAATAATTGTTTTTTTATGGTAAAAAACGTTAGGTATTTGCATTCAGTTCAGTTTTATTTTGCAGTGTCGTATTTATTTATATGTGGTGAAAATTATGGTGTCAGTCACTTCATTATGGAACCTACGTCGAGTGTTCGAAAATGTCTGCCACACATTATTATATTTGCTTCAGGTTTTATTTCATCGAAAGGTCAAATTTATTGTAAGATTTGAACCTACGTCGTTCAACATTGTTAAATTATCATTACTTCGAAATATATGTATTTATGTAGTGAATGTAATATAAACATTACTTAATCTTATTTATATCTACTATCTGCCAGCATACATACATAATATCAGTGTGAGGAGTTTCATCACAACCTAATACGTGGCAATGGATATAATGCAAGCTTCCAAGTAGAAAGAGATACAAGATAAGAATATGCAATTTATGTAATCGGATACGTCCGTAGAAATAAACATTCGATACTGCTAAATAATTCTATATCACTAAAAGATTGGAATGTAGTAAGGTTCTATGATGTAATTCAGCAATTCTCATTTATGATTACACTAGGTTTTACTCACAGCTTCGCTCGCGTCAATGTAAATTTGATCTATCAGTAAATTGACGTGTATACTAAATTTTATTTTTTGATGATCGGTTCAGTAGTTAAAGTGTGAAATTGTAACAAACAAACTCACATTCACATTTATATTATTTGTAAGGATACGGGTATATACAAGTGAAAGTAACGCATTAAAAATATACCTTCCACACACGCACCGAAGAGCAGGAATCATGTAATACCGTTAAAAAGAGCCTCTCAATATTATTGTTGTAACCGGTAAAAATAACCAAAAATGTAATACAGTATTTCAACGCAACAATTAACAAATCATTGAAGATATCTATATCATTATTCTGCTATTTTTTTTTTCGAACTGACTTCGCCTATGACCTAGCAAGGTCTTAACAGCTTCACCGGACTATAATTATTCTGCTGTTGATTATCTAGATAATTGTTAAGTTATTCAGTCCAAATCACGATAAGAACAACGAATATTCAGTTTATTATTGTGTTATTGTTACAAATTGCAATACACTACAAGACGGCAAAGTACTCGACAGCAAAATAATAGCAGTTTAATAACAGACATTTGTAAAATAACATAATAGCGTTATTCATTATAGTAACCGTTATCACCTTCCATAACAAATAAGACAAAAAGAAATATTAATGTTCAATCCATATATAATAAGAATGTAAATCTAACGTGAATGTAATTTTTCGTGAAAAAAATTGTTGCAGGTGTCTAGGAATAAGTAACAGAATACATTTCAACCGTTTTTAGAAATGTCTGTCTGCCTGTTTGTATGAACACGCATCACTGCTAAAGTACTGGGTTCACAATAAAACCTCATATAAAAAAAATCATAAAGCATATCCTCGGGAGTAACTTAGTATTTGTTTCATTAAAATCGGTCCACTCTATCAAAAGTTATTGTAATTTTAATGGCGCCGCGACTTAAGTATGAGAGAAAAATAGATAAGCGAATGGACTAAATACTTTCAGATGACTCTATTAGTCATTGTTTTGTACATCAGGTTCCCCGTGGACGAAGTTTATAAAACTATAGGAATATGTGTAATTTATATTGTAATGTGCATGACCATTCTTCTTTGAATAATATTGGACAAAACTAATTGGTTTAGTCAATAACGAATTTATTGAATGTCGTAAATAAAATTGTCATAAACATTTTTATTTAGTTTATTGTAACTTGTTGGAGATAGGTATAACTCAATTGTAAACGAAAATGAACATTCAAATGTCTTGACGTCAGCACGCTGACAAATTGTCCACATTTCGATGCTGTTAGCAGTTTGTCTGGAAGCCATTCTGCCGGCCTCGACAGACGACGTGCTCCGGTATCTTTTGGCGGGAAATAGGACGAATTTTACAAAGGAAATGACGTTTAGGAGTAGGTACAGTCGGCGTGAACAATATCGTTATGTAATATTATGAACTTTAGCACATTAATTATATAGAATTATTTAATTTTGGAATACAATATTATTATATTAAACGATTACTTTCTGATCTCAGTGCTTCATAACGTAGGGCTTAGGAAATAGTCTAAAAAATAATAATTGTACATAGACATTTTATAATGTTAGAAAAAAGTATAATTTAACATACACAATAAAATTAACACCAACATCTTCCGAGTACGAACTACACATTTATATTTTTTTTATTATCTTCGGGAACATCTAATTTTAAATGTATATATTATCATCTGCAGTTTATTTTTATCGTATTACATGGTCTTCGGATTACGAAAAGAATAATATTCATGATATTAGTACCCACTATTGTATAAATGAGAGTTAAATCATAACCAAATATGAATAAAGTAGGTGTTTTGCATCGCCAAAAACCACTAATGAATATAAGAAAATAGTAAAACTTGAAATAAATTATATTAGTACCGAACAGAGCGTCTTAACTTGAGACATATTAATTGTTATTAAGCTGTAAAGTTAGTTCCAAAAGATGCCGATAGATAGCAGTGATTATATCCGAAATTAATTATTGAAGACTGGTTAGTTATTATATTGGGCAGAGTGGCGCGCGAGGGCAGCTCCTGGCTCCCAGCTGGCTTTGTTCTTTTGGTCTTTGTTGTCTCATAGTTCAACAATGTTACTTACTACATTTATTGTCATCTTCAACTACTATTTAATGGCTTAATAGTTCATTACAAATTTATTAGTAAAGTATTAGAGTACTAGTAAGTAAATGACGTTTTTTAATAAGGAATTGAAAGTTTTTCCAAATGAGGTATTATAACGCTATGGTTTTGGGTCGCGTCTATCCTTTGCTTTGCCTATAAGAGTAAGAGTAAGAGTGTCCCTCAGACACAAGCTCACTTTGTATAAGACATGTATCCGTCCCGTTATGACATACAGCTGTCCTGTTTTTGCTCGTACGCCAAAATATAACTTTCGTAAGTTGCAGGTTCTCCAGAACCGCGTCTTATGTAAAGTGACCGATGCCTCATGGTACGTCCGAAATAAGGACCCCACAGGTACCTAGAGGTGCCTTCTATCTGGGCGTACGTAAAATCACTCACCATTAGTTACTTTGAAAAAGCCGCGAATCATCCCAGTCCGTTAGTGGTATCCGCCGCGAAATATGAAACCGTACCCAACGCTGTGCGCTACAAAAGACGTCTGCGACATATTTTTACCGAAGCTCCTGATAAAATAACGGCAGCGAACGATCAGTACCAGCCTGTCTCTCCAAACAGAGCGTGTTCACGCCCACGCCCGCGTAACCACAGTTCACGCCGCCGTGGTCTGAGGGTAAATTTCGCTCCCGCACACCAGACCAAGCCCCCCTCGGCAGCGACTCAAGCCTAGGTTTGTTCCCACGGCGTGGAGCCCTTGAGTACGCTGCTCGCGCGATACAGTGACACAAAATCTTACATCACTGCAACAACATTACACATATCACCTCCACACACGTGCACGCACACACGCTTACACATGAAAGTAGAAGGGTTTTGTTTTTTTCCCTTATCGAACTGAAATAGTTTAGAAAATCTTCCGACACAAAATACATATAAGAGTTGTTGAAGTATGTATGCTTGGTACACCATATATGTTTCAATAACTCATATAAGTATGGATATGTAGTTTAGCTTACGTTAGCTCAGACAGGTCGCGAATTGAATGTATCAGGCAACAGTCCTAGCCGGGGTGTGCAGTGCACCCTCGAGATAGTTGCCCAAATAAAATCGGCTGAGTGCCTTAAGCGCTCGCCTTAGTAGTCCGGTGAATCTGTTAAGACCTTGCCAGGTCAATAGCGTAGACAGTTCGATAAAAAAAAATGTACTATGTTATTATACGGGTTCATTATATTAAATTATACAAATTCGATGATAGCAACTTCTTAAAAATCGTTCATTCTTTGTTATCTATTGCATGTGTCCACAAGTCGATGTTATTCGTGATCCCATTAATTACAAAACATTTTATTTAGTATTATATTCTTAAGCGCTATTACCCAGTTGCATAAATTACATGAAATCACAAGAATGCTTAAACATGAATAATTTATAAACAAAAAAAAATTGGTTGTCTGTAGCGTCGGTTTACCGATCGTGCCACTCTATCGCTAGTTCCGCGCTCTCGCTTGCACACTCGGCTCAGGCGGAACGTGACAATAAGTCGAGCTTTATCCGGAGGTGCAGCCGGCGTCTTCGATTTATAAAGAAAAATTTTATCACGTCAATAATATTTTTTTTTAATAATTCTCTAAATTTTATTCATATCTAATATACAAATAGCTGTAAATAATTTATTGCAACAAAGGTAGACATCAGCCTTATAATCGGACCGTTATATAAATTTGTACATAAAGACATAACATAATACAGATATCTTGACAGTAAATCATAAAATCCGACTTGAGCTATATTCTATCTTGGATGAAATACACTCTGATTGGATTTGACTGCAGTCGAAATAAAATTTGTCCTATAAATAGTTCGGTTCCCTGAAAGCCGTTTCGCCAACTGACTTCCTCCCTTATCTTTTGCAGGAAATACGGAGATTTTTCAACGTTGCTAGGAAATGATATTCTGGCTTACGTACATTCGACACGAACACTTTTATTTAAAGAAAAAAAAATGCTATTATACTTATAGATAGAGAGAGATACATAGGTTACATACTGACTTTCGTTTTTTTATTCGTAGAAATATATGGATGTCAGGATAAATTTTTTCTCGAACTGACTACGCTATTGACCTAGCAAGGTCTAACAGCTTCACCGGATTAGAGATGGCAGGGCAGTTTATTTAAAAGTAATATATCTTTGTACCATAAAAGGCATTGTTTGCTTCACACACTAAATAAGATAGCAATAATTGCTTTGTACTAAACTTTTGAAATACAAGAACCTTATAAGATTTTGGAAAATTATATGGTATGATAATGATAATAATTACGGTGAAACTTGGTTACATGGGACCTGGATAAATGAGAAACCTCTATTATTGAGAGTTACAATGAGGTCCCGGTACTTTTTCATTGAATTACCTCTATTAATGGGACTTTTGGAACCTGGTTAATTGACATCTGATTTCTAGAATTTATTCGATGTTTACCTGTATAATTGGGACTCTGTAACTCAATTCCCTCTATAAATGAGACAAATTAATCGGGTTGGGACAGGTTTTGACACTTTTGTTTACAAACATTAGAATGTCTTTCGCACACGCTTTGTTTGTCAGTACTATCTCAGGTTTTGACCTAAAAACAAGGGAGTAAAAGTATACAAAATGCCCAAACGTAAATATAAAACGTTATCAGTATCTGAAAAATTAAAACTTCTATCAGATTATGATTGTGGAAAGTCGCGTGATGAACTGTCTAGGGACATAGCATAATGGAGCCGTACATTTCGACCTCTATAATCGAGAGCGTCTGTAAATGAGACAACTATAATTTTAAACCTGCCTAATTGGAAAACTGGATTAATGGAAACCCTCAATAAATGGTACAACATTCTTGGTCCCTTGAGATCCCAATTAACCAGGTTCCACTGTATTTGCATTCACTGAATTAGTTTAGTGTGTAATAGATTGGACTATATTCATATATCCTGTAAGTAGCTATAAGCGAGAAGTATTAATAATTGAAATGAAGATTATGTTGATTTTATGAAATATATAAATATGTTTTTGTTTTTGTTTTTATGAATACAATGTAAAATTTATTTTGTAACAATTCATGCAAACGATGTGAACTTAACAATAGGAACGTACAATAAACCAGTATTATGTTATTCGAATATGTGAATTTTAATTACGTTTTAAATACTTTTTTATTTCCCTTTCGCTCTATATAATATCCATTATTTAAACACACCTAAAAATTGTACAAGGAAAGGCTACAGTTTTAGAAACAAAAGAAGGTAAATTAAATATGAAAAATTCTGGTGGGTTTTATTGAAGTTTTTCAACTATAATATAACTCTTCAACCTGTTCCAACTTTAACATGTTTTACGAATATGTATTTATATATTCAAACAGGAAA
This sequence comes from Antheraea yamamai, assembly GCA_036509395.1. Taxonomy (NCBI): domain Eukaryota; kingdom Metazoa; phylum Arthropoda; class Insecta; order Lepidoptera; family Saturniidae; genus Antheraea; species Antheraea yamamai. The sequence goes on along the minus strand of AP028437.1, from coordinate 9,801,249 downwards.
ATGAATCACAATCTAACATTTCTATTCAAAAATTACGTATTGCGCAGAAACATAGCAATCGCTTTGACAGCTTTAAAATGATTCAGTTTCCAAACATAATGTGACTAATTTCTATAAATTTATTCCTAGACGGATTATGGAAGTACGCATATAGAGGACGCTGGTACATAGTCGGCGAGTACCATTTTGTAGACGGCATTTACCCATTTCTGTTATCGCTTTGCTCTCGTGAAATACGAAATTAGAGGACCGAGTTATTAACAAAAAAAAGTATTTCGGGAATCTTAAATGATTTTAAACTTAATATATCAAAGTAATTCCTTCAACGAATTCTTTATGTATATTTAAAAATATAACCGCGTCGATACAAAACTTATCAGCCCAATCAAACCTTTAACACCAGGGCAGGTAAAAAGCCGCATTCTCGCCGTACGAAAAAAAGGTGTTTTTACAACCTCCACGAAATCCAACACCGCAGTGCCGGTTATTCATTAGGTCAACGTTTGCATATAATATATCACACTGTGAATCACGCGGTACTTGTATATTGTAAAAAAAAGTGTACAGATGACTGAAGTCATCTGGGCCGGTTCGTTCACCCGTCCGTTGACCTCCGTGGCAGAATATTAAACCAGAGGCGCAGTTAGGCCGGCATGGTGTGACCCAAGGTCAACGATACATATAGGCTAATTTTGATCTAAAAGTTCAAAATTTAGTATTGTAATTTTAACTCGCGATTGTAGTAGATTATTTATCGCTTTTTATTTATTATTGTCGTAGTCATATAACTTCTTTAATTATTTAATCAGTATTCTTTTTTAATTAGAACGTGTATCGTATCAAATGCTATACAGTCATTATGGACGTCCGTCTAAATTGTAATCAATATATCAGTAAATATTACTATCAAGCATAGATCTAAAAACTTCAAAAACTTACCCTTGTTACAAAGTTAGATCAGTCGATGTTTATATGAATACTATATTAAATAAATAATAGTATACATTTTACAATTATGATGAAAGTTGGGTATGAAATAGGATTACGAATGTATGTTACATATTCATTTACGTTTGTACAGTATTAAACTACTACATGCATAAGGAGATATCGTACAAGTAAAATAAAAAGAGTTGTGTGTAGTTAGTTCACACGCGATAGAAGTGAAATTTAGTATTCTGATTAATTTTTAAGAAAATGAGATGAGTAAACAATGGAGGTTGTAAATATTAGTTTTCAGCATTCTTTTGTAATATTTTAATATATATTAACAATATTAATTATACACAACACAGAATAATTTTTAAGAGTGCGCGATAGTCACTACGATCCAACAGAAGATATTGTGCTATAGATTTCAACATTTCTCTCTCTCTCTCTTTGTATATATTTCGAGTACATTATACTATCTCATTCTCACACAGCCTAAACCTATGTATATATTTATAACCATCTCTTTTTCAGTACACATTTTCTTTCACAAAATCCAATTCACACCGTCTTATGAGAAGTTTCATACCAAAAAGGATTTATTCTAAAAATAAATTAAATTTAGTTTAACTAATATACATATAGTCTATCTATCCCATAACTTAGTACGGTCCTGTTTATTGGCGTACCTATAGTTACCTATTTATAGGTAATTGCTATAGCATCCGGCCTACCTCAACATTATGCACTCCTGGCGCACGCTTACTGTTTAACTTTGCCGGTGTACGTCGTGGTACGGCTATGAAAAATCAACCTGTGTTTTGTTTATATAAAACAATATATATAGTTTTGTATATATACTTTGTCGGAATTATATCTCTTAGGTTAGTCGACATGCTTAAATTATTCATCAAATACCAATAAATTATTTTACGGTTGTTTCAACAGAACCAAAAATACTGAAAGCGACTAAAAAAATTAATTGTACTATAGTTAAGACCTTTCTAGAGTGTCTTTCCTAAATCGGCTTCAAACGGAATAGATTCGGTTCTTTTCTCTTTCTTTTGCCTAAATATGTCCTAATAGTAACATTATTTCTAGAAATATCTATATTTCAAATCCTAGACTTGAACGTCGTGGCACAAGTATATAAGTTACTTAGTCACGTAGCCGTCAGATTTCCTACACATTCACGTGTTTGGCATATCAATAATCTAGGAACAATGTTAACTTAGACACAACTTAGTAACAAAGGATCCAAAGAATTATAAACCTCGAACCGTTGAAGTTAAAGTTCAAAATGAAATAGATACAGTATTCCTTATATTCAACAAACGATGCTTATCATTTCCAGAAATACGATGATTCATACGTTAATTTAAATTTTTATCTACACGCCTTTATCTTAAAAGGTTGACAGAGAGTTTTGTAAATAACGTTGATAATTATGAGTTTGTCCACGATTCCATAAATATATCGCATCATTGTCATATGTATCTACATATGAAGAATGTTGATTCAATTTTATATCTAATCAATTTATTATCTCACCAATTGAACGCTGAAGAATATAAATAAAGATATAAAATTTTTAATTCGTTCATTAAAATTCACTACTACAGTTCACTAATTTCCATTTGTTATTAAGTTTGTAATAAAGTTGTACAGTTTTCGACAATCTTTTTGGCCGCTCTGAATATAACCGTTTGCAATACAAAGTTAAGATGTTATTTATCTTTATATATAAATTTTTTCTGTACGTGTGTGTCACTGAACTCCTCCTAAACGGCTGGACCGATTTTGATGAAATTTTGTGTGCGTGTTCCAGTGGACTAGAGAATGGCTTAGATCCACAATAGGACCGGGTAGGTGGCGCTGCGGTTGAATTTTAGATATTTTTTTAATTATCAAGGTAGGACAACGTCCGCCCGGTTCGCTAGTAGTAATGTAAAATTAGCATTTATTTATCTATAAGATGTATGCATCTTATACATATAATATAGTATGTATATATACCTAAGCTTGTGTTCTACGTTGCTATGCTCAGAGAGGTCGAAAAGTTTGGTGAGAACTGTATTTCTGTGATTTAAACCTTCCCTAAATACATATATGTAGTTACTTATTTATATAGATATATTCCATACGAAAAATCAATTTAATAATTATCTTGATAACATAGATTTATTTTATAGCCAAGATCAATTATGAAAAATTATAAAATTTTGAAAGTGAAAAAAAAATGAAACAAAGAAATATGTACAAATACATTGGAACATCATAATTATATGCTATAATATAGCATTGCTATATATATCCACCAATTTGTATTGATACTGTTATAAAAAAATATAAGCCTAATTAACATAAGTAATAAGTAAATAAGGTTTGCTATCGATAAACACAAAAAATGCTTTAGTTTGAACTCATCCGATATTTTTACCTGTATTCTTGGACATGGACCTTGTTATCGCTTCGTGCAATAGTACGAGGCATTTTTCAACGCATTTTTTTGTATGTAATTCGAGGCTTAAGTGTCTCGATAAGCAATTAACATCTCAGTACATTGTTCACTATTGGTAAGATATACGTGTCGTTACATTTCAAAATGAGCTAAATTCATAGTTAATCGTCTATATAACATGTTTAATTTTTATTGAGATTACCAACTTATACACGAAAAACGAAGTTCAGTTTTTGTCGTCTATAACGTTTTCAGTTTTTTTATGATTTTTATGTACAAAATTTGATAAACTAGAAATATAACGTAAAATATTAGGAAGGCCAAATTTGGATTTAGCTCATTTTGAATGTAACGATTCATATATTTTGGTTATTAAGAGCAATCATGTTGGTCGAATGGTCAGTTGACTATCTTACCGGGTTTCATTTCTATATCTATAAGTTCGGTTTCGTATAGCGTTGTCTTTATTTATCGCAGTCATAGCACTGTGAGACAGAGAGAACACTTCAAAACCGACGCAAGTCTTAGCCTTCTGGTCGTCTTAGCCGGAATTCTGACTGTTCTCCCCAACCGCAACGTATCAAATCAAATGCCGAGTACTATACCTAGTTCTCATGAAACTAAAACACCATTTTCTAGCTAGCAATCAATTAAAGATGCTAATTAAAAATGCAATATCACTATGATAAAACTATACGACTATCCATAAAATTAAAAAGTCCATTAAATAGGCACATAATATTATTGATCCGAAAAAAAATCAATTAATGTTCCCCTCAGAAACAATAGTATATTGAGCGGGGTAACTAACTATGTATGTTAACATAAAGCAGGCCCCACGCGCGGGTACTTACACGCACACACGCACAAACAATGTGCGTGTCTGGGCGACAGCTGCAGAACTCGAATCCGACCATGTGGCTCTCAAACTTTTTTACAAGTTAACTGATGTGTTACGGTTACACTAATATGCTTTTTTTTGTAATCAAAAACGAATATTTTAAAATTTCTCTTATAATTTGTCTTTTGACCTTGCAATATATTATACATACGAGTATATATAATTGCATGACTGTTGGTTTTCATAGATATGTTATGCAGATTTATAAAACTAAATTTTATTAAAAACGTATTTGTTCATATTTTTGAAATAAAATATCTTTCAAATAAAATATCGATTTCACATTTATCCGCTTCACAACAAATTCTCAATCCTAATTTGAAACATGTTTTTATAATCCCGTGTAATAGATAGACTATGAATAATATATTTATCGGAACTATATAAAAGGTGGTAATATTTATTTCATTGGCATGTGAAAATCGTAAAAAACGATCAAATTATTCACACAGAAACAAGTTAGGTTTTGTTCTAATACATTATATATTATTTTTTACAATAAACTTAGAGTACATTGAACGGACGCGGTTTGCCTTGAAAACTTATGTATTGAAGATCATGGTGAACACGAAAAAAACTAGTCTCACTAGCTGTAAGGATTCCGTAGATTTATTTATACTTATAATTTCAAGTGAAAATATCTGAAATGTATTACTTACTATATAGCTACTAGCTTTTCGCGAATTCGTCCGCGTGGAATAGTTTCTTTGGGATAACACTAACACGCCACGGAAGCTCTCAATAGGAAGAAAAACGATTTTGAAACATTCTTCATTCTTATTGCCCTCCTCGATAAATCAGCTATCTAACACTGCATGAATTTTTCAAATTGGACCAGTAGTTCCAGAGATTAGCGCGTTCAACCAAACAAACAAACACTCTGGCTTTATAATATTAGTATAGATTTCAACAAACTTGCCAGCATTCTTTTGTCTTTATCATCTTAACATATTTCGAAAATTCTAAGAAGTTGCAACAATGTACGTGATAATATCGAATAATTATAATTTTATTCATTTCCTTTGAGCATCATAAGTAAGCTCTTCAATATTACTAACGTACCCATAAAGCCGTAAATACTCATAAATTGAAAGCTAAATTAATTAAATTTCGAGATATTTATAGCATGATAGTAATTTCAATTTATTACCTTAGATAAACGACATTTATACTTCCATTTCAAATGGTGAAATTTTGTATTAGGCTCTAAATATTCTCGATATACATATATAACACAGGCTTATTAATGTATCACGTTTAATTATTATAGTATATAAATAATACAAAATCTTCAAAACAAATATTACAGCATGACATGTTTGATATTAAAACGACGTTTCCTAAGAAAATATTGATTTAAATAGTAAGTCTACTTACAAATTATGTGGTTTATGATGTCAGAGGTTACTGTTTCTCTGGTAAATTAAAAAAAAAATTGTTATGATTTCTATATAACTCTAGTCATATTCTTTACTTATTGTATTTTGTTCATCGTGCAAGTAACATACACGGAATATTCCATGCTTTTCTACTTTTGTGTTTCTTAGCCATAGAAATGCTAAGCTGTTGGGAAAGTCAAATTAGAACAAAAAATATCGGTAAAACTTGAAAGGAGCGCTTCACTCCTTAGCAGTTACATTTACGAAAACGTAAATTACTTTACGAATAGATAATATATCGACTACTTAAGATGGGGACGCACTCACGATGTTCTGTCGTTCTATTTTATAGTTTCAATGGAGGAGATGGAATTATATAACAAAAGTTTGTGCGCACGCTCTTTAAATTTTAGATGGTAAAATACTAAAGGTCGTCTGTAGAGTAATCTATAATATTGTTAATTTCCTTGCAAAGTGAAACTTGTACGAACTATATCATTGAGCTTAAGAAACTTCGCGAACTTTCTATCTATAAAACTTTTAGTTTTACACAAGAGTAAGGATTTTTCAGAAACGTATGGCCCATGTTCAGTGTTCAATAAATACTATTATATAAATTGAGGTCAAACTACTGGGGGCTTCACATGAAATGATATTTACTGGCGTAGTAAGCAAAACATCTTCCCTTTGCAGACAATAAGTTTATGGTAAAATAAAGTATGATTCCCAGGCTCTTTTAAAAATAATAAAATGTATGATTTTAGAAAACGAAATAGTTTCAGACGTACCATGAAAATAATTCTAATAACACTCATAAATTTGAATGAGATCATAGCTCTGCGTCCTTTTTATATTTATTCAATTTGCTGCTGATGTTCAAATAATGAAATTTAATTAAATTTTATTGAATCTACGAAATTTGAAATATTGCCATCAAAATCTGATATCTATTTTAATAAAATTATAACAGATTCAAAATTTTCAAGGTATATTATTAAACGTATACTTACATCTTTTTAAATTTCTTTAACTTTTAATTCTAATTAATTGATTTATTCTGGGAACAAGAACAAATACCCTATACATTGGAAACAATATCAAAAAGGGCTTCATGTAAAGGTTTTTTTAACAAGTTAACATATTATTTCCTATACAAAAATATTGACAACTGAGCCGTTATATAATTTTAATGAATTATTCTTATTGAACAAAACTGTTAAGTCACTATGATTAATGAAACTTGATTGATTAACTCTATTATTTAATCATTAATGCTGAAATACAGGATATTTCATTAGCACAAAAACAGTTCACAACACATTTATCATGCAATACTAATTTCACAAGTATATTAATTTAATCTGTGCACATAACACTAAAAGTTTGAGAACCTCGTAGGTACCAATAATATTTAGGGTTCTTTTTTGTTGTAGTGATCTCGTCCGTAACGTATGGGTGCCTATGCCGGCGGCTTTATTTTTTTTCGAAAACTTGACCCCACGTTCAGTTATGATTCGTGCGTCGACGCGAGCGGTTGTGTACCCGCTTTCGTTTTGAATTCTAGTCATCGTGTCCAAATTTTTTTATTAGTTTTATGACTAATGCAACCGAAAGATTAAGTTTACGTGTTCTTAGTATATAGTATATATGCAGTAGTTATTATAGCTTGTGTGTTTTCGATTTAAAAGTTTTCATTAAGTTACAAAATATTTAATTTTAATGAACGGATTTGGTTTGCTTTGGTAAGTATATATATATTTACTTGTGACTTTTATCAGAGATTTACGATCTCTTCGCGAAAATCGTATTATCCTTGTTTAAGAGGGTTTGATTTGTGACTTTTGTCTTGTTTTTGTCAGTTTCATTTAATTGAAATCCCGAGAAGTTAATTCGTTTATCAAAGTTACACAGCGATTCGGGAAACGTCCTTTGTTTCCCAAAAAGAACTGGCAACTCTACAACATAAACTCGACTACGACTTTTTTATATAATTATTTTAGATTTTTTATGTAATTTAGAGTATATAGAAAAAGGAGCTAAATAGTTTATAACACTTTAATTAATTATTTCGTGTACAGATAAAAACGTGTCAAGGATAATAATAAACGATGTGTATTGAATATATTTATAGTAGAACAGCGTAACAAGTAATAACATTTTTATCCGTAACCTGTATAGTTCACATTACTGATATTAACAGTTTTTTGTGAATTAAACTTTTATCGAGATGTTTCCGTGATATTGTTCCTGTAATGATTACCTTAGAATCTTTAAATCACGTGCAAAAATGACAATTAATTACGGTCTATCGTCGGATTTCTCCGGAATATAAAAATTGTTCAATACACTTGTATACGCGAAGTGTTTAAAAAAAAACTTTATGACGGTGCGAAATTAAGGAATTAGTAACGTTTAAAAAACCCAACCGTTTCGCAACAAAAGCACATGGCCGCTCGAACCTGTTATTTTATGGTACCAAAACTATTATGAATCAGTCATGCCTATCATTTGAATATTTAAATGTTACCATTCGTATCTTCAAGGTGATTAAATTCAAGATACCACTTGATTCTGAACGTTCGCGTGAACGACACGTATTTGCTGCGCGAACGTAAGGTTTATCGAGTGCGTATCACGCTTTAACCTTGATTGGGTCGGCAGATACCGTTGCATTGTAAAATCACTTTCGCTTCCTACATGCCGACGTCTGCGCTATGATTGCGGTTGTTTTGCAATGTGTTACCATTTAGACTGTGTAATATGTAGCTTTGTGTTACTGTAAGTGGTCGACAGAAATATTTATAAATAAAACCTGTTAATATTGTATTGCATATATCTTTGGACACTAAGAAAAAATGTGTAACGGCAACAAGTTATACTATTACGTTACCTTAGCGTTGCGTCCCTGTCGTTACATTAGTGGGTTAAATTATTTGGTATTAAAAGTAACTAAATAGTATTGTAAACACTATGTTAACTACTTCATAGATATCATTACATATTATAAAACAAAGTCCCCTACCGCGTCTATCTGTCTGTATGTTCAGTAGATAAAGTAATTCAAGAGGAAGGTAATTTGTCATGATTTTTTTTTATTGTCAGGGCAGAACAACGTCCGCCTGGCCCGCTAGATATGTATAAAAATCTATATATAAACTAGCGGACCTGGCGGACGTTGTCCTGCCTTGATAATAAAAAATATAAATCCCAAAAGTCAACCGCAGCGCCACCTACCGGGTCCAATTGTGAATCTAAACCATTCTCGAATCTCCACGAACACACACAAAAAATTTCATCAAAATCGGTCCAGTCGTTTAGGAGGAGTTCAGTCACATACACACGCACACAAGAAATATATATATTAAGATAGACAAAAACTAAATAGTTGGTTGTAATCCGGTGAAGGTGTTAAGACCTTGCTAGGCCAATAGCGTAGTCAGTTCGAAAAAAAAAGGTAAAAGAAAAGAAGGATAAGGGAAGATTACTTCTCCGTCTTGAAACAAATGTCGATCCGAAAAAAAACCAAATCGTATATAAACATGCCATCGTAAACTCGTAATGGATTAAAAGTATGAAAATACTGAACGACGTTTGGCCAAACAATTAAATCAGACGAGGTCGTGAGGCTTACTGAAATCTGAATTCTGAATAGTAAATCCCCCGAGTTTTGATAACAAGTGTACATAGTATCTTAGGCGGAGCGATTAGAGTTTAAATGTTCGCTGTATTAGCCATCTATTATGTACAATATTATTAACATATAGATAAGTCATTGTGATTAATTGGTAAACTCCTGTATACATACGAAAAAGTAATATATAAAAAACATGAAAGGTATGCACTTTTAGTGGTTAAATTTTTAATACTTTCGGTTGATGATAAAGACATAAATATAAATAGTGAGGAAACGTAGATAAATAAGATCACAATATCCTGGGAGAAATACACAACTATAAAATTTTCAACGTTTGAATTTATCAGTAACTAATAGTTTGCATAGTTATTGAGCTAATGTCTTCCTCATCTTTTCCTGACAGTGGGCAATTTTACAGGCTTTTTATTATTATTTGATTATTACATAAATAAAAGTATCGAGTTTATGTCACACAAAAGACTACCTTTAGCTTGCAGCTTCGGTCGCGTTCATGTAGACTTAATCTATCCCTCGGGAACAGTTTTTTTTTTTGACGAGTCCACTTATGTCATTTTCTTCATTCCTAATGACGTGATGAAGTTCATGACAAACAGTGGAGTGATTTAAACCGTGAAAGAGTAACAGACAAACTCACATTCACATTTATAATTTTATTGAGGATAAGTATAGTTACAAGATTAGAATTATAGCAGTTCGTCAAATAAATATATCAAATTTTCGTATATTGTTGTTGGCGGTGGATGACAGATTCAGTTTGAAGCACTGATTAATTTAAGGTATAAAATAAGTAATAATGAGTTATCATTAGATGGGACATGAGTTATAATCAAGATTTGTAAACATAGTATAATTTATCCTATTATTCAGGTTAAATTTTCGCGAAATAATTCCACATCGAAATTCAAGATATTGATGTAAAAAAACATTTACATATTTTAACATTAAAATCCTCTTAAATTAGTTATAAAATATTTTCCGCTTCGTCTATGCACTAAACCATTAGCCTATTCATGCTACGGAACTTACTAATAACTATTTGAACAATCACGTGATAGAAGTCTCCCACGCCATCCCGGGATTTCGTTCCGACCGCATTTCAATTGTTTAATTTGTTAGGCTAGTTTGTTGGCGCCTTAATTACGCTTCATTGGCGTGAAATGGTCGTGAGTGTTATCATCAATCTATTTGACTTTCGTTCGACAACTGTTATATACTTAGATATGATAGAACACTCACATATATACATTCATTTTAACCCTATTTACAACAATATATACTTGTTGTTAAAATGTATTATGTTAATCAAACTATTAGAAATTATTATATAGCATGTTCTCTTTACCTATCTTTCTACATACCTAAATGAAATGATATAGGTCTGCCGTTGTGCACGCATCACGCTGACTCTACTAGGTAGATTTCAATGATTTTGTTTTAGTTTTAGTTTTTAGAAGATACTTATTCTTTACTTAAAAAAAGGTTATCAAGTTATCTTTACTAAATATAAAGTTATTGAGGTTTTTTTTTCTGATGTATGTTCTTGCTGCGGGTAGGAGAGGAGAAGTAAACGGATAACAATGTTTACAAAATATATTTTTAAGATAATTTAATATCAACGCAGATGAAGTCGGGGTTATTATTAGCCAGTTTCAAATATTTTTACATAAAATCTAATGTGACTCAGCCAGTTTGTTTTTAAAGTGAAACTTATGGGAGGGCTTGGAAATTTTAATCCGCAACCTTTTTGTGCGACGCAAAATGGTGGAGGTAAACACTTTGTCAGGTAGAGCGGAAGCAGTGCTTCGGTTACCTTCGGGTATTGGAGAACGGTGAGACATACGCTCTTCTCGCTTTCATTCTTTCTCGTTGTCCGTGGTTGCGTGTACAGCGTATAAGCGGCGTGGCGATCACTGAACACAATTTGATGAATAATTAAAATATTTCCCTATAATACAAAAGTTTCACTTCTATCATATGCCTTTACAACACACGCTGTTTTTTTCGTGATAGAGAAATTGAATCTGTGTTACCCAGTAGTCTTTATTCAGATTTTAATCATTGCTAAAAATATTTTTAAGCTAAAGTGTGAATAAGAAATTACTTACTACCATGAATCCAAAAATTACTATTAAACCTTATGGATGTGAACAAAATAAAATAAATGTTATAATTGAACTTTTAAACAGAATGTACCTTGTGATTAGTTTCTTTAGATATATCTTAAGGGAGAAGTAAAGTAGGCCAGAATTCTGTAAGTAGGTAGTGGCTGTTGACGTTGTGGTCTTGCCACCGACATAGTGGGTCAAGGCATTTTTCATTGACATTCCTGTGTAGTGCGTAACTTTGCAGGGTCACTATGAATTTTCTTTACTCACGTCTGAAACTCTGAGACGGCACCATTTGTCCCGTAACTGCTGTCGTGTATAGTAATGTCAAATATGATACTGGACATATTAAGATATATTTACTCAAGGCAGGTAGTAGTATGAAGTGGCATTCTTAGAGATGTTATAACATCTTTGAATCGTAAGGGACAGGTATGTAACTTCGAGATACGCTAATGTATAAATTATTGGGATACGGGTATCACGTACCCACGTTAATTACAATGAATTTTGGTCGTAACAGTGTCGGTTCAATTTAAAAGGAAAGTTTTAGAGGATACCTGGTCGTTCGTAAACTTTCTGGTGTCAATATTGTCTAAAGACAATATAGACAGGTCTATAAATTCTTCGGCATTTAGACTTTCAGGTGTGTTCATTAGTAATTATATATTTGCATTTCTTTAAAGTTCCTACTGGAAAATAATAGCAATATGTCGTAAGTGACAATTGCTTTTACTTTCTGATAATTAACTAACTATCTATGGATGTTAAATTGAAAAATCTACAAGTGATTACGGTAACCGATAAAAATAAATAACTCAGTGTATTCTAAAAATCCTCACCTGTAGGTACTTCTCACGTTTACTTAAAATATTTATCAATTCTGAAGAACATGGGACGACATAAATATATGTGCGGTTCTGAAACTACGATTTCTTTAAAAATGTCTGTATTTTAAAGTTTTACCAATTTCAAATAGAACATCGTTTATGATTAATACCGAGAAGGCTGCTACCTGCGACGATTGTTCAAGTAGGTAAGAACTATTGTCCCATACAAAGAGAACGTTCACTTTGATCAGGTAGAATCCATTTATAGATACACGAATATTGTCTATTGTTTCAACATTGTTTATGAGAGTAATTTGGGTATTTTTTTTTTAAATAATAATTTCACAATCTTTATATATATATAATTCTCTTGTCCATGTGTATGTGACTGAACTCCTCCTAAACGGTTGGAATTTTTGTGTGTGTTCAAGTGGACTCAAGAATGGTTTAGATTCACAATTGAACCCGGTACGTGGAACCCGATTGACTTTCAGGTTTTTTTTTTTATTATCAAAGCAGGGCAACGTTCGCCGGGCCCGCTGTTATAATGTACTTATGTAATCATTCATTTTCTATATAAATCCAAATATGTCATTACCTACTTGTTTTCATTAAATGCAATTTATTCTCAGTTTTCATTTGACTTATATCGATTTGATTTATTGTTTAAATGACATTACATACATTATAAAGTATTTATAATTTTATCTGAATAACAATTTACAATAAAAGCAAACGGAATTGTTCCCGTAATTTAATTAATTCACTTTGCAAATGAGCACGGAACATGGCAGTATAAATATTTACTGATATTTATCTCACATGCATAAAACAATTTAATTTGAAAATCACTAGCAATGCGGTTCTCTTGTGTTTTGTACCATAAATTAAAATGTAGACTATAAAGAATATCAACAAAGGCACTGAATACCTAAATGTTAATATAGATATAAAAAAAAAATACTTGCTCATATTTGAAACTCCTTGACTTTTTATAGTGAAACGATTAGTATGACAATTTAATACGCGACTTCAACCGTATCTCACATATCGTATTATATGTTAAATTGTTTTTAACAAGCGAGCCTTTGTCGCAACGTTATCTTCAAAAAGGAGAATCCCAAACAAGCAATAATAGATACCCTTATAACTGCCAGACTACCTCATCTTCACTTAAATGTTCAATCGTAGTTTCAAAAAGCGAACTTTGTTCCATTACCTGTGTACATATTTTAAAACAAAGTCCCCTGGCACGTCTGTCTGTTCGCTATAAATGCAAAAACTTCTGAACGGATTTTCATACGGTTTTCACTAGTAGATAAAGAGATTAATGAGGAAGGTTTAGGTATATAATTTGTCAAGGTTTTTTTATTATCAGGGCGGGATAACGACTGCCGGGCCCTCTAGTCAAATTTAAATGGAAAATGCAGATGAGGGGTTTTTTAGTTAATTTTATGCAAGTGCTTTTATAATGTTCTTACTCATATGGAAATAGTGACAAATATAAATGTATGTAATTGATTGACCACTCTATATTCTTTTATATATTTATCAAATTCTATATATGGTAAACTCCATAGGTAGTAAATATACGCATTCTATGTTTTTTTATTTCAAATGATTTTATGGCAATAAGTTAAAAAACGTCCACGCTAATTTTCAATAGTGATAGATAAAAACGGTCTCACGTGTAATCAAAGCCGACGGAATATTCGAAACTCATATCAGAATTGAGATCCTAACACATTGCAATAAAATTATTTTTACAATGTCGCAATATTTACATTATTTTTCTTGGATTATTAATCGACATATTTAATAGTATTTTATATGTTTATTTCAAAATAATACAACAAAATTTATATTTTTTTTACAATTTCATATAATTTATAATAAGAAGCAAGCGCTCCCAAACGTAATTATGTGTAAAACGGGTTATTGGCGAAGCTATTTACGATGTAGACGACTAGAGCTAAACCAATTACCATCCAATATGGTACACTTATACCGTGCCCCAGTAACGAGGGTGGGTAACCGTCAATGACGTCAGAACTCTACCACCCTAATTTATAGTATGGAAATATTATTACTCATTTTCCTGTTCAAATGACACATAGTTGAAGTTTACAATTGATATGACATGATATTTGAAGTAAACATATTTAAAAATAATTATATTAAGACCATGTCACTTTTAATTAACTAAAATATATTAGAGTACCCGGCTTTTGATTTGATACGTCGGGAAGAAGGCGGAGGTAGTCGGCTAAATTCGGTTTCTTATATCGTTATCTTTGTCTATCGCAGTTATAGCGCAGTGCGATAGAGAGAACGCTTTACAAAACCGAAACAAGCCGGACGTCTCACTCTTCTCCTCGACGACGTGCCAATTCAAATGTCGGGTATTGTATATGAGCTATGTCCGCGGTTTCACACGCGTTTTGTTATTATTTATTTTAATAAATATATTATTTGTTGTAATGAATCGTGAAATTATAGCAAAATGGATATTGTGTACATATTTTTCATGTTGCCATAGTTATCACTCAATTTTTTCATGACGATTAACTGAACATTACAGAAGGTGATGCGTTACAGCGCCATCTAGTGTTAATTACAGTAAAATATATTATGTTTAAAATCTATTCCATAACGCAACATTTAATTGTGCTATCTTTGTGCTTAATCAAAAGGTGTTGAAATGTGTTTAACTCGTATAATATAATATGCAGACATTACTTTTTGTTATAAATGTCATTTTATATTGAAATCGTAAATCCTTGATGACTTACAATAAATTATATAGAAACAAATTGCCACTCACACAAACATTTTCATGTATTACATTCCCTTATATAATTAGAACCATAAAAGTCAACGTTTTCTCACGTGACTCACAAATAAAAACTTCTAATACACAAATTAGGATCTCACAATAAATTCAACGTAAAAAATCGTAACCGTTAAAACTATTAAATCTATTCCCTATTGTACTATGAATTTAAAATTCCCCTCTATTTACTGGCCCCCTATATGTTTTCTATGAATTCTCACGATCAGGTGTAACGTATATACACAATGGCTTCTCAAGGGACCTGTCTTGCGTCTTCAAGATGGCGGCGAGTAACGGTTCCTATTTGTTCTTTGTTCAAATTTCATGACCTTTTATTTAGTTAGGAATGTTTCGCGCTGAAATCAGAAAGTCGGGGTGACCAACCAATATTTGACTTTAGTACATCCAAGGTTTCATATATTCGTTAATAATATTATAATCCTTTTTAACTATTTTAGAATTGATTAGCAGGATCAACGTTATATTTATATCTTCTATACATATGGTAAGTAGGTAAAAAAAGCAGGTGTCTAGGAATAAGTAATATAATACATTAAAATCATTTTAGAAATGTCTGTCTGTTTGTATGGTAAAGTGGACAATAAAACCACACCAAGAAAATCATAAAGCATATCTTCGAGAATAACTTGATCTTTGTTTCATTAAAATCGGTCCACTCTATCAAAAGTTACGTTATCGGTCCGATAACTTGTCAACTTGCGTTTCTGAACACACAATCATACGATAAATGTCACTAATACTCAAAGGGTCAACTATTGGTAGTTTAACCGAGTATCTCAGAAACCAGGTATTAGTCTTCAATCTAAAAATTGTTTCTAAGAAGCGAACATGAAAAGTATATGATTAATGGAATGTAAATATTACGAGGTAAAAATATGATATAAATGGACTTTATTATTAATACGACTTTATAATCCGATCACTTTGACAGACATCCATATGGGTAGCTTTTTATATTCGCTTGAATCCGATATTCGTCAGTGAACATTCTTTGTCAAATTAGATTAAAAACTCAAGTCATATCAAAACTAAACGTTATCAGTAAATCCTATAAGTCTGACAACTATACGATTCTAATATTTTATCAAATTATAAATATTTATAAAAAAAAATCGAGGCAGTCATAAGGACTGCCGACAGGAGTGAAAACTCAAAACTGAAATAAATGTGTTCTCTTTTGAATTTTCATATTAATTATGGTGTGAATGACAATATTTAAAGTTCAGGATTTGTCTATTAAAATTATTAACATTAGTGTGGTTTTCATATCTATTGTCGCTCGGAGCAATAATTATATACATTTTTATAAAGTCTATTAACCAATGAAGCGCATGATGAGCTGCAAAATATCAATATTACACAGGCGTAGTATAGGGATACGCGTCGCATAAGCGCAATACGGCCGCTCGTGCTTACGTTGTCATGTCATGACGTGGAATTATAAATTTATCTCCTGTCAAAAATACCGCTCAACGCCCCTGAAGAAGTTTTCACTTCAAAATATGTTACTATATTTTCCTAGTTTACAGGAATATTTAAAATGGGAGTGTTTAATTGTCATGATAATAAAAAGTACGAACTCGCTACGACGAATATTTATCACATCATTAAAAAGAAACGCGTTACGGAACCACCCTCGACCGTCGTCTAACACCCAATAGGGCGCAACTGAGTAATAAACAAGACGAAATTTAACAATATCACGCTTACGTGTTTAGGAGCTGTTAAATTATGTGGACAAAATACTTCGCGAATGGATGGGCGCAGAACATGTAATGGAAATTTGATGACGGAATAAAATATTGTATACTTTAATAAAAAATATCACTAGAATTTAAAGTGATCATGATTCATTGATTCGTTACATTTTAAAATAAACCAAGTCCAATTTTAATTGTTCATACGATCTTTTCTTTTTTTAAGAAACTCGGATTTTATACACTGTGAAATTTTGTGAAATTTTGTCAATCATAAAATATTTAGCTTTTTCATGGTCTTCAGAAAATGTTAAAATCTTATCAATGGCTCAATTTGAACTCTGTTCAATTTGAAATATAACGTCTCAATTTGCCAAAATTAATTTAGTTACTAACATACCCATGATTGTCACGAAGAATTTGCGTGCGTTGCATGAACTTATTTAACTTTGAAAACGCAATAGTACGTAGCGAATATTGGACTATTGATAATATCTCACCACTGATTTCCAGATTCTTCCAGATAGAAGAAGAAGAAGTACACAATGTAACAATAAGAAATATAAACATTTTATACTACAAAGCTTTTTATATACATTCTTTGTTTCATAAGAAAATCAAATTACAGACAAAACGCTCAGATTATGAATAGGAATCTGTGAAGGTTAATTTTCTAATATTAAACGTTACCAATTAGACGGAATAACGGTAGAAGTCCAATTATTAACTAAGTCTGAACGCATTCACATGCACATAGGAGAATAATTCTTTTAAACGCCAGAATTTAAGTATTTGAATTAATAATATTGTGCAGTTCAAGTTCATACCTGCTTCGTGATAAATCTAAATATAACTAAATTTAAACAGCCGCGAACACAATTCGCTTTTGCAAGGCCGCGTCGCTTTGTCCAAATTTTAATTGGGGGACCCCTGTCTTTACCATAGTCGGAGCAAAAATTTATTGCATGTATTGTGGATTTTGTATTTAATAGAGTAAAAGCGAAAGTAGTAGTAATCTTTATAATACGATTGAATGTAACAAAGAAATTTTATATTAGCTTTTTAATTGAGTTCTCGGTAACGGTCTTTCCGATTCGAGAAAACTTTTGCCAAAATTATAATATTACAATTCATATTGTTTTAAGAAATGACATAAAAAATAGATATATTTAATATGAGCGTACGCTTATTTGACTTCAAAGAATACAGAGAATTTCCATATACTTTATGTAAGAGAGAATGTGTTTTTACAATCTTATCAGAGTAGAAACGTGGCTAACAAATATAAGCCCTTACTGCCTCATGTCACGACAACTAACCGTTTAAGCCCCCAAAGGATTCGTATAAAATTAAAAAGCATACTAAAGGTAATGTACTATTTAATTTCATATCCGGTATTGGATACCAGGAACTAAATATCAGTATGTACAACAGCGCGTTATATTGTATATTTTTGTTCAAGGGTATTTAAATACACTATTTCGTTCTTCACTAATAAAATTATAATAAAAATGTGTCTCTGGGGCTTATTTTTAGATACTGAAAAGAAACTAAATTACCTCATTTTTTTTTTATTTATTTTTTTTTTTTTTATATCATAGGAGGCAAACGAACAGGTGGGTCACCTGGTGTAAGTGATTACCACCGTCCATAGACACTTGCAACACCAGGGGAGTCGCAAGTGCGTTGCCAGCCTGTGTAGGGAGGGGGGGGAGGAAGGGAAGAGGAAAATGGAAGGGGAGGGGAGGTGGGTCTCCGGCGCTCTCACTGACCGAACGAAACGCAACAATGCAAGCACTGTTACTTCACGTCGGTTTTCTGTGAGAGGGTGGTACTACCCCGGGCGAGCCGACCCATTTATGCTGAATCCAGTAATAGTTTCAGCGTGGCTCTACCACCTAAGAATCAAATATCAAAAACTAGAATTGATTTTACTAATAAGAAAAATAATACAGTTACAAGGCATAATAAAGGCACAAATCAACTTCAACATTTATATATTGGCGTCTCGTAGATACGAATTCTGCCAGTGTCAAGTTAGTAAAGGCACAAATATTATAACCAAACGATTTGTTGATTACAACGTTTCTGACATTCATAAGATAGAGAACTATGCTCGGTAAGAAAATCATTAACAGATGTTGTAAGCGAAGGATTAAACTGCATTAATAGTTACATAGTATAATGACACTGCTTTATTTGTGGTTTAAATTTTTTTTTTCGAACTGGTTACGCTATTGACCTAGCAAGATCTTAACAGCTTCACCGGACCACTAAGGCGAGCTCTTAAGGCACTCGGCCGATTTTATATGACAACTAGCTCAAGGTTGCACTGCACGGCATACCTCAGCTTGGGATGTTGCCTGATACATGCGTGGTTTAAAAGGTTTAGACAATATCCGTGTTGTTACAAATGAGTTAAATACGTATTGAATACTCGCTTTAAAAGAGTTTGGATACTTACGTATTAAATACACCGCACTTGCCGACGTCTGCCGCGGCAAGATCGTGTTATCCTTTTTCGCAAGTCTAACCTAACCTAACCAAACAGAGATAGAAGAGCAAGATGTCGAACGTTCGGCGAGCGCGGTGCATGTAATACGTAAGTTTCCAAACTTTTTTAAAGCAAGTATTCAATACGTATTTAACTTTTTTGTAATAACACCCTAAATGTTCTATCATAGAGATGTCATTCTGATATAATAAAGTGTTCCTTAAGAGAAAATTATGAACAAATATGTCTTAATTGATTTTCTATTGCTTACTAATGAAACCAAATACGAATTAATACAATTTTAGGAAGAAATAACCGATTCTCGTCCCCTACGTTGAGTATTAAAAGAATTGTAAAGGGTCAATGGAATCCAAATAATAAGTAGCCTAGAACCACCTACAAAAACTTCCACCTCGAATGGTCATAGTATTTTCATTTTATATATGTGTATAGAATATGGAGACCGCGGATGATGTATATTTAGTTCTTGATAGTAAAGTAATTGTAAAGTAAAAATCTCCATTAAAAATGAAAAATTAAAGGAAGCCGCGAGAGAAAGATAGGTACTCGTAATAATTTCGTGCGTCGAATAAATAAACTGCTTTCCCGAATCTTCGGCATCGATCTTTATTATTTGAAGAGTATTCGAGAGTCAATAATGTTTAATACTTCTTGACCCCGAGACGTTTTTAGGGTGAAACCCTTTAGCTTCTTATTCTATGCGACGTTGATTGTAATTTATCACCTTGGGGACCTTTGGAAATTATGATAACATTCAAAGTAATAACTGTCAGAAGTTTGCAACTTTACAACCGTCAAACGGGTTACCTTCACTTTACTTATGTTAGAATTATCATTGACTTAATTTTTTAAATAACTTGTGATAATTTATTACTTTACAGAGCGAAATAATTAAATGCACCCTGCATTGGCGTAATTCGGAAAATGGGTGTATCCCGAAAATTCTAACAAGCGTAACGGTTATTTTACAACTACATTAGTTTGGATGTTACATTGATCGCCCGCATTAAAAAAAATAATTTTTTAAACATTCAGTTTGAACAATTGAGTCACATATTCAAATCAGATATACTATAGATAATGGTGAACTCCAGTAATGTCATAGAAATTTCTTTCGAAATCACCCCAATGCACTGATGTCACAAAGTAAATGCTTTTCTTCAACACGATTCCAAGCAAAGTTGATGTCTATCAAAAGTACACTTTGTAGATCCAGCTGTGATAAAAACAGATAATATTTATTTACAGTTCACTTAAATAGGATATGAAATATAAGCTGTGCAAGATTCAACTACGGTTAAAATGTTATATTGAAGTGAAAATGCGGTTACAAAATGAATGATATAAATTAAATAACTCTTTGGATGTTATGAAATTTAGTGTATAATGTTATTTATGAATAAATGTAATTTTTAAACGAAGTATTTTCTAAACTGTGTACTGGACGTCATAACGGTTTCCAAGTGCGTGTGGGAATGAATACCAGTACGCATATGTGGACTTGCACATTTCTATAGTTCAACCGTTTCCATGGCGACTGATTGTTTATCTATCATTTCTCAAATGTTTATTTCGTATTAAAGTATTATCTGTGAATTATATTGTCAATGTATTTAACTTCATAAGAGTTTAACTTCCAGTGGGCGAGTGAGAGGACATGTTTTTAATAATTCAATGCTTATTTCTAATGTATATTAATACTGTAATTAGAGTGAAATGGTATTGGTCTAATTCTTACATGATAGCAGTTTTAGTGCTCAAACGATGTTCCAAAATTTTGACAATTGAACACTGAGGAAGAAATATGATTATGTACATATTACTACTTGTTATTGATACCACTTAACTATATTTCATACAAAATAGGGGCTACTTAAAATGTAATAATGCAAATTCTTACTAATATTATAAATTAGAATGTGAGTGTGTTTGTTTATTTATTTGTCACGTCTTACGTACTCAACCGTTCGTCATTGAATTTTACATACGCTGTCAGGGGTACGGTAATAGTCATGGGGTACCTTTCATTTAGAAAATGTACTGTTCCCGCAGGATAGATCATATCTACATTAACGCGAGCGAAACCATGGGTAAAAGTAGTATACATCTACAAATATAACAATTAACTTGAAAAATAAACACTTAAGAACACTAGAATAAGGCATGTTTTGTCAACGTTCAGTGTAATTTTCACCAATAATAATTTCTAACCCACGGGAAGCAGTCACTGATAAAAATGGAAATATACGAGTACTTCGGGTAAACCTGGAACCACGATTAACGTCAAAACGGACGTGCTTAGTCGTTCCATCACGTCGGAGATGGCTGATAAAACATGGTGAACGGCACAGTATTTAAATCATGCTCCGTAAACGGACTTCCCTTTCCACGGCCAAAATATCTTGAATCCAGACAACGGCGGTTTTTATAACGAATAGGTTTTTATTGTACGTTAATATTGTGGATTCAGTTTTAAACGCGGGTCAGTTTAGCTGGTCCTTTTGTGCATTCAACGTTTACAGAGTTCATTAATTACTCTTCCAAAAAAAAAGAGAAAGGGATTAGGTTTTTGTATTTTGACATCTCATATTCACAAGACATTTACCGTGTTACTACAAAAAAGTTAAATACGTATTGAACTCTTACTTTAAAGTAGGTAGATCACAAAAGAGTGTTTTACCCTTGTTTACAAATGGACATTATTAAAATTTAAATATTCTCTAACACTCGACTAAGTTGACAGTAATTTTATTGCTTTTCTATTTGCCGGCGAAAGACGTTTCGCAATAAATTATGAATTTCCTGGATATAATTAATTTCGAAGAAATAAATAAATAACACAATTTTAGAAATTCACAAGTAAATCATAAATACTATATGACACTACTTATAATTGACAGTTTATTAATTTGACATTTTACTGTTATTCCCCCTCACGCACTGTGACGTATTATTTTAACAATTACATAATTTTCTTTTAACTAAAATGTCACAATAATGATAACCAATTTAACTTAAAATAAGTAAATTTTCTTAATGAAAATCTGAACAACAATATTTTTAATGAATTGAAACTGTTACTATAAATGACCAGTTATGATTCAAGCGATTCATTTCTCACTATTGTAATATATTAATTTGTAATAAGTCATTATCTACTCAACTCCAGTTATTTATCTCTGAATAAAAAGTAATACTAACAATTTAATGTTAAAATTGGGCAATCGTAATAATTTCGTAATTGTTCGACCGAATATCCTGGAAAGTTTGTAACATTCAAAAAGCGATAATTCAAAGTTACGCTCGATATAAGTTTTTCAATTCGGTAGCGATAGATCGTGAAGATAGCGTTCAGTGGAGGCTCCGTGGGTACTCACGCGCTACATTTTATCGAATTTTATCGATGCTTACTATCGATATAAGATAGTCGGCAGAGACGTACTGTAGGACATACGTATCTCTTTAGATGAACTTAACAATCTATACATATAATAAGAATGTAAAATGTGTCTGTACTTTTTCGAAAATATTGTTGCCGGTGCCTAGGAATAAGTAATAGAATACATTTTAATCATTTTTAGAAAGGTCGGTCTGTTTGTTTGAACACGCATCACTGCAAAATTTTTGCGTTTGGGATAAAACCTCACCAAGAAAATCATAAAGCATATCTTCGAGTAACATTTAGTCTTGGTTCCATTAAAATCGGTTCACTCTATCAAACGTTATTGTAATTTTAATGACGACGCAACTTAAGTACGAGAGAAAAGTAAATAAGTAAATGGACTTAATACATTCAGATGACTTTATTAATCACTGTTTTTTACATAAAGTTCCACGCGGACGAAGTCGCGGGCACAGCTAGTTACTAATAAAAATAAAGGCAGTTTATATTTTATGTGTTTCTTGTTAGCAGTACAATTTAAAAAATTATAAAGTGAACTTGGCATAGATACGAGTATCTATTGATGAGGAACGCATAATGCTTTAATGTGTTTAATGCTCCTATATGTTATCGAATTCGATAGATATAAATTATAAAGTTGGACCGTTTTCTGCGTCATTTACGATTATTTCTCTCACGCTTTGGTATCAAATTTTAATTTGTTTAACCGATTGTGTAGTATTTACCTGTTTGTAATCATTCCATGATTTACTCTTTGTATTCATTTTAACTGTATTTTCTATTATACTGTTATCATATAAGCCGCTATTTTCAATACGTAGAGTGATACAAAAAACTACATAAATATGTTTATTATTTATGTAATAGTTAAAACTTTCTTTTTTCTATAATACAATGAGTTATTAGGTTACCATAGTGAAAACCTCGACCATCATATCTGACGGACGAGAATCCAAATGATAATTCAGGCTACGAATGTGAGCATACTAATATATTTTTTGATACTGTAAAAAACTTATGTTCTGCCCACAGGTGCAAACAAAACATTTACATTACTCATTTGTACATCTTGTAATGCTGAAAGCTCAGTCCGCTTTAAGATAAACTCCTTTTATTTCTATTGATATTCGCTTCGATGTCTATGATATAACTTTACTCACACTTTTTTTTTTTTTTTTTTTTTTTTTTTCTCGAACTGACTACGCTATTGGCCTTCTTGGGGCCTCTACAGCTTCACCGGACTACTAAGGCGAGCGCTTAAGGCACTCAGCCGATTTACTCACACGCACCGCGGCACGCTTATATACCTTTCCGTAAAGGAGGGTGGAAAGCTCTGGAAGTCTGACGTCATTATTGGAACGATTCCACAACGTCCCATTTTTTCTTGTTTCTCACGGTCAATGTGTCATTCTTTATTTATTTGTAACGAGTTCTCACACAGGTTGTAAGATTATTTTTCCGTTTAATCTACGTCTTAAGGCTTACACACGAGCGGGTACCGCGTACCGCAATCGTATAAACATTAAACTCGAAAACCTTTATTCAAAACCGCGCAGTGTGGTACACGCCCCAGTAATGCGATTCATTCGGTCCACTTCATCCGTGGCGCCCTTAAAAGCGTTTTCCGATGTATTTTAGCAGATTTCAATGTATTAAGCCTTACTGCTGAGCGAGATTTATCTTTTAAAACAATATTATTTTGTACGGTTTTATACTTCCATCCGTAACAAAGTAAGCATACGTTGGTAGTATGTGATGAATAATTAATTTTGTAAGGAAATTAATAAAATCCGTTCAATAGATAAGTAAAGAACATTAGGCAACCATACTTTTACTTTTATACTATCTGATTTGTATAACATTACATATTTTCTTTCCTTACTACTTTAATTTGTCATGTTTCACAATTAAGTAGTGCTAGTTGAGAAGTATTACAGTATATGCACGTAACTAACGACACTGTTACAATTAGAGCAATCTAAAAATAATTCAAACAAGTGTTCAAACTGTTGCCCCCCACGGCCTTGTTTGGCCTGGCAGCCGCGCCTTATTTGGCCCGATTATGACTCACTAACATTTTAGATAGCTGAATACGGCTTTTATGGCAATTAAAAACTGGTTACAATGATACATGATCACCGTTTACTCAGGATAGACGGCTAATTTGTCGTCAAATCACGTTGGAGTCGACCGGTTATTTGCTTCCGTGTTTTATTGTTAATGGTGAATTTTATTCAAGGTTTTTGACTGTTATTTATATTACGTACTTAATACGTTAAAAAAAAAGTTTTTGTATGGCTATTAACCCTTTGACTGATTTTTTAAAACCGAGATCTCAAAATGGAGTAACATGGTTTTAAGTATTTAGGTAACCATTTTTTAAAATTATCATTGTATATTACATAACTTGATTATTTTTCATTCAAGTTTTGTCATAAATACGGTGTTTTTTTTTTAATTTATGTTGACAACAGTCTAATGACTTCCTTTTTTTAGACAGTCCAGGGATTGAACAAAGTATGCGTTGATGACATAGTGGTTACACACTCGAACATAGTTCCAAAGAATTAGATTACCACAGCACATCATACCTTAGCTTATACGAAAGGCAATCTTAGAGTACCGCACTAAAGTTAAAAACCAATGAAGAATCGAGCATTGTTTCCTATAAGCATATCATCAGCTGCGATATGTACCAAATTCTAATTTAAAGTAACAAAATAGTTGGAATAACACTTATACCTTTGTTCTTTTTAAAAGTAAGTTCCAATTTCAGTAGTGAAATAGGTTAGATTAGAAAATAAAATGGGTTCATATATTTTTCGCGATGACTGTACTATGAGATATGTACCTCTACTGCAGGATGAAATAGGTACCTACATAAAAGTTTCTTATCCTCCGTTTATACCGATCCCTAGGCACAGGTGCGATGAGAAATAGGAAAGCAAATAAAAATTTACTCGAATTGTATGTAAATCGTTTCGGGTACCTGAATATGTTCTGTTTTATCACCTATTACTGGATCTTTTACCTTTATTTTAACTTATATAAGTTTCTGGGAGTAAATATCTTATGCGAGCGTTCACGAACTCTTTTCATTTACTTTTATTCTGAAGTTGTCCAAAAAATATGGACGTGGGATATGATTTATTAATATTATATACGCCGCAATATAGCATTTTTTTTTTGTTAAAATCTAAGGGGTCGTCTATGTATTACATGTGTGGTATAGGGAGCCAAGCCGAATCTCACTAAATCTATCGTGAGAGGGAGATATCACGTAAAAATGTGAGAAAATCAAATTACTTTAATGTAATGTCTAGGCTAAAATATGTTGAAATCTGACATAATCCTTCTATACATTAGAATCTATGAATAGATACAAAGTCATTTAGTATTGATGTTTTTTGTTAAAGTTTGTTATTGTTTGTTAAAGTTATTTGTATTGAAATTTTGAAAAATATTGCTTGAGGAAGAAGGGAGAGGGGTCGAGACAAACATCACGACATATCACCGGCGAGGTAAGGGGTCATAAAATCCTCAAAAACGTCTCACGTAATCTCTGGATGCCTCCTAGTAGCAGATTAAAAATGGTCGGTCAAAGATACCATAATACAGATGATGGTTGTCAATTTGTAAATATATTGTGACCCCAATTTGTAGCAAATCGTCAGAGAAGTCTAAACTGACTTCAACTAGACGCGTGAGAGGGTATGGTAATTGTATTGGACTGGATAATCGTGTGTAATACACATGTTGTCTCCTTCTCAGTAATCCTGACGACACGATCCTTTCTGTCAGCCAATGTATATTTTCTCAAGCGAATTGGTAGTAACCAACAGGCTTGCTACCAACATGCACATGCGAATAAACCCGTCACAGTTTTACTTCGCGTTTCAGAATCACTTAGTGTATGTACATCCCAGAAAATACAGGCGGATGTTTGCCTCACTAAGGCATACATGTATGATTAGTTAATTACTTTGGTTACCTCAGATCGATTCGCGATGTTACATGCAAGGCAACAACCCAAGCGGACGTTTAGCCACTTTGGCGCCTTTACACTTGATGTCATACGGCTGAGCTTTAAAATCTCGCCCTAAAAGCGCGGTGAAAATACGATCTACAAAATAATGACTAGTATATTACATTATCCACGACAAATAATTTTTATTATAAGATTTGTAATGTTGAATCAAACTTATTGATAAAAACTAGGCTTCGGTAAATTATATAGAAAAAGAATTAGGAAACCGAAATAAAGTGGTTGACAGAGTGTGTAGTTTGAGCAACAGGTGTGGCTGAGGTGTCGCGTTCGTTCTTGGTTGATACGCCTTAACAATTTTCTTTATGGCTTAGCGTATTACTTATACTGCTTATAGCTCATGTGGACATTAACTCTATAAATCAGCAAGGCTCGTTTATATATGGATATAATTGCATTTATACAGTAATACGACTGATTAATGTCATTCTTTTTTACTTCGTTCCTATTACATTTGTGTAAGATTTTTTGATTGCCTACCAGGTGGTACCTGTGACTTCGTCTTCATAAACAAAATTGTGTCATGGGAAATATATATCTGGATTAATCGTAGGCTTTCTGAAATTGTTATTTCTTAATTATTATTTGGCATATTTTAAGTTACCTCTGTACAATGTTATTACTACTGCTTAGGCTCTAGAAAAAAGGGTAATGATATATATATATAGCCTATTACTTTAAAAAATCATCTATGTGCCGCCAGTAAAATACTCGTCAAAACTTTATATTTGTAATTAGCTCGGATTAACAATAGACATTTTATTAAAATGGTTCTTGTTTCGATATGGTCTTATTTTCTAACTTCTCTAAAACAAGTACAAAATCAGTTTATAAAAAAGTTCTAGATGTTACGAATAGGTCTGATATCGGCTGCAAAATAAAACTCGAGAATGACTACATTACATTTAATCCTAAGTATTATAGGATTCGAAAAATAATGCTGACATGTGTCAAATGTGACGCAGCTTTTCTCGAAAAAATCGTATCGAACGCGACCCTTATTTTGGGACAAAACTCGTAATTCCACTTGCGCGATACAGCCTAAACCTCAATGATTTTTTCTCAGTACGATTTGGGATTATTTGATGTTCTATTTGCCGGCTTTGTGGTGTTTGTTTCAATATTGGGAAAAAAGGTCAAATTGGAAACACACTTTTTCTTTTCTATGTTGAAACGTTTTTATTTATTACCTCTTATGTCACGCTGGCGACATTAGACGAGTAAATAATAGATAAAATCCCTAAGAGCAGAATCTCTAAAAATAAAAGATTTTCAGTGATACGCCATCTCGCACATTTTTTTACTGTTGTGCTATTAGAAACATTAACGACTATCGCAAGTAATATAGTCTACTAAAATATGTTTTCAATTAGTCTATAGTTTACAAATAATAATTTTAAATGAAACAAGCATTGACAGTTTTCTGTAATTGTTCGAGAAAAGAATATTTGTTTTGGTAAAATCAGTTACTTACGGTTTCATGATCCTCTTCGTTGAATATTATTTAAAAATCCAGTTTGGTAATTATAAGGAACAGTTCAAGCTTAAATTAACTTCCGCAAACAGATTTTGTTCTATAAATAAACTTTTTTAATTGAAATTTGTATAAGAATCACTTATTTTTTATCAGTATAAAATATTTAATGCTTCTTTTGTTTTAAAATTATTAATTAATAATAAATTATATGGTTAAGTTTCGTCTCGACCCCTGTCTATAACATTTCAAGCTGATTACCGTTCAATAAGGCGATACTAAAACATAGTCCATGCAGTCAGTTCTGTGAAAATTGGTACAGAACGGCGGAAAACCGCCTCTGGCGTTCGGCCAGGAGCGTTTCTTTTACACTTAAAAGAAAAAGAAAAACTGAAACTAAGTGAATACGGGTCGTATTGCCGTGGGCTTTAAGGGGCTCCGTCGCTTTATGCACGCTTTCGAATAATGGTATCGAAATTGAATCGATTTGGAGGCGACAGTGCCACCCGCTTGAGCTATGCTCCTCTGATTGTTTCGTCGATTCGCTATTCATACTTTATCTCTTTGAGTTTATTCAAATAACATTTAAACAAGCTTGTACGATGTACTACGATTAGTGAAGTATTTATTACTCATAACAATAACAGTTGAATAGAATACAATCTTTTTTAGCTATTCCTTTGCAATCTATTTACTAAAAATATTTTCTGTTGTATTCTGTTCATATGCCCTTTCTATTTTAGCATCTCTTTACAGATCTTTAATAGTAATTATGAAGTTATTCAAGTAACTATTTTTATGCTGTATAGGTTTTAGCATTTTACCAAAATCTTACTTGATGTTAAATTACGAAAAGGGAAAGGCTGTTAAGTGCAGCTGCCAGAATACACCTATAGATGCTTAGTGACAGATTTCCAACTTGACGATAGTAGCTGTCTAGACCGACTTGGAAAAGCCCTAAAACAGTGCTATGGTTTCATTTGCGAGAATTCGAACCTACGTCGATCAACACGGTGTCCGAACACGCTAATGGCTTAGTCATTATCGCATCTATCTATATTTTTTTTTTGTAATTAATAGTTGCTAATTATAATTTTGTCTTTTACAGGTAAGTAAAGAAATAGCTCCAATCTTCAGAACGTGTATGTAATTACTTATTGTTAAGCACAATAAATAGCGGTTGTAAACGTAAAACTTTTTTAGCAACGTAAAATGTACCCAAGGAAAATGTTTAAAGAAGATATAAGAAAACAAAATTTCCATTGAAGGTTATCCAATCATGAGATCCGATTCAAACGCAGTTACTTGCCGGTAAATTATAAAACCTTTTTATAATAAATTGAATTTTGTTACCAATGTAATTTTTAAACAGGTAAAATATAAAAAAAAAATGTTACATAATTGTATTCGTATTATATCATCCAGTAAAGTTACGTATACTTTACGTATAGACAAATCTAGGACAAGTCGACTTTCTTCATTTCCCGTCGTCACAGTTCATAATTGTTGGAAATCTAAAGTAATTATATATAAATAAATACTGTAGGTGAATATTAACTGTTCAAGTGACATACATGTTAGCTAATTTAATATTGCAAAACATTTTCTTTCTTCGTATAACAATAAAAAATCATACTTTAGCGATTATCATTATAATCCTCGACAATCTTTTTGTCCCTTCTGTATATAGCCGTTAGTTCGGGCTTGCACATAATATAGTCAAAAACTTAATACAAAAGAAAGTTAAAACATTATTATAGGAATCTAAGATTTTCACTTATTTATCCTTAAGTTTTTTTTATGTCATAGCAGGCAAACGAACATGTGTTTCATCTGATGTTAAGTGATCACCACCGTCCATAGACACTAACAACACCAAGGGAGTCCAAGTGTTTGGGGAGAAAAGGAGGGACGGGGAGAGGAGAGGGGAGGGAAGCGGAGGCGGACCTCCGGCGCTCTCACTGACCGAACGAAACGCAACAATGCAAGCACTGTTACTTCACGTAGGTGTTTCTATGAGAGGATGGTAGTACCCTGGGCGAGCCGACCCATTCATGCTGAAACCAATAATAGCTTCAGCGTGGCTCTACCACCTACAAAAAAAGTTGTCTCGATGTTAAAAGTATAAGTATAATATAATAGGTATTTATACATAAATTTATATTCTGCCCATTATATATACGGTATAACCGTCAAAACCGTCATTATATAAAGAACCGTCAAAAAGTTTGACGAAGAGTGAATATTTCGTGATTCATAATATAGGCTTTAATAACAGCTAGATGAACGTTTTATTTTATACTTTACCGCATATGGATAAATAACTAATATTATAAACAGGTAAAGTTTGTGAGTTTGTCAGGTTGTAGGGGGTAATCTGAGCAACTCGTGGTCCGATTTGAAAAATTCTTTCAGTGCTATATAGCTCATTTATCGAGGAAGTTTATAAGCTATGTATCATCACTCTACGGTCAATAGGAGTGGAGCTTCAATGAAAAATATTTCAAAACCGGGGTTTTATCCTCATGAGAGCTTCCGCTGCGTGTTAGCGTTAGCCTAAAGTGACTATTCCACGCGAACGAAGTCGCGGGCAGAGGCTAGTGTATAAATAAAGTGAGAGATGTGACATGACTTGTGCGCGCATCACCGATAGACTATTTGTCTCACACTACTACAACATTTCGATCAATTATTTTTTTAGCTTTATTACTCAGATAATGGGTCCTCATCTAAAAAAAATATCATGATAAGTTGGTTTAAAATAATGTAATGAAAATTTTAGAGACTACGATTTTATACGCGTCACACTTTCAGCGATATGTGAAGTCGGGCAAACTGAATGGAACGCATGCACAGGAGAGGAGAATTAATCAGATAATATTATTCACAAAGAAATTTTGTATGACAACTATGTTTTTGCTTTTTTTTAATTACGTTTTTCCGTAAGATAAAGCTCATAGTTAAGATCTTAAACAACGCAGACGAAGTAGCGGACATCAGCCAGTATAGAAGACGAACTTCTTAAACAACGCATGGTTCGGGGTGGGGGGAAGACGATGTAGACGCTGACATTAGCCAGTATATTTATTGAAAGCTGATATTTAGTGTAACTCATTTTGTATGCTTAGTTATTGAACATTTCACAATTCATCATAAAATATTATGCCTATCATTATATTTTCTTAGAAGCCTTTACAAAGAATATGTTTCTCTGTTATCTATCGAATCAATACTCTTATTATTTTACTTTAATAATTCTATGTGTAGTCCGGTGACGTTGCTAAGACCTTGCTAGGTTAATAGCGTGGCACTCCCCCCGGGAGGGTGGCGTATCCATAAAGGATTTCCCCACGTTAATAAAAAAATAAAAGAGGTCAATAGCGTAGTCAGTTCGAAAAAAAAATTCTAACTAATTTAAGCATAACAAAGCTCGGAGTTCTTAATTTTTTTTTTTGCTTTTCCAAGAATTTCCAGATGTTTCTCAACTTTAGGTGTTTATCCGAGTAACAATTACTTATCTGTTAATTAAATTTTGAGATTAAGTAAATTCTTCGTCAAACTTTATGATGAAATTCTTACGATATCGTTTTGTACACTTTTCAAACCGGGCCGATGTTTAAGATTCATTCCTAATTAAAAACTTACCTTTATTTTATTGAAATCCTAATGTTTTATATATAAATTTCTTCTATACGTGTGTATGTCACTGAACTCCTCCTAAACGGCTGGACCGATTTTGATGAAATTTTATGTGCTGGTAGGTAGCGCTGCGGTTGAATTTTAGATTTTTTTTTATTTTTCAAGGCAGGACACCGTCCCGCGGAACCGCTAGTTTCTTATAAAATATAATTCCTAAACTAAGTTAAGAATCGAATGTATATTTGAAACGATGATGGCTTCGTTGATAGCGTGTTCTTACACCGCGTCGATGGACGTAAGTATCCTAGCAACTGAATCGGAGATTTTGGTGAAGGAAAAAGGTCGTGATGCACCCATAGCATGGTGGTGTGGCTTTTACTAAGTCCGCTTAGTTTGCTACCACCCTCAAGTCGTAAATCTGTCGTGTTGGTGTCGTGTGTTCCGGTAACAGCACTTGACAACCAGTCCCTCTCTAAGTTTAGCGTGTTTACCTTCTTGGACCACATCGCCATTTAACATCGGATGATATTGTAGTCACACGTTGAAACTTATAATTAATGAAAAAAAAATTGGCTGTCTCTAAAGTCGGTTTACGGACGATAATTTTATGTGTATGTGCATATATATATAATGAAAATACAGGTATAAGGTTCAATCCGTCAAAACTACTGAACCTATCGGTATAGGACTATGAGCATTCAATGTGGAACTTTTCATAAACGTTTCTGGACTATTTCGTTTTTGAATTCGTTCGATCCTTTGTCATTTTTTTAATGCCCAACAAAGAGGCCGGGGTCGGTCCGTTGTAAATAAAATCATACATGTTTATAAACTAACCAAAACCACAGTGAGGATTTAGTAAATGTGGATTTCGCGTACAAAAAACATAATTATACCATCCTCTAGACTCATTGCTGGGCCGAATGGCTCGTCCCGAGTCACCACGACAGTTCAAGGCGTGCCCCAAGAAATCCACGATGTTATATATAGATTACTAAAAATGTATAGAAAATCTGTACACTCGGTTAAAGATTGGTTTAACTTCTATGGAGATATTTGAGGTTATAATCCCGATAAGATGTGCCGCGATACTCGGGTTCGATCCGAAACAACGCGTTAACAAATTATGCCAGCCACGTCAGGCGACTTATATTTACACGGTCGGTTCAAAGACATACTATTATTTCTTTGACCGACGAGGTCACTATTTTATTCTTATTCTATAAATATAAAAGTTTTATATTTGTTTAACCGGTGTTACATTAGATAAAAACTTGAAAATGGCTGTTAGTGTCACACATAGATATGAGTAAAAACAAAGCCGAATCTATGTAAGTCATCCTTCAAAACGGGTCGCCTCTGGCTAACCCTTTCTTTGTTGTGTTTGTAATTGTCAGAGTAAGATTTGTAGGAAAGAAAATGTTTAATCTTACGGAATCAAACCTAACCAAACATAACCTTAAAGCAACCTGGGATGTTATAAAAAAGGTCACCAATAGGACACATGATTGAACTTCTCCTCTTGAGCTTCTTAAAAAAGGTGACATATAGCTTCGATCAATTTGGTAAATCCCTTTTTTGTTCACATTGCACCGAAACCTTCTCTTTATAAATTACAAATTCTACAAAACCGCGTTTTACGTAAAGTGACCGGTGCCCCATGGTACGTCCGGAGAGTCGATCTCCATTAGGGACCTGAGAGATACCAATTCTATCTGGGCGTACATAAAATCACTCACTAGTAGTTATTTCGAAAATTTAAAGCCGTGAATCATCCCAGTCCGTTAGTGGTATCCGCTGCGACATACGAAACCTGTACCCAAAGCCGCGCGTTTTCCAAGGTAATTAAGACGTCACGCGTTCATCCTGTTTATAAGAGCGGAGAAAGAAATGTGGTAAATAATTATAGGCCAATCTCGAAATTACCTGCTATGTCAAAAAACTTGAAAATATTTTATGTAATGCCTTAGTGAAATTCCTCACAAAAGATTAATATAACGGCAGCGAACGATCAAAGTACAAACAGCCTGTGTCTCCAAATAGAGCGTGTAACTAAAAAACTAGACGACAAATATAAATGCTTAGGTATATTTTTGAATTTCAAACGCCCTCGCCCGCGTAACCTCAGATCCCGCCTCTGTTATATAAGATGGTAAACTTCGCTTCCGAGGAAACACACTCAGATTTTCAGGGCCCCCCTCGGAGCGAACTCAAAGAGTTGTAATTGATAAGTACAAAAGCTCTGAAGGTCCATTTCTTTTGGGTTCCCCAGGGTAGCATCCTGGGTCCTATACTTTTTTTAGATCTATATTACTGATCTGCGCCAGTTAAATGTTCGAGATTCAAATTTACTTCACGTTTGCAGATCACACAGCTTTATTAGTATATGCACCTCCAAAAAACACACGTGCACGCATACACGCTTACACAAAAAAGTAGTAAGACTAAATATATAGCCTTCAACTTGAGTTCCTTAACTCGTCCTCCTGATAATTCATTATGTACTTAAAAGTCATACATGCTCTTTAGGATCAATATGCAACTGTCCAGCATTGGAAAGGACAAACGTAATAAAATATTTAGGGGTTCATGTTGATGAATTCCTAAGGATGGAACTCTCAAATAATTGCTCTGGTCAATCGAACGCGGAAATTAATATACATATTTAAAAACCTAAGTGACTCCGCGATTACCAAACTCTCAAAATTGTTTACTTTTCGTTATGCCAGTCACTATTATCATACTGCAACCGGTATGCGAGGTGGTGCTTCAAAGTCTATACTTATCGCAGCTAGAAATAGCCCAAAGAGCTGTTCTAAAAGTAATGTCATCTAGACTAAGACTTTATCCAACTAAAAAACTATATTCAGAGTGTCAAGTCCTATCGGTTAGACAGCTCTTTATACTCAAAGCTACCATGCGTAGGATTCAACACTGACAGTAGACTCTGATAATGATATAAATCACCCAAATAAAACTGTATCTTTAGTCCCAAAGCACCGAACAACTTGCGCTGTAAATCAATTTATAGACTAGTTCTAGATTCATTAACAAAATTGACAGATTGTTAGATATTACACATTTAAACAAGCATAGATGCAAAATGAAGATTGAATCTTGGCTTCAAAACTTAGATTATGATCAAACGGAAAAAATATTCTGGCAGATATATAAAGTGCTCAACAACTGCAATGCGATAATTTTTCATACAGGTGCGGTTCAAAGCACATTCTATTATTTTTTTAAAAAGATCACTATATTTTATTATCATTCTATAAATATAAAAGTCTTATATTTGTTTAACCTTTTCCATTCTATAAAAACTTGAAAATGGCTAGTATATTGTAAGTAATAATATAAATAAAAATAAATTGGCGAATGTATGTAAGTGCATCACTTCAAAACGGCTGCCACCGAGAAAGGATTACCTAGTTTAGGTGGAGTGGTAAATGAGATTTCATAATTTTTAATCTACTTTTTGATAGTTGGGTCCTTAGTTCTAGTTTGATAAATTGTATAATAACATTTTTTTTTATGTTTCTGGCTAATCCTTTCTTTGTTGTGTTTGTAATTGTCAGGGTAAGATTTGTAGGAAAGAAAATGATTAATCTTACGGAATCAATCTTAATATATATATTTCTTGTGTGCGTGTGTATGTGACTGAACTCCTCCTAAACGACTGGACCGATTTTGATGAAATTTTTTGTGTGTGTTCGTGGAGATCCGAGAATGGTTTAGATTCACAATTGGACCCGGCAGGTGGCGCTGCGATCGACTTTTATTTTTTTTGTTTTCAAGGCAGGACAACGTCCGCCCGGTCCGCTAGTAATATTATAACTAAAAAGTTGTAGATACACCATAAGCGCTTCGACAGCTAGCTTATTTTTGACGGTTGCCCCGTCAATCCGCTCGTTTCTAAGCAACATATAACTATATCTTTTTCACCACCGATATTAAGAATATGCTATCTTACTTCCGCACTTTATCTAAGACAGTGTGGCGTTACAATATTACTTTACGTATGTGTGCGTTATCGTGTCATTTGTTTTGTCAAAATATCATGTAGGTAACGTATCTACAGCTTTTTAGTTATAATATCAATGTACGGGATAGTCGTAAATTTGGATCAAATATTTACATATAAAAAGTGAGTGAGTGGACAAAAATCAGTAGGTAGATATTCGAAAATATTTACAGGCTTGGACAAACTAACGTTCAGTTGGTAGTTCACTTCTTTAAATGGGCGTACTGTAAAGGCTTCCCATAACTTTACAATACCGGCACGGGCAACTAGTAAGTAATAAAAATATTTTGCTTGAAAAATAAATGTGATATGACAAGTATATAGGATTTTATATACGAATATAAGCGATCTGAAGTAATTCGAGACATGAAGAAAACTGACAAATCCACTGACGTTGGCATCTCCTGTGTTCAATATGTTAACGACAAGTTAAGCGTAAAGGGTACCGGAATATCCCGCGGTAGCTTATTCGAAGACGACAGGTAGATAAGGAGGCCTTAGTCAATTTGTTATAAGTCATGAACTTTTTACGATTTTGTAATCTACTAAGAGTTACCCGCGCCTTCGTCCACGTAAAATATAAGAAAACTGTTCTGTATAAAGGTACGTGTATATCCACGCGCGATACACGACACTGCTTCTTTAGTTTATTATATTTAGGCGAAAGCTAAATATATACTTCTTATAACATCAGATATTTAACGATGAAACCCCGTCAAAATTGGTCCAAACGTTTCGGAGATTTGCCATAAAAAAAAAATAGCCAGACAGACAAAAAATCTAAAAATCATTTTTGACGTGATAACGTCTTATAAATCGATGAACGCTGGATGCACGCACGAAACAGCTTGACTCGTTATCACGTGCCGCCAGAGCCGAGTGGTAAGCTCGTGACTCGTGAAAGTCTCATCGAATTCGGTTCAGTCATGTCGGAGATTTGCCCGAACAAACAAACAACATTTTTTATATGTATTAATTTACACAGATGTTCTCTATATTTTTGTTAATTTAGTTCAGTATAATCAAACAGTTACAATATGTTATATATAAAAATAGCGGGCCCGTCAACCGTTGTCCCGCCCTGACTATAAAAAAATCCTTGACAAATTATATACCAAAACCTTCCTCATGAATCACTTTATCTACTGGTGAAAACCGCAAGAAAATCCGCTCCGTAGTTTTTGAGTTTATCTTGAACAGACAGGCAGACAGACAGACGCGGTAGGGGACATTGTTTTATTATATGTGATGAAATTGATCTTAATGCTTTTGGTAATAAATAATAGAGATTGTAATTGTTTAGAGTACATTGTTAAACAGTCGTGTTCAACCTTTTTTTAAAGGGACCACAAACACGTTTCACTCATGGTGTCGCGGGCCGCAAACTACAAATATTTAGGTTTTAAATTAAAAAAAAACCTAATTTCAAATTAACCACATATACATGAAAAATGGTTGTCCAATACAACAAGCTTGGTATAACCCTTACATCATAAGGAACTCATTGCGGTCGAGTTATCTGGGATCTATTTGATTTACTCAGCTCGCGGTATAGTTTTTCTGATAGGCACGAAGTTTAAAATAATTTTAAATAAAGTATAATCGGGTGGGCCTACTACAAAGACCCGGCGGGACACAGATTGAGTTTACATGGTTTAAAACGTGGTGCACATTTCGTTTTTTTATTTGATTTACATAACCTAAATTTATCTAAACTCTATCGTGTTTGCCAAAAGTCTCTTTCCATTCATTCCTAAGTCTTAAGTCCTAATTATTATACGTTTAAAAATAGTTTATAATTTAAGAAAATATGAACATATAACAACACTCTTGTGACCTAAACCGCAAACTACCATTTAAGTAAGCAGAAAATTAATGTCCCATTCGATACAGCCCGTGCGGAATCCATTCTATCCAGCTCTATTCACGCTTTGAGCGCGGCTTATTTATGGGTAAGGAGCTTACTTTGAATCCCGTCAAATTGAAATCATCCCGTTATCTTATAGTGAGAGAGACACAAAATAAACGGCGACAGTGTTATGAAAGAAATTACATCGTGATTTGAATGATATACACAAAAAAAAGCTTAATCCTAACTAATACTAAAAGTGCGTTTTTGAAATTGTATGTTTGTTATACTTTCACGCTCAAAACAGGCAATTATTAATTTTGCATATACATTGGTGGAGCTACAGGATACGATATTAGATCCTACAAACGAGGCGTGAAGAGGCACTTTCGCATGTCGGCATGATAGCAACAACTGGCGTAGGTATTTAACACCGACAGTCGCCGTAGTTTCTGGGTTGTACCGTACTTTCTATCTGGTATTCTGCAGTAATTTTGCCGAACTCGTATAAAAAAAGGTTTTACTTAAAATGTACTGATCCCGAGGGATATATCAAATTTACGTTAACGCAATCGAAGTCGCGAGCAAATCTAGTTCTTGACAATAATTGTATCACTGTTTTCCTATATATATATAATTAAATTGTCTATTGTTTGTCAAGACTAATGGCAAATAGGAGACTTGAGAATATTATTTACAGTACATATCATTACGTTTATCTATAAGGATTAAGCAGTAATGACAAAATTACAAATTAAAGTCACACCAAAATTAATTCAAATAATATACCAAGTACTTATGAAATAAGAAAATAATTTAACCACGATATATGTATTTAGAAATATATCATTTACTAGCTTTTGCATGCACCTTTCCTAAGAATCAGTACATTTCTTGGGATGAAAAGTATCATATCTCTATTTCTATACTCCTGACAACGTGTGTACATCATATGATTCTAGGTTGATAGTAGTTAAGGCGTAAAAACGTCACAAACAAACTCACATACGC
Organism: Antheraea yamamai; assembly: GCA_036509395.1. NCBI lineage: Eukaryota > Metazoa > Arthropoda > Insecta > Lepidoptera > Saturniidae > Antheraea > Antheraea yamamai. Next base: position 9,762,477 of record AP028437.1, on the reverse strand, counting down.
ACTTATTATATTTATCTAAACCAAAAACTTTGCATAAGTAACGACTTAAGCATGCGACATCTGGATTACAGACGTCACGAACAATGGTTGCCACACTTAGCATAATATTCTCTCACAAACAATAATTTCTAACTTAACAATAAAACAAAACAAGCGATTCCAGATAACAATCGCATAGCTAAAACTTTGCCAATTCCTATAATGGTCCCCCCTATGTAGGGGCGCGTTCACAATAGGAATAAACTACCCCTGATCCCTCGACCTCACGGCTCCGGGTTCGACCCGCACGTGACTGGCCCTTGATTAAATACTATGATTGCCTTAATATATGTCGGTTGCTGAGCTTATACTGTCATTCTCTTAACAATATCACTAAAAAAAAACATGGAACATTTATTTTATGTACTAATTTTTGTTCGCGCCTTTGTTCGCATTAATATGGATTTATCTAGGCTTCGGGAAAAGTATATTTCTTCTAGATGACTGGTATCATTTATCTTTCTGTGCTTCTAATTACGTGTATACAAAATTTCTTTATGATCGGTTCAGTAGCTAAAGCGTGAAAACGAAACAAACAAACAAATTCATTTGGGCATTTATAATATTAGTAAAGACTGGTTTCTGATCGCAGCTTCGCCCGCCCGGATGTAGATTCGACTAATCCTCCCGGCATAATATTTTTTCTAGATGAAATTTACCTTATGTGCTATTCTGTACTCATAAGAATGTCTATCCAAAATTTAGTAATGATCAGTTGAGTACTTAAATAGTGAAGCGTGAACGTGTTTCTTATACAACAAACTCACATTCATATTTTAAATATCGTAAGGATAATATGATAGTAGCAAGGGTTGCTCCACTGTGACTTAATTTTGTAAAATGAATAGCCCTGTCTTTATTCTCTTTTCCAATTGTACAAAATCATACAATATGATATAATATCGAAAAAAGTCATGGTTATTAGTGTATTGTTAAAGCCTGAAGTGTATTTTTAATAGTAATCTAACAAAAAAGTATATACGAATATATTATGACATCTGTCAGCTCATCAGTTTGATATGAAAATCTGCGATCTATCTGAAAAAGGTACGTTCATTATCATTGACATCGTCTATACAAATAAATAAAAGTTGAGTGGCTATTTGTAATGTCGAAATAACAGCTTTTTACTAACTAACTAGATATGAAAATATAGACGCTACTTAAAACACACAATTTTTAAGATTTCTGTCGGTCTCTTTATTCCGACTAATCTCCGAAACGGTTGGGTCGATTTAGATGCGACTTGTACTAGTACTTTTTTTTTCGAACTGACTACGCTGTTGGCCTAGTAATACCTTAACAGCTTTAGTATGATTTTGACAACTAGATCAAGGGTGCACGGCACACCTCGGCTTGTGTGTTGTGCGTGTTGCACATAAGGAAACTAGCTCAGTTCGATCCCTTGCCGCCCTAACAATATAGTCGGACGTGCACCGTGGGGTTTTAGTCCGTGAGAGTCGGGGGAGAGGGTGGGTATCCATCCATAAGTGATTTCACCACGTTAAAAAAAAAGGGTTGTTCATGCAATTCGCGACCTAACTTGAGCTAAGCTAAGCTACATATTCATGCATATATAAATTAATTAGATATATATGTGTACTAAGCATATACGAGTATATCTCAATAACTCTTATATGTATTTTGTGTCGGATAATTCTTTTTTGTCTGAACTAATTAATTTCGATAAGAGAAAAAATAAAAGCCTTCCACTTTCATGAATAAGCATGTGTGCGTGCACATGTGTGGAGGTGATATGTGTAATGTTGCTGCAGTGATGTAAGATTTTGTGTCACTGTATTCACGCGAGCAACGTACTCAAGGTTTCCACGCCGAGGGAACAGACCTAGGCTTGAGCCGCTGCTGAGGGGGCCTAGTCTGGTACTTGTACTGGCAGATAGCTGGTGATATAAGGAGTTACTTAAGCTACTTTTATTATTTATTCATTTGATTATTTTAAGAAAAAGGCTAGGGTTGCCCTCAAATATAATTCTTTACAAAGGTACGAACACTAAGTCGAGGGCTATTGCTAGTTTATTTTTATGTTTAATATCTTTCTCTTTAATTTTAACAGAAATAATATATAATAATCGTAAAACTTTTATACATAACGAATACGTAACTTAATTAAAAAACATACAATAGTAAAAAACAGCATCAAGCTCCCACCCTCTTTCCTTCCCTCTTCTAAAATCATCCCCAGCGGCCACGTGTCAGACACATAGGGTAGTCATTGTATGGGGCTAACCGTGACCAATTATGTTTTTGTATCATTTGTTCTCTTTCTAACAATAAAATTGGTGTGAACGAGACAAAAGTAGGTAGAACAAACATTAGAGTATGAGACAGTTATAGAAACGTTCATAGATTTTTATTTATCTTTATCGGATTTTCTATCTGATAAACATGTCCCAAAAAATTAGTAAGTAGCTAATAAATATTCACTTATACGGGAGCTTGTTAGAACTGCTCCGTTGAAGACTTGATGGGTGACTAAGCAGTAAATAATACCGTAACAAATTACGTCCTGTATAACAAAGTGTCGCTTGAAATTGTTCAGTCATTCTCCCGTTCATTCATTCATTTCGGTTAAAATATTACATGCAGGTACTTTCGAATTCTTAATGATAATTGGCCGTCAAACTTAGAACGGTTGCATCTATTTCATTAGTCCTTTTTTTTTTTTGCCGTGTTTCTAATTGTTAGAACAAGGTTTGCATGAATGAAAATATTTCAATTTTTTTACGGAAATTTAAAAAGTTGAATTAAAAATCTCCATATAAAAATTGAGTGAGTGAAACAGAAGACAGTAGGGTGCTCTTTAAAAATGATGAAGTTGACAGATCGATCAGTTGCAATTTTATTTAATTGTTTAGTCGTACTCTAAACATAAGATTTCGACTCATTTTCTTCATTAGTACACCCATGCAAAACCGAGCCGAGCATTTAGTAGAATGTATATCTGACCCTCACATGCAGCTGACTCGGCCACGCGTTGCTGTGGCTCGGGTATTACATGTTGAATTAAAACTTTTAAAATTATTAAAATTATGGGGTAATGAACTTGCCTAAAACCTTACAGAAAATGTGAGACTACGTATTAAAAATATTAACACAATAGGTGCACCATAAAATAAACTGGAGTTGAAAAAGATATTCAAAATATTAAACGTGGCACCATCTATTAGATATCTATAACAGCCCATCCTACAGTTTTCTGTCAACAATCTAATTTAAAGCGCCATCTGTTCGAGACTGATGAAACTTACAATTAATAAAAATAATCAACATTGACAATATTTAAATATGTAATTAAAAAATATTGAGGCCATTAATCGAAATATAAATTATCATGGTCCAAATTATACATTATACATAAATTACAACTTTTATGATGATCGGTTGAGTAGTTTCGATGTTCATCTTGGACAAACATCATGACAGTGTATTTTTATATATTTAGAAAGATATATAGTGATGCGCGTATTATATCAGATATATCGACCATAACAATATCATCAACGTTGAAGAAGGGAAAGAGGCTTTATTACTTTTTGCTTACGCGTTACGTAATTATGCGCCTTGGGGAAACGCGAGGGCAATGTTCCACAAAAGACAGCTTTCGTGGAAACATTCCCCCTCAATTTATTAATTTCTTGCATGCGGTTCGCGAAACCTTTGCGTTTTTGCATGAAGATAAGTTATTTTCGCATCGCTTTCTATATTATACAACGTTTTGTAACCACAAAATTTATATTACAGGAAATTATATAGATTACTTTTAATTTATCAAATAAATTACGTTTCGTCGGTTATCTTTTACTTTAAAGACCTCTCGAATAATCATTTGGGGAGAGAACTTTGGTTAAGAATTGTATGAATAAGATTTATTGAACCTCTTTTGACAGGGCTTTGCATATCTGTTCCGCAACCTTTTTGTGTGACATAAAAGTGGTAGATGTAAACACGGTGTTAGGTAGAGTGTTGAAAACACCGGTTCAGTCGGATCACCGAAGTTAAGCAACATCGGGCGTGGTCAATACTTGGATGGGTTACCGGTTCTGTTTCGGGTGTCTGTTTTTCGTTGTTGTTTCTGAATAGTATTGTACCTCAGGTCACTTTGGCATGATACTATAAAAATATATTGAGTTTGAAGTCGTAAACAAAATTGACATGAACTGTTATTAATTGGTCTTATTAAACTACTAGCGGGCCCGGCTGACGTTGTCCCGCCCTGATTACCCCCCGCAACCCCCCTTGTGGGTGGAATTTCGTAAAATCCGTTCTTAGCTGACCTCTACTCGGCGAAAGGAATATTCCTACCATATTTCAAGTCGCTACGGCTTATGGTTCCAGAGATATCGTGATGAGTCAATATATAGGTGGGAATCTTTTATATATATATAGATGAAAAGTTATTAAACTGAGTAAACTATAAAGTGATTAAGTAAATATATATTGGATTCGCATGCGATCTCTGTTTCATCAAGTTAGGGTACAAAAAAGAAACTTTGACTGTGGTGTCTGTGCAGTTTTATAGTAATTCATGTCCGTCGGTTCTGCTCGTTATAATTTATGATAGAAATTTCAATCTCTTTTATAATATGCGACCATTTTTCCACTATTTTGTAACTTGGTTAACTGTAATAGAAAACTTATAAAGGTTTTAACAAAGGAACTCAACTCATAATGAAAAGTGTTATTTTTTTTTAGAACGTTTTAACTATTTGGACTTAAAAAACTTATTACAGTAGGACAACATTAAAACCTTATCTGAAAGCGTAAGATTCTTTAACAATTCTAGAGATTCTCGTAACGATGTTCAATTGTCATAATACTCCACCGATTGCCTCTGATGCTTCAAACGGTTTTTATTAAGCTTAGTACTAAGTACACTGAGACCTAAATATTTGCTAAGATTGCATACACAGACTTCTATAATAATTAAAAGTTTGCATACATCAAGTAGGTATTAGACGGAGTTTTGGTGTGTCAATTAGTTGTAGGAAATTTAAGACCATGCCGACGTCATGTCGCCCCGCTGTAAACAAGGGTGTGTTGGTAGTCACGCCCTGCTGAGCGCGTTACTGTTAATATGTCGACAGGGGCATTACACCTATGAACTACAAAATAGGTATAACGATTATCCCTAATCGATGTACTTGGGAAACTTAAGTTTAACGTCTAGACCTTCCGTCTTATATGACCTCAAGTGACATTCTATTTCAATTGATTTGAACATCTAGTCTAAGAATGCTCTAGATTTTATTCAAAGACATTAGGGCATTTAATATTTTGTAACAATCTTCTTATATAATACTAGCGGACCGGGCGGACGTTGTCCTGCCTTGAAAACAAAAAAAATCCTAAAAGTCGATCGCAGCGCCACCTGCCGGGTCCAATTGTGAATCTAAACCATTCTCGAATCTCCACGAACACACACAAAAAATTTCATCAAAATCGGTCCAGTCGTTTAGGAGGAGTTCAGTCACATACACACGCACACAAGAAATATATATATTAAAATGTATACCTTCGTACCTCTTGGGTTCGATGCAGAAAGAGACTCCACCATCAAATAATTTGTTGATTTTCTAAAACACATGGGGTATTATTACAAAAAAGTTAAATACGTATTGAATACTTGCTTTAAAAAAAAGTTTGAATACTTACTTATACTTATACTTAGTTTACGTTTGTAGCAGATTGCCGTAATGAACACTGTTAACACCATCCAAAGATTGTAGCAATATTTTCGTAACTAATTAAATTAATAATATAAATAAGAATATTTATTGAACAATCTCATACACATGCTAATAAAATACAGGACTGCGATAAATATACTATACAATTATTAAACACAGTATAAAAACCAATTCGAATTTAGGACCTCTTCACTAACACTAGCAACGTACTTTTTTTTCTTCTTTTTTTTTACTTTATATTTGGCAACCAATCTTTTAGATTATTACTGCCGTTGTTGAGTAGTTAATAGTATTACAAGTTCTTCTTCTATTTTATTTTTGGCAACCAGTCTTCTAGTAGACTATTACTGCCATTGTCAAGTGAGTATCGATATTACAAATTTCTTGATATAATTACAATGAACTAACAAGATGGTGGCCATCTTGTTAGAACTTTCCATGGAGTTTTTGTGGCATCTCAGAATTTATGGTCCGTGGTATTATTTTCCATTCAATTCACCTATGCACAATAAACAAACTATATTACATAAAACACCACCAATTTTACACAATATAGAGTACAAGTAACACAAGATTATGAATAAAATATAAAATCCACTACATGACAGACCAAAATCCCGCCAAAAACTCCAGCAACGTACTTATTCTGTAAAATATATTAGTAGAAAATCATAATGAATAAACCTTGTACTATATTCACTTCTATATCGAAACGTGAACGACATACACAACTACACAATCCCGAACCCACATAAATTTATTTAATGTGTACATTTTATCATTCTCGTACATTCGCTCTTATATCTCTATCTTTGTCTAAAATTAACATCCGTAAGTCCCCGTCGGACTATTCCCGCGAACAAGCGTTGAAAAATTGGCTCATACAAAACGTACAGTCGCGTATGAAAGTTTTATCACAATATATTATACGTTATATTTACTGTAGAAGAGAAAATATAATATTTGTGAAAGTGCGTAAACGTGTTATTTATATAACAAAAGAGTTATGATAATTTATATGGAAATTTTAATAATGATTTATAAGTTAAAGCTCATCTCTATGTTTATATATTTGTGTAACGCGTGAACTCTAATGACAATAGCTACTTATAATACCAAGATCAAACAACGATAGCTTGCTTATCATACTAATAAGTATGAACAACACAAGGAATTGGAATTGGACTATATCAGTAAATGGGATTTTTTTTTATGAAGCAAGTCCGAATGCTAAGGTATGCGGCAGCACATCAATCAATATATATATAACTGTATATGTTTTACACATTTTTACAGTAACAAAATCTTTTTAACCCTGAAAAAAAGTCCACAGTGCTAGTAAATATACAATAGTATTTTATTTCTAAACAAAATTACAACTATATAGAATTAAAATACAGTGTATAAAGTCTTTATAACGAATTTCAAGGGACCGAGCATATTTTTTTCGGTATACGGAGTATAACGATATGAAGAGCAAAAAGAAATGGTTTTGTGGTAAACCAACCAAATTGAACAAATTTATACGTTATAGAAAGTATTTCGATATAACGAACGACGTTATAAACATTGTAATATTGAATATTTTTAGAACAAATTTAACTCAAAACTCGATCATACAACTGCCATCTGGTGATAACACCAGGTGTTTCTAGAAAGTTATAAAACACCTTGTTATCTCATTAATAAATATAAAAATTAGGTCACGAATACATTTACATGTGTTCTTTATAATTACACGATTACATCTGTGTGTCATTTTTTATAGTTGCTATTTGATATAGATTTATTTATCGATATAAACTGGACGTTGTCTCTATTATGTGACATCAACGTCAAATTAGAGGTGCCCGCGACTTCATACGCCTATTTCTTTAAAACATTTGAAGTATGATAATCGGGGACGTAAACAAAAGGATTCTTTGCTTCATTACCACAAGAGATAACTATAGCTACGTAAAAAGTAAGTGACAATAAGGTCCATGCCCGCAATACGAAACGTCTGGATTCAATTAATTGGAAGTTTGAAGCGATTAATTGAAAGATTGCGTTATCTTTTGACTTTTCTAAGAACTGTATTAAGTTTAAATATTAAACTATATTTTTCTCATGAATCGATTTTGATGAAATAAAGTTTATATGTTGTTCCAAGCAAGCCCTAATTTACTTGTGAAAACCCCTTTCCTTTAGCAGTTTTAGATTTTAACGACTTTTAAAAGAACAGGCAGTTTTTAAAAATGTTGTTATTGTATTCTGTTACACTTCTTATGTCACTCGGACAGACGCTACAGTTCTAATATTTTCCTGTAATATAAATCAAACTTACGGGTATGAAGAACTGTCGAGACAAGTAATAACGCGCGCTCTCGATAGCATGTTATTTGGTTTGGTACTTAGAAAACGTGCAGACAATCTCGTTATTTACTTATGTTACATATTTATGGTTATAAAATTTCTACAAGGTTTACCTGTTTTTCGTGTAACAATACAAAGATAGTGTTTGTAATAAATACTTATATATAGAGGAATCATAGCATTACCCTATTTGTTTTTGTCATATTTACCTTTAACCTTATTCCATTATTAAGTATGTATTGCTTTGGTTTATAATACGGAATATGCATACTAAAAACAACCAATCCAAAAGAATTAAAAAAGTAGTTATATAAATCCATTATAATAAATATGTATTATTTAAGTTCCACATAAGTAACCCTGTGTCGCACGGAACAGCTCGCTTGGCAGCAACTGCACACGGAACAAAAAAAAACTACAAACAATCCCTTAATAATAACCTTAAAAAGCAACAGTAATAATAATGTATAATTATGTGAAAGCAAAGCGCGTGCCGTATGTATTATATAGATACAGTATTTTACAGCTTATTGAGGGGAAATGTCGACAGCTGCGTGCGAACGATACATCTGCCAGCCCTAGTGCGTACGCGAACGCACATATCCACACGTCACCCTATATAGATACGGTCTAACGCACACGAGCGCAAACACCTTGCAATAGGGTGTTGCCCCACTGTGAGCAGCGAGACAGTTGCCGGCTTACCGAGTTCGGCTGCGATAACATTTTGTTACTTGTTGAATGTTTTTGATGGATGATCGCCATGATTGATTGGACAAGTCTTTTTAGAGTTGTATTCAATTGTGATAGATTTATGAATATAAAGCTTTACTTATTCATTCGTATCTGAATTAAGAATGTAAATGATAAAGTTAGTAATTACGTTGGAATAATTTGGAAATTTCTGTGTGATTACTTATAAATAATCGCCATGTTAATTTGAGCAGACTTTTTAAATACAAATAAACATATACCATTTCTGTTTTTCTATTGAAGTAAACACTTAACAGGACATTAACTAAAAATATTAAGGAATCAAAACTACTCATTCATCTTAGTACAAATATACTCCGGTAGTATGGTCAGTTAGTTAGTTTTCGTCAATTTTGTAATCCACTGCTAAGCACATATCGAGGTACTCTGACAGCTACACTATGGGGCAGTCATAATTACACTACCTACTTCAAGTGAAGTTGTGGTCAGATGCTAAGGTATGAGATAAACTTGTTTCTTTTAAGAAATACGGTTAGGAATATTAAACCAAATTTGTGAGTGAAGTAGATAAATTCTTTCGTCACTTTAATAATTGTCATAACCCAACGGATTTAGAGGGATAAGTTACGCTCGAATGTCCCGAGGTATTTCGGACCACGTCCGGATATTTTTACCCATTTACATAAATCGGGACAGCCCTTGTTGCAACGTAATCAGTTAATGTATCGTCCGGACGGGTTTGAAGGATTTTACAACGATCAATACAAAGCGTCGACGCGACACGACGGCTTGATTGAAACGTGCTTTTGCGAAATGCTTCATGCTCGATTTCAAATCGATTCGATTTTAGTGTATCGATTATAAACTTGTTTGTTATGCTTTTGAGCGAAACGTATTTAATTGATCAATTATCAAGTTCAAGGAATCAATTTGAAGATAGTTTTACAAATTCGTATATTTGACCCTGTAAAGTGTAAAATTGGTGGCATCTTACGTAGTACGGCTTGGTTATTGTACACAAATGATGAAATATAGGTAATATAACACAGAACATAAATTTTGACAATTGGCAAAAAGTTAATAGAAAATTGTGACAAAGGAGCCACCAATTTTCTGGAACACTGATGCCATCGCAATACACTTTGTAAAATAATTACCCATTTAATAATGGCAGTAATAATCCTTAGTGGTTGCTACAGTAGCACTAAGAAGATTTACCAAATTAATCTTCTGTACATACACCAAAAAGCACGATTACTTACAAAGCCAGAATTTAGGAAGTCCAACGAGGTTGATAATAAAAATTTGCATGATCTTAATTATTTTTACTTCATATTGTAATTGCGAAATAAATGTATTATATATAATTTCGTTAATCAATGTTACAACAACGTATACAATGTCTACCTATAAAAAGACAATGCCGAAACAGACGTTAAAGCAATTTTGCAAATGGAACTGCACCCCTCAGGGTTGCGTCTAAGACGATTTTATTGGTTTGCTATAAAAGTTTCGGGTAACAGACGCACGTACAAGCGATCCGTGTTACCCAGAAATTCGGTATATTGTTTACACTAGTGGGTCATTTTGTTTCTTTCGTTGGTTTTATATTTAGCATGTGTTACGGAAATCAATATTTATAATGTTATTGAACTTCTTTATCGACGTAGGGAGGAATTTTAGAGCATGTAAAAACGTATGTAACGTTTTTCGGTTACGCGCCATCTTAATTTCTGTACATTTTTCCGTTACGCGCCATGTTTATTTCTAAAGGTGCCCTCACAATGATCAGATTCCGTTTTTTTTTCTAAAGGTGCGCTCACAATGATCAGATTCCGTTTTTTTTTTATGATCTATATATTTTACATGCACAAAGATGAAGATCTTGAAAAATAACGTAAAATGTTAGGAACGGATAAAATTACATTTAGTTCATTTTGAAATGTAGTGACTGATATATTTAAAATATTACAAAATAATTCCGAAAACTAATGTTTACCACCTCCATAGTGTATTCATCTTAATCTCTTAAGAATTATTCAGAATACTGTCTCATTTCTACCGCGTGAGAACTGAACGTTTTTTGTATCCATGTTTATAATAATAAAAGCCTATTGCTGAAACTTTATCTAATTTAGCTTTATTTAACCAATTTCTGTAAAGTTGTAAATATAGTAGATCATTTTTCGAAAAATGATGTCATAAAGAAGTTTCACTTCTTACGTGTGTACACTGATACACGCACGTATTTTTTTTGTTGCGTTAACGTAACTTTTAAGTATTATTTTTTTTCTACTTGTTTATAACTAAACGACGTAATCTAGTGAAATTTATAAATGGGCAGAATAAAGTAAGAAGTATAAAAGAAATATTAATTGAAAGAAATGAGTCGTTACATTTCAAAATAAGCTATAAGTATCCAATTTTAGCCGTTGCTTGATTTACGTTATTTTCCAAGATCTTTAGATTTTGTACATGTAAAATATGAAAATCATAAAAATAACCTAAAAACCTTATGGACGGTAACATTTTAACTTCGTTCTCGGCGTATATAAATTGGAAATCTTAAAAAAAATAAACATTTAACATGAACGATTAAAATTGGATTTAGCTCATTTTTAAATGTAACGCACAAAACATACAAAACAGTGGTTGGTGTATCTTTTTTTCTCTTCGAATTTCTTTTTTTATTTAATAATATAACTTGCTAACAGTTCCTTTTTTTTCCACACCGTCGCTTTTATTTAATCTCTCTATTAGTCATACTTCACGGTCCTTACGTCTAATAATTTACAATATCCGTACACTCTTGGCCGAAAATACCTAAGTAATATTAATTACACTTTTAAAAAAAATTAAAAATATGATCGAACTTCGACCACTGAGCGACCAAGTAATCTTATTAAACTAACATTATTTTAAAACCGAATGACTTAATAATCCGTACTAGCATATTTAAAAAACAACGAACTATCGTCGTTCATCAATTAATCACGTTCAGAAAACTAAGTCTAAATTACGTTTTAGTCGAAGTTAACTGCGTTTAAAACTCCCTCGGCCGTTAGAAACTTTGCGATTTTAATAAATTATGTAATGAAAAGTTTTAACTGAGCGATGTTTACGTTATGAGGTGAAACTGGCACGTAACAGACCTGCGCCTGACAGCTTATTGTACGCGAAATTATGAAATTGCGATAATATTATGAAACTTATATTGTTATATCTGTGTTTTAACAGACGATAAAACTTTTAAGTTCTTTTTATTTCGATCTCTGTGTAATAACTGAGTTATAAGGTTGTCCATACTACGACAAAACGCAATCCATAGTGCAAACCTGATGGTTGTCATTACACTTGTTTGGAAGCCCCTTGAAATGCGACAACACTAAAGAGATCCACTGTGATTTGGCTTATCACCACAACATGGTGGCAGTGTAATCTAACCAATCCGCTTGATTAGTAGATAACCGATCAAGGAATGCCAAGCATGTCGAAATGGAGAGTATAATACCTAGTGCATAGTGGTTGAAATCCAATCATACACGATTGCCAAGTCTTACTATCTTCGTATTATGCAATATAAATTCTAATTATTTACGAATTATATCACATCGTATTTAACGCGGCCATGTAAATAACAGTTATTCTGAAATAGCATTCGAAACTCAAAAAATGCCGCTATTAATTCAAATAAATCTGCTTGTCGCCAGCTGACTAGCTGCTACTGACTGTCTGATACGTGCAATTTGGTTGCGTTGTTTATTATCACAATTTATGTACAGAAAAAAAAAGCAAAAATGCTTTCCATTTCCATACAAATTTTATTTGTAAGCAATGTTATTCTTTACCTTTTCTTTCCTACGCATATGTACCACACCGTTTGCCCCACCTCACTTATTAAATAAAGATGTAATGATATATTTTTTAGATAAGAACTAAGTATCCAAGAAGGAAAACAAGAAAAATGTGGATCCAAGTCTGTCGAGTAGTAAATGCGTGATGCGTTGCACATTGGCTGATCGGTATCATTTTGTTTATACACTAGCTTTGCCCGCGACTTTGTCCACGTGAAACTCTATCTAAAAAAACAGTACTTAATAAAATTAATTTATAGTACTTATCTACTTTTCTTTCGTACTTAAGTTGCATAGTCATTAAAATTACAGTAACTTTTGATAGAGTAGACCGATTTTAATGAAACAAAGACATGTTATTCGAGGCTATGCTTTATGATTTTCTTGGTGAGCTTTTATCATGAACGCAGTACTTTAGCAATGATGCGTGTCCATACAAATAGCCAGACAACAGTCATTTCTAAAAATGATTGAAATGTATTTTATTAGTTACTAGCGGGCCCGGCAGACGTTGTCCCGCCCTGATTAAAAGTAAATCCTTGACAAATTATATACCAAAACGTTCCAGGAATCACCTTATCCACTGGTGAGTAGTTTTTGAGTTTATCGCGAACAGACAGACAGACGCGGTAGGGGACTTTGTTTTATACTATGTAATGATTCCTAGACACCTGCAACAATTTTTTTCACAAAAATCTAAAAAGTTAGATTTACATTCTTATTATATATATAGATAAATTAAACAAAGATAGAACGCAAAGGACAAGACACAACAATCACATTACACTATTTTTAGATCTTTATAATGTTTTAGTTATTAAAACAGTTAGACTCTGCTATATTACTCGTTATTACAAACGTTGCGCTTTTATAGCGTAAACGTTAAACGTTGTAACTGTTATTCCACGTCCGGCGGAGTCGTGCTGAGCCCGCTCGTTACAGTTTAATTTTAAAATAAAAGTTATATAAACCCCGGTTGAACTATAAAAGTACTTAATATTCTTGCTTCAGATAAATTGCTTCAGTTTTTATTAATCTTATCGTAATTGCCAAGAAACCCCTTTAAAATATTAATTAATCAATTTTATAAACTTTAGAAAGGTCGACGAAACAACCAATCGAATTCTGTTTGAGACAAAAATATCTATTACTTACTGGGTACTTTATGATCAAGTAATATTATTATTTAAGTTATGATAAAGTTGATATTTTATTTAATTTAATTTGAATATTTCAAGATTCGCTCTATTCTTCAGGAACAATCCCTTTTCTTCTTGTACCGTATATCCTTATCTGTGCTCCTGACAGTGTGTATGCAACATGACGAACGGTTGAGCAGTTAAGGCGTGAAAACGTAACAAACAAACAAATCCACATTCACTTTTATAATATTAGTTATGAATTATTTTGTTACAAAAGGAAGAATTTTTTTTTTCGAACTGACTACGCTATTGACCAATCAAGGTCTTAACAGCTTCACCGGACTACAAAAGGAAGAAGGATTTCTAAATCGCTATTATAATCTAAACATAAGTATTGTTTTAATTTAGAGTAATACTCACTATTAACTCTTAATAGTTCGTGCCTTCGACTTTGATTCCGTGTAGATATTATTTATATTCCAGAAGTGCTGCGTTTTCATCTGCACTATTGCTATTACCACTTCAATCCTTATAATCGTTTACTCATTTTACCTGTTGAATTTTATCATTACTGCTTAACCCCTACAGAAACTCGTAATGACAAATAAACTAGGTAATTCATAGAAGAATCCTCGTATTTGTCAGTGAAGATCAGATCAGATGAAACAGACACTTCAATTTTATTCATATGCGTAGATTTTCTTATTCGGGTTATTAAAGTTTGTAGAAACTCGCAAAAGTGTTGTTTAATTTGATGTATTTTAGGTAGGATTTTGGGCTTAATTTTGAAATTATACATAGCAGATCGGTCGAATAGTAGGAACCCTTACCTGAAGTAAAAACAGAAGTCTTATTCATTTCATCAAAATCTAGACACCGCCATAGTTCTCAATGAATATGAACGTCATCTATTGACACACGTGTACTTGACACAGTTTATAAATAACAGAATACATAATACAAAAAATGTATTTTATAAGTTTGTAATGAAATTTGGATACATGCACATTAGTAGCGTCACGCTATGATGGCCATTTTGACGTTTGTCCACTCATGAAGTATAGTATAAATTAATAACTACGTTTGAAGGAGCATATTGCTGTTCTATATTGTCAATAGTGGCGCGTAAGTTGTAAAATTTTAGGCCACGTAATTAATTTAGTAGACTGATTTCTCAAGTAAATCAAATATATATGTTTATTCTCGTTTTCTTAATACTTTTGAATTAAATACTACTTGCAATATAATTATAAACCAAAAACTTATAGATACGACTCGCATTTGATTACATTTTTTATCAAACAAAAATTACATTTCACGTCACCATTGTTATGTTTCAAAACGGCCATTTTAACGTACCGCTACTTTAGTGTATGTTATATACACCGTAAATTAAATAAAGAAAAAAAATCCAACAGGTGTCACATAACATCAGTAAGCACTCTTTTTGTCGTGTCTATAATAACATTGTATACCGACGTAGTAGTAAGCCAGTAAATCCTACCGATTTTTCACATAGGCCCGGCGCGTCGCTGCGTGTTTTGTCGACGGCATTACACGGCTGGTATGATTCCGTCACTGACAAATGTGATGCTGAACCCTTCATTTGCAAGTCAAACGCGCCCAAACATGTGGCGTTCGGTTATTTGTATTCCGGATTAGCGTTAGGCAGTTAATATTTAGACAATTTACGTCTTGTACATAAATTATCCGAGCGTCTGTATATTCATTTGTCGAATCTAAGAACATTGTCGTTGATTTTGTGTTCTTTTGTTTATGTTATGTTTATGACGTTAGATCTGCGTGATAGTAAGCACAATACAATTAAAGAATAACGGTGACCACCAAGAGATTAGTAAAAGTAATTCATCGCGCCGATCATACACATATTATGTGAACTTGTGAGCCTCTCTTGCTCGATATACATTTTTTTATACATTATTGTGTATAGCGTTTGAAGTAGTATATATTCGACGGTTCTGGCTCAACGCTCATTTTTCTGTAGTGCCTCATCTCACTTTTTTTTTTGTTTCGATCTTCCCGGGCGACGAAAAATTTACGTGAAAAAAAAAAGAAAAAAGTAGGATAAGCCACAATAGAAAAATGAGCGTTGAGCCAGAACCGTCGAATATACTACTGTTTGACCATAATCGCAGATGATATTAAATGAGAGAATATTAGAGAAACTGGCTGTCAAGTGCAATTACCGGAAGACATCCATATAGCTATATGTGCTTGGGAAGAAATTTTCTCGAGGCTGATAGCTCGAGTATAGCCAGCATAACTTAGGAGAAGTTCTACCAACAATGTTTGGTTTCATCGCGATATTTTCCTTTACCGAAAGCGTCGGATGACTTGTAAGGATTTGGAAAACATCGACGAACGCGGTGTCCTAATCTAAACGACGTTCAACTAAAACAGACAAGACCTTAACTAAATAAGAGTTACTGTGATGTATGGTAGTAAGACTTTTTCTAAGCCGGCCTGGCTAACTACCACCCTCAAATTGAAAGTCTGTAGCTAAGCACCTGTAAGTGTGTTCCGGCAGATGCACTTGTTTATCATGTTAGTTCACATCGTTCTTTAATATCAGGTGAAATTGTGTTAAAACGCCAAAATTATAAGGGTATTAAAAAGAGATGAGTTTATCACTACTGTGAAGCTCTGCTACATGATAAATACGTGCATGTTTAAAGATAAAATTTGGATTAAAGTATTACCACAAATTTCCATGAACTACAACAACTACAACAGAAAAACAATTTAATTTCCACATAAGAAGTACGTCCTGCATGAAAGTTATCAAGTAAACAAATACTAAGTATTAGATATTTATAGCGGATTTTGTAAACACCGAATTTGCCTAACCCTCTCTATGATAAATCCACGTAATCGCATCCTATCCGTAACTATTATCGACTAGGGACGATAAATCAACGAAATTATCGATGGACGTGTATTTAGCCAATTCGAACGGTCTATCGCTGACGCAGATGTTTGTCGAGTTGAACGTTTGAATGAATGCTATACAAATCGATTCCCAACTATAGCACGTTGTAATACTAACAGATTTTAGCTCGAAATGTTGTTCGAATCTCTTTGGTTATTTTATGTGTTGTCCCGTTGCTTAGTTTAACGACTTAATTCAATTTGTGGGAATTACTTTATCTACTCACTTTGTATGTAGGTATACATTTAAAAAGAGTGTACAATAAAATTTTATAATATTTAAAACTAACTAATGCCCGCGACTTTATTCTCGTGACAATCGTTTTGTGAACAAACAACAAACATTTCAATTATGTGTTTCAATGAGATTCCA
This sequence comes from Antheraea yamamai, assembly GCA_036509395.1. Lineage (NCBI taxonomy): Eukaryota > Metazoa > Arthropoda > Insecta > Lepidoptera > Saturniidae > Antheraea > Antheraea yamamai. The sequence continues at coordinate 9,745,343 of AP028437.1, read as the reverse complement.
ATATTTAAAAAAAAACAATACACAATTAAAATAAACAAAGTAACGAGAGAATTCTGGTCTAATAAAATAAACAAGCGAACGATTTCGTGTCACGAAATACGTGTATGTACTTTATAGAAATCCTGAAGTCGAAAACATGAAATGGAAGTACTAATATTTTTGTTCGCGTGCAACATTTGCACCGCAATGCAGTTAAGGCTTGTACTCTCTCGTATGATAATGGCCGGTACTATCAAATATTGCATAATAAATTTGCAAAACTGTTATACTTTCCATAAATTAAATTTCTAAGCGTGTACGTTTTTAAATACGTGTTTTACATACATCTTCGTTCTATATGGTAATTAATTTTCTGCATCTCTTCTTTTGTACGTTAGTTAATTGCCTTAACTATGAATCGGTCGGTAATTTCGCAACTACAATGATCAATAGCTTCAACTAATTTAAGATATTACATAGACAATAAATTATATCTATATTACTATTCAAAATTGTCTCATTATATACGATAGCCAGTCTAAATAAGATGTAAAAAACTCAATAATTTAATAATAATTTGTGTACGTCAACAAAAACGAACTGGGAGTTTTTGAAGGGATTTTGTTCTGTCATGTAGTGGATTTTATATTTTATTCATAATCTTGTGTTACTTGACTCTATATTGTGTAAGATTGGTGGTGTTTTATGTAATATAGTTTGTTTATTGTGCATAAGTGAAGTGAATGGAAAATAATAGCACGGACCATGAATTCTGAGATGCCACAAAAACTCCATGGAAAGTTCTAACAAGATGGCCACCATCTTCATTGTAATTATATCAAGAAACTTGTAATATCGATACTCACTTGACAATGACAGTAATAGTCTACTAGAAGACTGGTTACCAATAATGAAATGGAAGAAGAACTTGTAATACTATTAACTACTCGACAATGGCAGTAATAATCTAAAAGATTGGTTGCCAGAAATAAAGTTAATAATAAAAAAAAACGATCTGCGAGAGAATAACTTTCTTGTAATTCGTAATCGCCTCTTTTTTGCCACCGCGCTAAATGTTCGAATCCCACAGAACTACGATTATTTATATGATCTAATACATTATTTCTCTCAACGTGGATGTAATATGTGTATGTTAGTTGTATGTAATAGGCTCGCAACACAAGGCTGAAAGCCTAGTCAGGCAATTGCCCTTTAATTTTTAAACATACATCGATATCAAAAGAGATTTATATACAATTGTATCGTATAATTTATTCAAGTAATAAATACTATACTAAAATAACGTTGTACGTAAATCAGAGTAGATTAAGTCAACATTCTAAAAGACAAATAAACATCGAGAAAACGTGCCACGCTACATTTCTGTGAGGACCATCAATTTATTATTAGTTCAAAACATTTTGTAGTTCATTAATTATTAATTGTCACTTACTTCGCGAACATTTGTAACCGCTGTCGAGTCTTTTCACTTGAAATCTAAATGTCCCCGTTTAATTTCGCCGATATTATAATTAGATTTATAATTTAAACGTTTTGTGCTTAAGTCAACCTCCAGTAACGGCATTAGTGCTTACTACAAGAAAGTAATTAGAAATCTATACTAATACTAGCGGGCCCGGCGGACGTGGTCCTTCCTTGATAATAAAAAAAAATCCTAAAAATCAACCGCAGCGCCATCTACCGGCTCCAATTGTGAATCTAAACCATTCTCGGATCCACTGGAACACGCACACAAAATTTCATCAAAATCGGTCCAGCCGTTTAGGAGGAGTTCAGTGACATACACACGTACAGAAGAAATTTATATATATAAAGAAGAAGATTATAAAGCTGAAGGGTTTGTTTGTTTGGTTGAACGCGCTAAACTCAGGAACTATTGGTCCGATTTGCAATTCTATCAGTGTTAGATAGCTCATTTATCGAGGAAGGCTATAGATTATATATATAATCACGCTAAGATAAATGCGAGCGGAGCACCAATGAAGAATATTCTAAAACCTTTAATTTTTTCCTTTGAGAGCTTCCGATGCGTGTTAGCGTTAGCCCAAAGTAACCATTCCACGAGGTCGAAGTCGCGAGCAGAAGCTAGTGTAATCAATTATTCTCGAAAAATAAAAAAGGAGTACTCGTAATAATGGCTCATTGGTAACGGTCTGCCACCGTATTAATCGTCGTGGTTCGAATACCTAGAAGGAACCTGAGCTTTCTATGAAGGAAATATTATGATGGAACCTTGGTATGGCGGTAGGACTGTATCTAATACTCGCCTGACTGGTTATAATCTTCAAGTAAAAGAAGTGTCGCCAAGCACCGAAAGATGTTCCGGCAACTGCACTTTAAAGCATGTATGTACTCTTACGGTGTTATTACAACAAAAGTTAAATACGTATTGAACCCTGGCCTTAAAAAGGTCTCATATTAAACGCACCGCGGTCGCTGAATGTTCGCCATTTTGCTCTTTTGTCTCGCTTTGGTTACGATAGGTTACACTTGCGAAAAAGGATAACGCGAACTTGCCTCGGGCGAGCGCGGTGCATTTATTAGGAAACTTTTTTAAACCAAGTATTTAATACGTATTTAACTTTTTTGTAATAACACGGTTTAAGTTTAGCATGTTACTTTCTTGGTCATTTAACATCAGGTGTGATCAAACGCTAAAATCCATATAAATATAAATAAAAAAAAAAATTGCATATTTGCGTCGATATAATTGACTAAATGACGACGTAATTTAAATAATGCACATGCGATAATTATTTTGAACGAGTTTATGTATATAAGTTGTGCGATTTTGTTTTAAACTCTGCATTAGTAACGTGCCAATTCGTTGTTTTTCCAACACGAGGTCTAGAAGCACAGGAATTATATTCATTCAGCCTAGTTACAATGTATTTTTTGTTTTAAGTTTCGACACGCAAACGGAGTAGTGTTAATTATTCGCGACATAATAGGCTTTGATTGTTACATTTAGCTGTTTTTTTTTTCACAACTTTAAAATTGGTTTAGTTACTTAAAGGAAACAATTGCTGCATTTTTTGCATGCATTTAATACACCTAACAATAAAACAACACATGTGTATTTGAAAATACAATTTAATTTCCACATAATAAGTACGTCCTGCGTTAAACGGAACAATTAAATTAACGATTTATATTTCCAAAAAAACTTTGACACACGAGATCGAAAGCTCATCTTCACATTAACGGGCGCAGAGTGAAAGAATAAAAAGTTTAACAAGGATGGAGTAGTAAGAGTGAGTGAGACAAGAAACGTCTCTCTAACAGCCAATATCCGGTCGATCAGCTGTGCAACGGAAACAGCTGGCAACTTGAGAGAGCTAAAGCGTTATTCATTCGGCGATTTTTTTTCGAATGTCTAACGATTTTCCCTCGGTAACGAATTTGGTGGCAATATATTATTTCTTTGTAAGTTACTAGCCAAGTATTGGTTGATTAAAACGCTGTTATTTTATTAAGCTTTACTCTTGAATCTTTTCAATATCTAGTTTGTATAGAATCTAGGAAATGTAATAAAATACACATATATTATATACTAATAATATAATGTATATAATGTATGTAATAATTTTAAAAGATATTCAGTAGGAATTAAATACAAAATGAAAGATAAAAATTTCATTGTCCATAGCAAATTATTCAACCGTATTTTTAACACAAAGTGCATACATGTCTGCATTATCATTATTGTTTATTTTCTAAAGATTGATATAATTTTGTCGTAACTGTCTATAAATACTAGATAATGATAGATACTTTGAAGTACGCACTAAGGTTGCCACCCTCAAATTATGAAAAACAAGATTTGAAAATGGAAGGTCCAGAACAATCTAGGTTTAAAACTTGACGCTGTATATTTACAACATTAGGAAGATAACAGTAATATGCTATGTAAAATGGGGTGAACGAAGCAAATTTTAAAACAATGTACTTTACTAGGACGCTTCGAAAAGCCCATGACGAGTCCTGGAAAAACAGAAACTTTGTCAACCCTAGTGTATACCTATTTCATATAAATGTTTGCAAGATATTTTCTCAACATTTCATTTATATCCTTGAAATAAAGCTAACATCGCGTACATAGAATATGAACGGAAATTTTATGTCTGTCTATTAACAAAATTTAATTTCAACATTACCTATTCATTATACCTAAAGAGTAAAAGTCACTGGTAAATGGTTAACTTGTTATTATTAAATTAGTTCCTTTGTGTTTAACTTAAATTTAATAACCTATTAAATATTTCGCACTCTCCATTAACTTTAGTTTACTTTATTTACCCGTTTCCTACGACTCTTCTGCTGTCTTATTAATCGCTAATTCTCAAATCCTTACAGTCAGTCTTTAGTTTCAAAATTACAAAACGTACGTAAATATTAATTTTGATTATAATATAGCTTAAAAACTGTGAATACCCTACATTGTTACACTTATCATCCCCTTAAAATCATCCCTTAGTAAAACACCCTAACGTAATAAATGTCACTTATATCACGTAACGTATGAATTTGGATATCAATTATTAGAAGACAGTTCTATAACATTAACAAAGCAAACTATTTAAAAAAAAAACATGATGTTTATTTTTAAGTAATGCACAAGATCATGCATATAAAATAACGTATTAAAATTGCTATTCACAGCGTATTGTTGGAACGTCTGGTGTTTCAAACAAAAGTAATCATGCTGTACGTAGTTGTCACTGGTCAAAAGACGTGTGCCAAATAACACGTTCAAATGTTGAACTATATTCGTGATTTGAATTGTGTAACTTATTCTTAGGGGCTATTCATGTATTACGTGAGCACTGATGAGTGCGGGGGGGGGGGGGTTTGATTTGCTTATTTTTGATGACATAGGGGATGATGGCGTGTGGGTGGTGATTACGTCAGCAATGTGAATTTATTTAACAAGAACAGATTTAATAATACTTATATGAATGTTTACGTAAGCATGGGAGTGGGTAAAAGTATTGCTTACTTTTGCTGACCAGAGGGGAGGGGGCGGTCAGAAATTATAAAAACTGCTTACGTAATACTTGAACGGCCCCTTAGATAGAAGAACATTGAATTTTAAACTTGTATTTTCATCGATATAGTGCATACTGTTTTCTTGAGCAATTGCTATCCTAAACAGTTGTCTACTGCATTAGTCAACATAAGAGTTTTACTAAATATGCAGTTTTTCTAAACACTAGTCAATTAATGTAAACTTAGTTTATTTTTAATCTCATAATTTCTTAAGTACTCGTATATTAACTAATGTAATAAACACATACATAAAACCTTCAGATAATACATTTTCGTTGAGAAGAATATTTTTATAAATCGGTTTAGTGGTTTTCATGTTCTACGCACGCCAACAAAGAGTAGGACATTGTATAACTGTAAAATAATAAACTCGTTTTATTTTTGCTAATGTTATCCACAATTGAAGATTGTCGGTGATTCAAAAAAGACTTGAATTCGACCGAGAAAGTATCTCCCTCCAACTCACTAGAAGTTTTTATAACGCACAAAAAGTATATTTTTAAATATAATAGTCATCAGAACCATTGCCGTCTCTAAACCAGATTTTACGGACCTCAGTCCACACAAAAGGCTCATTTACTGAAAATCCCGTTTCATTACATATTCCAAGCGAAAAATCTGCTAAATTAGAAGATTTTGCGTCAATTAACTTTATACCTTACCCTCTTAGAATTTTAATATTAGCTTAAGGTAAAGAGATTGCCAGAAATAACTTACTTGTAACTACGTACATATTTTAGAATGATCGTTTTTACTATAAATTATTTTTCAGTGAATATTAGCTTCAACGAGATGGACTAATTTAAAAGTATTTCAAAATTCGTCACGAAAGATCAAGTTTTATTTTTTAAGTACAGGTATCTTTTATTAATTCTTCTAAATTCAGTAGCCATTTATAAAACATAAAAGTATTTAATAAAACGTCTTTAATACTGAAATATTTAAAGTTGGATATATCTTTACAATTTTTATGTTTCATCATAAAAATATATTAGGTATTTTTTACATTTAACGATCTCCTTCAAACATTCTTAGGTGTTTCTTGTTTTATTAATAAAATGTTTTTATTGTAAAAAGTAAAAACCATCTAATGGACTTTGCGGGGAGTAGAACATTTTGAAAGATTGTATTTGTTGGTGATTGCTAATTTTCTTTTTTTGTTATTTTCAGGTAAGTGTCCAAGGGTTTCTGAACTGGTGAACATTCCGATCAGGTAGATATAAAAATACGTAGTACTTTAGTCGATGCATTATGATCTGAGGCTTCGGGTCATAAATCATATTTATCTGTCTGTATCGCTCACACTTACAGGTCTTATGGAGAGGTGTAGTGATGTGCGTAAGAATTGTAGGGGTGCATATCAATAACGGGATAGGTACGATCGATGATATGCTAAATTATTTTAAGTATTAATAGGAAAAATTTTTCGTTATCTGGAAGTAAAAGTGTTTAATTTGTAAGATAAAACGTTTGCTTCGACGTTATCATGGAGAAACTGTATAGATCGTAATGTGGCCCTGAAAAGGGCCGTTTTTAACTTTTCTAGGGATATTTCTTAGTTCTTAAAAAATCCTCATCCGTATCTTTCCCATCTGTGTCATCTTCCTGTAGGTTAATTATCAGAGGTGGTGCTTGATCAAGTAAAATGAAATGTAATATAATGATTGTCATAACAAAAAATCTTATATTTATAGAAAAACAACAACCCTAATACTCGTAACGACCAATCAGGAGTCAGAGTGCTAATGAAGGTCACGATGACGCATAGACCCCGCGTGCGTAGGTAGCTAAGTATCGATAACGGGTTGCATTGCGTGCACATTCCTACTGTCAGTGACATCTATTGCCCGACGACTCAGTTTAAAATGCGGCGACTATAAATAAAAATACATTCGTCAGCTTATGGAACCACAATCGTTAATGTGCCTATAAAGCCCTGGACTTCGTTCGCGGTCACGAATTTGATTTTCTGTTAAAAACATTTTACATTTAGGTAAGAGAAACTTTCAAATTGGGTGAATAACAATGAGTAGGTCCACATTTTAACTCAGTGTGAAAGGGAACAATATCTAGAATTCGCCATGCTTATTATCCAATTAGTCTTTGTTTACACGAGTCGTAAATAACTTTAGTTGTAACTAAATTATGTTTGCAGAATTTGGACTTGATTAGAAACCTTACTGTTTATGGTAACGAACGCTTTCGGATTTGAATAAGCAATTGTTTGTATTTCAAAATATTAAACACGGAACCGTGGTAACGCATTTGAAATAAGCAGTTGATATTGCTATAGGTGCAAATTTAATTATTCCCATCTATAACGAAGCCGATGTTTCAAATCGCAAAGACAGTGCTCACTTATTTACGTAAGACGCAAGGAACAAATCTACTTGAGTAAAATGGTCACATTTAAATATGCTACGTACCTTTTTAACGCTTGTCTTGTACATTAGTATACATATAAGGAAGCTTATACACTCACACTCCCGTAAGCCCGGTCCTTAGAGACTCGCATGTGTGTGATAGTACAGCAGCAGCACTAGCCACTCACAATAACAAATAGGTTGATTCATTCGCCTTGCACATCAAGCCTTTTGTTTCCAGCCAAAAAACCGACACCAAATGGAGAGAGAAAGAGACGAGACGTGAGACTCTTTGAGACTTCTCGCGAGAATGTGTAAACGCCCTTATTAATTTAACAAAGGTTAATTACCACTTTCTATTTTCTTGTAATTATACTATTGTCAAGTATCCATTTTGAACAATATGGAATTAACTATGAATTGAAATGATGATTTCGTCTGCGTTGTTTATTATCTTGACAATATAACTTAGGTTACTTACATAAGAAAAATAAATAAATATCGAGATACAGATTTAGCAAATACAAAAAAAAAAAAACATTTTAAAAAATTAGCAAAAATGCACTTTGCCTTCAAAATTTCTTTGTAAACTTCCTCTCCTTTGTAAACTTACTTCTGCGCATAAGAACCACACCGCTTGCCCCATTACTCCACGGCAAGAAACACACATAAACGCTAAACATGTAGTGATTATAAAAATATTAGTTTTTAAAGCTTTAATAGTTTTGTATTCAATGAAGATATCGTGATTTTTAGACTAGTACTAAGTGTACGTCCAGAGTGGACGCTATAATCGAGCGTCGAGCGTGGCGTCGCGTGCGGCGCGTGCAGCGTCCAAGTGAGACACTCGCGCGCCACTCGCGACATTCACGTATTAATGTATCTGTTTCACACGAACGCCGCACGCGACGCCCCGCTCGACGCTCGATTATAGCGTCCACTCTGGTCGTACACTAAGTGTCTAAGAACTAAAAAAAATGTATACAATAGTTTTTACGTGATGGAAGCACAACACCATACCTCTATTACATTATTTATACAGATAAACGTCAATGGTTGCCGGCGACCGCAGATTTGTTCTAAACGTACACCATTAGGAGTATTGCAAATACGCATAAATATAAACGAGACACGTAGCAATGACATTAGTGTTCCAAATTTGATTTACGTCTGACATATTACATTCATTACCTACGTTTAGTATTTCAAATCCAGTCATTATTTTAATGGTGGCAGTTCATGTTAGCTTATGTTATAGTGATAATTTAAATCATCGTTTTCCCTTAAATAAATTAACAATAGGTAACCTGTAATTAATTTTATATCTGTAACATTTTATACTAGACTAGCTTCTGCCTGCGATTTTGTCCGCATGGAACAGTTGCTTTGAGTTAACGCTAACACGCAGCGTAAGCTCTCAAAAGGAAAAATAAACCCCGATTTTGAAACATTCTTCATTGGTGCTCCGTTCCTATCGGTCTTAGCGTGATGATAAGGACTTCCTCGATAAATCAGCTACCTAACACTGAAAGACTTTTTCAAATCGGACCAGTAGTTTCTGAGATTAGCGCGTTCAAGCAAACAAACTCTTCAGCTTTTTAATCACTACATAGTATAAAACAAAGTCGCTTTCTCTGTCCCTATATCCCTATGTATGCTTAAATCTTTAAAACTACGCGGTTTTTTTAATAGATAGAGTGATTGAAAAGGAAGGTTTATTATTATTTATATTATTATTATTAAGGTGGAGAAATACTGTTATTTTTGAGGTTTTTAATGTGATGTTGTAAATAATTAAATTTTTTCCGCTTACATTGCAACAAACGCAGGCGGGCCACGGGCAGTAATGAATAAATTAAAACTACTGGATCGATTATATGTAACGTAATGTGACGTAAGCCGTTAGTGCGGTGCAGAGGATCTTGCGGTATTATGGCCCCTAAACGGCTATGTGTCTATTAGTCTTTAATACAAACATCGAAGGATATAGATCTTGTTACGTCACGATCTTATTTAGTTTGTAGTTGATTGTATTCTACACCAGTAATTTTTGACTATTAATTCTTATTGTCTTGTGCTCGCGTCTTCGCTCGCGTCTTCGCTCGCCTTAAAGTAAAAAGTACTCTATGTCCTTTACTGTACTCGAGACAACGTGTATTCAAAAAATTATGATGAACGGTTGTCTAGCAAAGGCGTCAAGGTGTGACAAAGAAAAAAAAGTTAAGGCAGTCATAAGGACTGACAGAAGTGAAAACTTAAAACGATGGAATAACTGTTCTCTTTTGAATTTTTAAATTAGTTATTTATATTTCATGATTTGTTTAATGAAATTATTAACATTAGTCTGGTTTTCACATCTATTGGCACACGGAGCAATAATTATATACGTTGTTATAAAGTTTATTAATCAATCAAAACTATAATGAGCTGCAAGATATCAATATTTCGTGTACACAGGCCGCTATACTGTCGCTAGTCTGAAGCAAGCCGCGCAAGCGCAATACGGTCAGTAACGTTTACGAGCAAGTCATGACGCTAAATCATAAGTTTATCTCCTGCCACAAAAATACCCTTCAACCAATAGAAGTTTTCACTTCAATTAACACACATTCCGCATTTATAATATTAGTTAGAATAATATTGGAAATATTCGAATGTTAATATTTTGATTAATTTTGCATAATACAAAATATAAAGCGTAAGAGAAGGTTCATAATTTTTTTTTTTATATACTCCTTACCTTTTAGGTTATTAAGGAATTCATCATCGTCATCACCATCATCAGCCTGTACGAGACCCACCACTGCAGGGTCATATGCCTCTTCCCGAAAGAAGCTATGGGTATGAGAGGTGGAACACCACCTCAGCCAACGATGTATCGGCAATTTCAAACTGTGAGAAATCCACAGTTCTATATTTTTCAAGAACATTTCTCAGGTTCGCGTTTCCTCACGATGTTTTCCTACACCGTCATGTTACAAATTTTAAAGTAATAAATGTACGCAATCCGAAAAATTCGTTGGTACTTGCCGGTGTTCGAACCTGCCGACGTTGAAATGAGATTTCACCAGTCAAACGACGTTTTATTATTAAGGAATTGTATAATTGTAAAAAAATATTAAATGTCTACAAATATATTATTAGCACAGATAATGAATAATTCAATATTCTGCAAAATAACGGACTATAAATTATGAAACACTTTTGATGTCGTGATTGTTTGTCGTTTCATCGTGCTTATTTGCCCGGATAACCGGACAGCGCTGTCGGCTGTCATCCGGTTATTATCCGTGTGATGCTTACCCAACAGCATGTATTATGCGTTTATTAGAATAACAATACAACGGTCTCATTTATGTTATTAGTATTGTTATTAGTTCTCACTTATAAACCTTTTACTTACTTAACGTTGTTCCTTAGTTCTTATGGAAAATAATCATATCTAGTCTATATATCTAGTCCATGTCAAGCAGGTTTTAATATTATAGGGTGGATCAATATGTGAACGATTGTGACGTCTGGAAATGATGCCCGTCTCTGTGCATCCACTAATAACGAATGTAACTATGTTTTGTAAAAATATATAACATGAAGAGATAAACCAGATCGAGATTCTTGCCGGTCCTTCTCGATGACTGGGTTGTTTTGCGAACCGGTGGTACCTTTGACGTTCATAAGCGCCTTTTCAGGGCCTAAATTTAATAAAGGATATTTTTATTTATAATACGCTGAATAGTCCTCTACCTGCGTGTAAAAGTATTTTCAAAATCAGTTCAGTCGTTTTGGAAATCAGACCGGACAAACAGCAAACACATCCTAAATATCCATCCTAAGTAATCCTGACTAATATTATAACTTATAAGTGGAGTTTGTTTATATATTACGCTTTAACTACTCAACATTTACTTTACTTTGTCACTTCCCTAATATTTTAAAATAATTGTTTTAGAGTATCAATTAGTTTTAGTATTTTATCACTATTTCTGTTTCAATTTCCTTGTTTTTGTATTATTACATTTAATTTATTGTTGGAGCATGCCGTGGTTGTCTCTAAATATGATTACATTTATAATGTATCACAATAGTCCGTCCTACTTTTTATGTACTTACTAGTTTATTGTCATGTCGCCGATCCTAAAAGAAATAAAGAAAACATACCATCGTGAAGTTTGCATATACGAGTGCCTTGACACGGGTACGGAAAAGGACATATCTCATCCAGAAAAAATCTATGGTTCCCGTAGGATAGATAAAATCTCCATAGCCATGAGCAAAAGCTAGGTATGTATTACATAACAGCAAAAGGTTCTGAAAATAAAGCGGTAATTCTTAAATATTATTGCTATAACTTTAAGTCATGATACCTACTTTACATAGATTTACGTATCCGGAACACTGCAGCACAGACTTTCATCCAGAAAATATGTACGAGTATAAATCAAACCTACTTAAACGCGAGCGAAGCCGCGAGCAAAAGCTATTTTCATATATATAGAAGATATGAGTAACACAATTATGATGAATATTTTATCCGCGAAGCCTAAATGTGATTTTTATGTGTGAAATAATTGATAATAGAAAAGCTGTTTATAGCTTTGACACCAAAAGAGGCTTAGACGTCTTATGCGACGTTGTTGCATAATAAATACCAATGTCGCGTCCATCCCGTCTCTATTCGTCGATTTCTCATACATAATTTATTTATACAGGGCCAGGGATTTGCATATCTTCAGCTTTATTGGGCAAGTTTTATGTCTTGTCGTTCAATATTAAAGATTAGAGGGCAGGAGCGTACTTAGTAGTTTCTGTAGGTGTTTCAATTGTATTTATGTTTAAGACTTAATAGAATTAATCCCTTAATATAATTTGCTAATTGAATTATAGATCTGTTCTCTGATATCAACATTTTGTTTGTGTATAATAGCAGCATGCTATAATGGCCTTTTTGACAATTGTCCGCTCATGAAGTTTCGTATAAATTAATAACTACATTTGAAAGCGCAAATTGCTGTTCTTTATTATCAATAGTGACGTGTAGTTAGTCCTAAAATTGATTGAATGTATAGTTTCCGAAAACAAAATTAAGTTAGTACAGGTTTGTAAATTATAAAAATGTACAACTATATACTGTATATCTATCTAACTATACAATACTAGCCTCTGCCCAGGACTTCGGTCGCGTGGAATAGTTACTTTGGGCTTAACGCAGCAGAAGCACGCAATTGGAAAAATACCCGATTTTGAAACATTCTTCATTGATGATCCGCTCCTATTGGTCTTAACGTGATGATATATAGCGTTTGCTTGAACGCTCTGGTCTCGGGAACCTACTAGTCCCATTTGAAAAATTCTTTTAGTGTTAGATAGCTCATTTATCGAGGAAGGCCTATAGGTTATGTATCATCACGCCAATCTCAATACGAGCGGAGCGCCAATGAAGAACATTTCAAAATCGGGGTTAACGTATGTATTATTTAATAATATTTTCACCTTCTACGTAAACGCAGTCGCGGGCAGGAGTTAGTGTTTTCATAAAAGTAATAAGTGAGTCGGGTCCATCCCCTAAAACTTTCCTGCAACGCCTCTGAAGAACAACGAATCTTGAATATTTTTAGCTACTTTAGTTGGACGCTCTTGAAAAATTAAGCTCGTCTTACACAGCGGGGTATTAAGAAAGTTTTCATTAAATATATATATAATGTTGCCGCGTCGTAAGTTTTTATCTTCCTGTGGCGACTTTTTTTGGGACAAACTTTTCCTTTATTAAATTAAATTCGTTATAGATTCAATGTTTAATTCATTTTTGTTGGAATAAACCGAGATATTTGTGTACGTTAGTACCCAATCAACGGACTGAATATTTATAAAAGCATCACAATTTTACCTCAAAAGATTACAAAGTCGAGGAACTACAAGCGATAAATCTTTGTAAATGGCTTGAAATAATAAATTACTATTGCGTATATAAGAATTTTATTAAAATATAGTTTTTGTACATGATGAAGACTGGGTAACAGGAAAGAAATCGATCTAGGACTTACTTATGAGAACTATAAGCTATAAAGTGGGTACATGTTCTATGTATCTAGGTGTAGCCACAAACGCCACAATAGTGACGTATTATTTTATATGTCGACGGCATAGTATGTTGAACTCTTTCGGTCTTGATCCTGAACGATTATATGATTATAAAGTCTGATATTTGGTAATAAATGATTAAGTAACGCCTAGCTATGATCAAGCACATCCTGTTGAAATAATAGCTTTGTGGTAAGGCTTTTTCTAATCTCGCCTGCCAAGCTATCACTCTCTATCGCCAACATTGGTATATAAAAACCCAAGACGCACAATCTCGTATAAAAGTAGCGTTCAAAACCGTCCGCAAAAACTCCCCAATATACATACATTTATATAGTTACGCGATAAACTTATGATTTTGCAAATTCAACCTTACCTGAATTATTTAAAGTTGTTTTTACAAGGACGCAAGCAACACGAGACCATTTGAAATGAGTGCATAGTTTTCAATTGTGTGCATATTTTATGTGGAGAGTTTTGGGACGTTGAGTGTGCATTGGGTTTTTTTTATATATATCAATGGTCGCTAAGCACCTTTAGCACCTTTACGGCAACTGCATTGACAAGTACTGCAAATTCAAAACTACGGAATGGAAGGAAGGAATTTAGGTATAATTTGTCAACTTTTTTGGCTAAATTAGATGAAATATAAAGATAACTGTTGGAGGTGTCAGAAGAAGTCAAGCCATCCGGGAACTTTCGTCGAAAACCCTGCCTTTGGTTGCCTGCCCTTTGAAATATAAGGAATAAATTAGGAGAAAAAACGACGCAGAAGTTGATGGTATCAGCTAGTTTCAAATAAAAGTATTCCATATAAGACCACAGATATTAACGTCCTTATCTTTACATAATTTCCCTGAATATATTTAATGAAAAAAAAGCACAATACAGTATGCATTCAGAATAACCGGCTCGCATTATCTTGACACGCGTGACGTAATAAACTACGGTAGCTAGCAGTCCTAAAAAATATTTGCCTCTTTCACCGCAGCCACGTCATGAATTTTAACTTATACAAGAGCTCCTTGGAATTTCTAATATTACATTAAATACCTACAAACTATTTTTAACAACCGCTTTTACTAATCGTTGATAATATTGCGTTTTTTATATCAAGTTTAGGTGCTACTAGAGCGAGGTATTTTCCATGCTCTTTCTTTTTCTTTTTATTGGCATAGTATATTTATTAATAGTTATCAAATAAATGAAAAACATCGTTGTCTAACCTTTCAGTTTTAAATTGTCCGCGTTCTCGCTAGGGCTTCTACTGGTAGATGTATGAATGCGTATGTATTATAGAATAGTGCGTAGTCCGGTGACGCTGTTAAAGCCTTTCTAGACCGATAGCGTAGTCAGTTCGAGAAAAAAAATAGAATAGTGTATGAAAAACATCACAATTAGTACATTATCTAGTGACCACATTGAAGTCATGTAGTGGTCTTTAACACGCCGCACCGGTGAGTCTATACCCTAGGTTACATATACAAGACTGAATGACTAAAGAGAGCTTTGATAACATTTTTTTTAGGTGGTAGAGCCACACTGAATCTATTACTCGTTACAGCATGAACGGGTTGGCTCGCCCGGGGTAGTACCACTCAACCTACGGAAACACCGACGTGAATTAACAGTGCTTGCATTGTTGCGTTTTGTTCGGTTAGTGAGAGCGCCGGAGGCCCACCTCCCCTCCTCTTCTCCCTTCCCTTCATCCCCTTCCCCCAAACACAGGATGGCAATGCACTTGTGACTTCCCTGGTGTTGCAAGTGTCTATGGATGGTGGTGATCGCTTAACATCAGGTGACCCACATAATTGGGGGCGTTCATAAATTACGTGTGATGTTTAAGGGGGGAGGGGGTCGAGTCAAATCTCATCTAATCTTAAGTTGGAGAGAGGGGGGTCTCGGCAAATATCACGCAATTTTTTTTCTGATGAAACAAAAAAAAATACTGTTGTGGTTCATTTAATCCAGATTGTACATGCTTAAGATTTAATATTAAGCGTAATCGTAGTACGATTAAGATCATTCAGTAATTCGTTCGAAAGAAAATAATTGCATTTTCTTTTTACAATAACAATCCAACGCGTTTACGTAAGAAATCCACATTTTGAAAAATCTCACGTGAGATGGGAGGATGGGGGGAGGGGATTGAATAAAATCTCACGACATCTCACCAGGGGGGGAGGGAGGGACAGAAAATTTAAAAAACACCTCACGTAATTTAAGGGTCCCCCCCTTAATGATATATAAAAAAAAAAGAATAATTTAATTTTTCCAGTTTGTATTTTGATTCATGCCAACCCATCCACGTTTCATTCTCTATAATTAAGGAATAATTTAGTAAGATCTTTAATGAAAACCGTACGTTTATATAGTCTACGTTAAAACAGGTGATATTTAAAAAGAGATGTAAATAAAAAAAAATCGGTGTGCTTACGATCAAACGATAGAAGTGAATACTTTTAAATAAAAATTTAACTACATATATACATATTTATATATATATATATGTACATATTTGTATATACATATATATACATATTTTATTATTATAATACATAATCATAAAAACGTAACTAATGAAACTATACAATCGTTGTTAGGCAGAAAAACGTGATTGGTGACGTCGCGATTTAGTGTGTCTACAAGCTCGAGAGCGTTCGAGATACCACATTTAGCGTCACCGAAGCGAGCGTGACGGTTCCTTTTCATTCACTGTTCAATGTACTTGAAAAAGTTTTCATTACAAAAATCTTTACATATCAATTTATTTTAAAACTTACACATATTCGCATGATTTTTCGATAAAATAAAATTCCTATGAATGTGTAAGGGATTACGAAAAATGACTCCTTCCGAGTCGATCTTCACTCGAAAGTAATATATTTATTATTTACGTATAAAAATATACTATTCTCGGTACACTTTATTTCCCTTGCGTTTGAAGTTTGAAGCGGAGATCATCACAGAAAAGTGTGAGGAAGATAGCCTTCTGTGTAAATACACGATAAAAAGGGATAGCTATAAAGAGGGAGAAATAAATTTCGACGTCTTTAGAAGTAATATGACTTTTATTTTATCTGTTTCATTTATTCTTCATGCGTACTTACGGTGAATTACACTTGAACTGCTTCTTAAATATCAAAAATGTTTTTTAGATTAAATGAGAGTTGTTATATATTACACAGTTTTCTATTAAATTAAATCTTTATTAACATTATAAATGTATGTTTTTTTGTTACATTTTCACTAAATAACTAAACTGGTCGTCAGAGAGAGCTATAGAGAAGGACAAAGGTCAAATTTACATTCAGGCGAGCGAAGTCACGGAAAAACAGCCAGTGTTATATAAATTACTAATTTGAATTACATCACGTCTTATGGAATGTTAGGCGTATACCTATTTATACAGAACATAGCCAGTATGTTGATATATATATAGATAGATATATATAGATAGATAGATAATAGTATCTATCTATCTATTCATATAATAAGAAGGTAAATCTAACGTGTCTGCACTTTTTCGATTTTCGTGAAAAAAGTTGTTACAGGTGTCTAGGAATCAGGGATAAAATACATTTCAATTATTTTTTTAAATGTCTGTCTGTCTGACTGTTTGTATGAACGCGCACCACTGCTAAAGCAGTGGGTTTTGAATAAAACTTCTCAAAGAAAATCATACAGCATATTTTCGAGTATAACTTAGTCTTTGTCTCATTAAAATCGGTCTATTCTATCAAAAGTTATTGTAATTTGAAAGACGGCTCGAGTTAAGTACGAGAGAAAAGTAGATAAGTAAATGGACATAATATATTCAGATGACTTTATTAATCACTGTTTTTTTTATATAGGGTCCCACGCAGACGAAGTCGCGGGTACATCTGTTATACATATAATCCTTTTGTCCGTGTTTATGTGACTGAACTCCTCCTAAACGGCTGGACCAATTCTGATGATTTTGTTTGTGTGTTCCAGTGGATTCGAGAATGGTTTAGATTCACAACTGGCACCGGAAGGTGGCGCTGTGGTTAAATTTTGGGATTTTTTTAATTATCAAGGTTCTAGTCCGCTAGTTGTCTGTATAAAAAATACTTTCGCTGAAGACTATCTATTATTTTGCAATACAAATAATCAAAGAAGTGTATAAGGCTCCATTTATTTAAAGAGAATATACACTACCCGACGGTGGAATAAACTGGGTTATTTTTATCTAAATCGAATTTTAATACTCATTTATTTTAAAGTAAATAACATAAAATAATTATATACAGCCCATACGATACTAAGATAATCTACGATTCCTTTGCAAATATATTGCTATACGAATATATCTCAGTATTGAGGAGCAATGGGTCGAAATTAGTACATGTTGCCGTAAAATAATAGTGTTTACTTCACCTTACCTAGACCGACCACAATTCCTTGCCAAATGGTATGGAACCGCCCTTTGGTCCGTTCCCTTTCGATAGCTACAAGGAGATGTAAACTTTATTAACAGAGCATGTGGGTTTGTTCTCGTACGTTCAAAATATTGATTTACGACAGTTCGGAAAGCCTTTTGGGGCTCAGTAAGCCTCTTCGACCCAATCGCAATTAATGGCCTCCCCGAGCAACGTCGGTGTTGTTATGGAAACTTAGTTTCTAGATGTGATAAATTAAATTAATATATTTTTCAACATATCTGCCGTGCCGTTTTATTGTATGTTAATGTACACAAAACAACGTAAGTTAAAACTGCTATTATTTATTTATAAATTAATGGTAATAAGGTCGTTTTACGGTTCCACTAGAACCGCTTGTTTCTACAATAAAGCAAAAGGTGAGAGATGAAAAGCAACTTATATTGAGACATTCCGGCTTTCATTCTCAAGAGTAGAAACATTCGTTACTGATCGAGAATCAAATCCTCGTATACCTTTATGGATATAAAATTACAGTGTTCATTCAATATCATTTGAACTGTACCCTCTTTTATTTGCAAATTTTTTGACACAAGAACTAAGTCGCATTTCAATAATATTTGTTTTAAAATACTGATCGCTTTATTTAATACCCTTACTATCTTGCTACAAAAGGCTCAGTGATGGATTTACCAGTAGCCTGGAGCCTAGAGCTGTAGATTTTAGGGGTGGAAACTTTGGTACTAAATTTTTTGTGTCTTACAGAAATTAAAAAGTTTCACATATAAAATTCTAGAAAGTGACCCATCGACACAATAGTTCACAATCATAGTAATTACGGGAAAAGTGTGGTGTAATTAGGTAGATAGAGCGAGCGAGCGTAGATAGAGCACAAACAATAACGTTGCCGTTTCACTGGCTGAAAAAATGTAATTAATATGATTATGAACTAGGATATCGAATTTTTAGGTCCTTAGGGGCGGAAAAATTTGAATAGCCTACAGGCGACAGACCTTGTACACCCGTCACTGAAAAGGCCTAATGAATAACTAATACGTACAACGTTGATCGTTACTCTATCTAGTATATCTAACTCTGTGTTCGGGACCACCATCCCGGGAGATTTGTCGGCACAATGGCATACAATTTCCAACTATTGTGCCTTGTACACACGCGATACCGATACAATTTCTACTTAAATTGGGGTGCGTCGAATAAATTCCAAACTTCATTGCGGAAAAATTGAGTCAACATATTTCTAGAGAAAATGTATATTTTACTGTCCTTTTTTCTCTTAAAGCAATTTTCTCTTGGTTGTAGATGTTTGAACATGCGTTGTAGGAAAGTCAAATGGTATTGAATACTAATCTATCTAAGAAAATTCTGGCCGCTTACTGACGGATAACGTATAAGTATGTAAGTTGCACAGTTATTACTATTCGGACGTCAAACTACACACCAAATTGACCGTAACTTGCCGGAGCAAATAGACGTCATATTGTAACCAAAGTTGGAATATTACGAAATATGTATATTTTTAACTATATATATGGTTTTTTTTTTGTTGCCATTGGGAAATTCCATTAGTCACGCAACCAGTATCAAATAATATCTGAACGTAATGCGAAAACTGAGATATTCGATTATATAACAACCACACATAAACAATTTGGTTAATATGGGTTTGTTTATTTCGACATTATTTAAAGACTACCTGACCCGGCCACGCGTTGC
Organism: Antheraea yamamai; assembly: GCA_036509395.1. NCBI lineage: Eukaryota > Metazoa > Arthropoda > Insecta > Lepidoptera > Saturniidae > Antheraea > Antheraea yamamai. The sequence goes on along the minus strand of AP028437.1, from coordinate 9,725,716 downwards.
TGAGGCTCAGTCATTATATCATTACATATTGATAAGAATTCATAATTTTTGTTGATAATATGACCAATAAACGTCACTTAACGATTAAAATTTTTTTTTTAAATATAAAAAACTACTTTTTGTGACTTAAATATAAAAGCTACACATATGCTATCGATGACTTTTTTGTAGGCATTATCAAGCTCTACAACTTTTCTTTAGAACTCAATCATATATCTCTCATCGTTAAGGTAGCGTTCGTAACAAACGTTTTCATTCGACCGTTTTTTCTCCGACTTGCTTTGCAAATCCGACTACCACAAAAAAGTCTTTTTATTCTTCGAGTTAATATATAGCCCATGATACTCACAAATAACGTGGCTTTCTACTGGTGAAAGTATTTTCAAAATCGGTTTAGTAGATACAGATATTACCCCCTACAACCTCACAAACTCACCAATTTTACCTCTTTATTAGTATAGTTTAATGCACAATATCAAAGTAGAAATATTTTCGTAAACTATGGTTATTCTACAATAAAATTAACACACACGACATGAATCTTGGCTTCAAAACTTAGATTATGATCAAACGGAAAAAATATTACTGGCAGATATATAAAGTGTAATAACTGTCAATGCATAATTTTTCACGCAGGTATCATTAAATGTAATAAATGTAGATGATTACTTCTTAGAATAAGAATTTTTGTAACAAAATTGAATATATTTTAGCCCTAATTTCTAATATGTAACTATATTGAGAATGTTGTTAACATGCACTTGTTTTGTATATAGCGTTTCAAAATAAATTATACACTGCGGTTGTATAACGTGTTCATTAATAGAGTCATAATGTTTACTGCCACCTGAGACACAGGATTACCTAGTTTAGGTGGCAGTGGTCAAATGTAGATTTCATCAATTTTTTATCTACTTTTTGATAGTTTGCGGTCCTTAGTTCTAGTTTGATAAATTGTATAATAACATTTTTTTTTTTTTTATAAGTTTATGATTTATAGTTAACCTTTTCACTATTGTTGTTTTTGTTTTTTATATATTATGTGTAATAAGTTATAATTACTTATAAAATAATATAACAGCACCGTAACCTATTGTATCGCATGCAAAATAAATAAATAAATAAAATAAATAAATAAATAAATAAATAAATAAATAAATAAATAAATAAATAAATAAATAAAGAGGAACGTACAAAAGAATAACACAGGATAATACCTACTTAATATATGAGTAGACCTTGCAAACAAAGAGGTTACGGTAATGATAAAAAATACTCCTATTATATCTCTAAAAGATTATACAACGTGTGAAAAAGGTTTACAGAAATTCTGAACCTTATTACTGAAAAAGGAAAGTAACAACTATTGTACTTTTAGTCTATAGTTAACACAGTAATGTAGAAAGGTAAATATAATAATACATTACAATTAATGTAATTTTTCATGTTATTTTTCAGTAATAAGGTCTACTCATATATAATTGTGTATAATATAATATTATTATACACATTATACACATAGAAACATTACAATGGCAATCCGTTAGGTTTTTTGCGTATCTATATATCTCATATAATTTGTTATAAATTATACTATTATACATACTAACCGTCAAACTCTTATTACTATCGTAATAAATACAAAGTTATATTTAACAGATTAATTAATAGTCAATATTTTCTGAATATTCGATCCTTTGTTCCCTAATTCTTCAAGTCCTTATTATTTGAAATACGTATATCTTTATACATTCTTTATTAACATTAGCACTGAATGAACAAAGTGTCATTATATACATTTACTATTAAACGTTCGAAACAGTACTCTTGTTGCGATTATTTAGAACAACATATCAGGAGGCTTTATAACAAAATAAATATTATTTTTATTAAGTATTCCGGTTTCTATGTTTCTGACATAGTCAAGTGGAAGCGTATTCAGACATCGCATATCTTGACGTTAGTGCGAATCTTGATCTGTCAGTGAAGGAAATCAACAATTACATGGTGGTAGGGCATATTCTGATGCTTGACTTGCTAAATACCATTCTCTAGTTTAGTCCTATGAAGTTGTAAAGACCTTACCAGGCAAATAGCGTAGTCAGTTGGAGAAAAAAAACATTATTTACTTGAAAAACTATCACCAAGCTTCTAACCGCTGTCAAACGCTTAACTTATCAATATTAAAACAGTTTATCTCTATTTGTGGTCTACGATGAAGATACTACCTAAATAGTTTAATTTAATATAAATTCTTTCTATACTCGTACATCCTTCGGGACAAACTATGACTCTAGCCAGTATTGGTATTAAGCAATATACTAAAATGTACTACAAATTCCACACTTGACATGTCCATTGTCCCGATGCGATCATTTCGTATGCAGTAACGCATCAGCAATGCAATCGAGCCAGCGCGACGTTGTCACACGGGGCTCACCAGTCACAGTACGCTCTGAGCTAGACATAACCGTTATAACATGATCATTATAAATGTTACAATTTGCAGACAGCGAAATATATATAACTGAAATATTGTCCTAATAATCGGTAGCTAATCGACACCAAACTGTACCGACAATTTTCATCAAACTGTTGTCACAAACAGTGGTCAAATTGAATTCAACAATTGAAAAGAGTAAATCGCAGTCAAATTGGAGGTCACATATGCCGTTCGGTATTATTACAAATAATTAGATGTGTATAATGGTCTATAATTATTGGAATTTAGAAATTCATAAATACGACTATGGTTCCTGATTACATTTAGGTACTACCAATATTATAAGCATCAAGAAATGTACAAAAAAGTATATGGTTTAAAAAAAACCGGTTATTGGAGACAATTTGACGTTTACCTTTTTTTTTCGATTTGACTACGCTATTGACCTAGCAAGATCTTAACAGCTTCACCGGACTACATTGACGTTTGCTTACTTATGCCAAAATGACTGTCTATTTGGCGTTCAGGTTGGCGCCCAAATAGTATAACGTTTTGTGGCAACAAGCTTTACAAGTGAATTGGCGTTAAACAATGAAAAATATTTGAACAGGAAATGTTGTACAACAAACTGTGTTAATTTAGGTGGTTGTTTTAGACGTCATTAACAAAATATTTATGTCCATATATATATAAGCTAACATTAAATTATCAGTAATGCGTTAAGCTGCTCTTTGTTTACAAATGAAAAATCTGTTAGTTTGTATGGAATTTGGATTTTTACTTTGGTATTCTTTATTTAATTAACATGCAACGTAGTCTTTAAATATGACCGATAAATATTGCTAAATAAAGAAATATCACGTTGTCATGCATACAAACTGAAATATCGTGTATCCCATGGAGTTGAAATCATGTATAGTTGTTAATGGTATTTGCATAGAAATTTTTGCTATGGTCTCATCAAATGTATAAAATTTTACGTTTAAAACGTTAGCACTTGTTATTTTACACCTATAAATGTTCCAACTGTGATTATAATTTTAATGAACCTAAGTTCAAATTTGTAGATTATGTAATATCTAAAATCGACAGCTCTTGGAGCATTTCCAAACGCTTAGGACAGCGTTTATCGTATATACGGTGCATGTGGCAAATGGTCTTTATGTACGAATCATTTCACTATGTTTGCCAATTTTAATAACAGCTTGCACTTTCTATATCACTCTGAATTCCATCCAAAAATATTATAATATCTATATTATTCACCTACTCAACTGGTAGAACTACAATTTAATTGATACAAAAATTTAATTGAATTATCTCCTTTATATCGTACCGATATGGCATTAAATTACAATTGCTAATCTTTTTTTTTTCTTTCCAATTCGAGTCTTCTAAAGTCAGTCTTCTGAGAAAGAAAAGTGACTCACACAAAATCCCCTATATATGTATAAAGTGGCAACGAATGAAAAATAATCGTATATGTATTGAAACAGCTTTATTGCCAATTTTGTCTACAAGAGTCCGTTCACCTCACGCCCTTTAGGTAAAACGGGGGCATCAAAATAAATTTACCACCCCTCTAATTCCAGTGAGCACGGTATCCCCTTATGATTCACCCTAAGTGTTACCATGGCAACACCGTTTCCAAAATTGCATCACCCTCTAAACATTCCTCGGAGCCTGCAGTTACCCATTATTGATGTTACTGTACGATGTCAGGTACCTCACGGGGGCGTTAAGCTCACATCGTAAATTTTCCATAAATATTGACTAAAGCTACTTACTCTATTTATCACTTTTATGGCACCGCTGTCCTGTATCTGAGGTCAGGGCTTCTGTAAATTGGTTAATGCAGTAACTTTATGTCTTCAGTAATATTAAGTATTATCTAGTTTATATTTTGCAATCTTTATATTTAGTCCACGGAATTTATATTGATATTAATAGATATTTACTTTTGTAAGGAATATGACGTTAATTTATATCATTAGGTGATAATATTCGCAACTGACTCTAATAATCTAATATTTTGTACACAGGCAGTATTCCAATAGTGGTCACTTATAAAAATACTAAGATCTAGAAATTCTAAAAGAACTCATTGTTGTTACATGCCATTATTAATCTATCAATCTTCTATACATATAATAAGAATATAAATCTAACGTGTTATTACTTTTTCGATTTTCATGAAAAAAATTGTTGAAGGTGTCTAGGAATAAGTAATAAAATACACTTCAGTCATTTTAAGAAATGTCTATCTGTCTGTCTGTTTGTATGAACACGCATCACCGCTAAAGTACTGGGTTCACAATACAACCACTCCAAGAAAATCATAAAGCAAATCTTCGAGAATATCTTAGTCTTTGTTTCATTAAAATCGGTTTACTCTATCAAAAGTTATTGTAATTTTAATGACGACGCCACATAGTTACGAGAGAAAATTAGATAAGTAAATGGCCTTAATACATTCAAATTACTTTATTTATCACTGTTCTTTACATAAGGTTCCACGTGGACGAAGTCCCTGTCATAGCTATATAAATTAAGAGTTAAATGAGAATAGTTACTGCATAACAACGCGAGTGCGAAGCCCCAGGAACAGATAGTAAATGTGCAAAACATAGAAATACTTATAATATTCTAAAGTATACAATAATAAAAAAATGAATTCCAATAAATTAATAAGCGATCACTGCGTGGTATTAAGCTCTGGTCAAAAATCTAATTTTTCTTTCTCCTTATTCCAGGGATGCCGGTTTCCTGAAGATGGCCTCACGCACCCCGTCCCTTGAGTCGCTGCCCGGTGCCAACTCAATAGGTTCGCTAGAGCGTGGCTCCATATCGCCTCTGACCCTCAGTGGATCCTCACCCCCTGCGAGTGACTCCGCTGTATGTGACCTTCGAGAATTCGACGGCCTCGACACAACTTGCGCAATCTGCCGAGAGACATTCGTTGATCCCAAAGTACTTCATTGTTTTCATACATTCTGCCGGACTTGCCTGGAGAGAGAACAGACGCATCCAGAAAAATTAACCTGCGTCACTTGCCGCGTCGATAGTCAACTGCCTGCTAGTGGAGTACACGGTCTACTCACCAACTTGGTAATAGTAGCTGCTGTCGAACAAGACGCTGATTTGCTCCCAACTGGTCGACAGACCAGCTCGCCTTCAGCTCGGTGCACCGGCTGCAAATCTAAAGAGTCAGACGCCGTAGCGCGCTGTGTCGATTGTGTAAACTTTCTCTGTCCAAACTGCGTTATGGCGCACCAATTTATGCATTGCTTCGAGGGTCACCGTGTGTTGGCATTTCCTGACCTAAAAGACGACAAGGGTATACTAGGGTCTTCTACCCTTACGACAAGCGGAGACAAAACCGCTTTCTGTTCGAGACACAAAAACGATATATTAAAATACTTCTGTCGCACTTGCTCTGTGCCCGTGTGCAAAGAATGTACGATAATTGAACATCCAGCAGCTTTACATGACTGCGAACATCTGTCGGATGCTGGACCCAAACAACTGGAACTTATGCAACAATCTGTTAACGAAGCCAAAACTCGTGCTACTGAAATAAGGCATGTTGTTAAAACGGTGGAACACGCCGCTGGCAAATTACAAGTACAGTACCATAAAGCCCAAAATGAAATTAATGACACGTTCCAATTTTACCGTTCTATGTTGGAAGAACGCAAACAAGAACTTCTTAAAGAACTTGAAAGTGTATTCTCTACGAAACAAATAGCCCTCACTGTTGTGGGTCAGAAAGCTCAAGAGACAGTCGACAAAATATACCAAACTTGCGACTTTATGGAAAGACTAACGAAATGCGCTAATATAGCGGAAATACTGATGTTTAAAAAACTCTTGGATACGAAATTGCAATCCCTCATGAGTTCGAATCCTGAGCAAAGTGTTCAGACCGCATGCGAACTTGAATTTGTTTCTAACTATCAAGCTATTCAAGTAGGAGTAAGAAACACGTTTGGATATGTACGTTCAAGCTCAGAAGCAAACATAGGTCCTACCAAGCAGCCGCCTATCGCTCGTCCTACTGGCTCTCTCTTAAACGGAGGATCATCATCTAGCAGCAGCAGTGTAAATGGAAGTTCTGGGAGCCTAAACGGTGGTATCCACCTACCTACTGGACTAAACGGCGTCCTCGATCGCCCATATGCTAATGGGCTCCTTGGACCGACGAGCCAATCTACTTCGCCTTTTGAATCAAACATCATCTCAAAACGATTTAATAGCCCAAATAGTTTGGGTCCATTTACTACAGCCATCGGAGATATTAATCTAAATGGAATCAACCCTTATGAGAAGTGGTCAAACGGTGGGTGCGATACACTCTTTCCACCGACTACTACGGACCCTTATTCTCTTACGGCCACAGCACATTCAGATCCAATTTTGGACCTGACGAACAAACTAATCTCAACTGCCATTTTTCCGCCTAAATCTCAAATTAAACGACAAAAGATGATTTATCACTGCAAATTTGGAGAATTCGGTGTTATGGAAGGCCAATTTACTGAACCTAGTGGTGTTGCCGTGAACGCTCAAAATGACATCATTGTTGCAGACACAAACAATCATCGAATCCAAATTTTTGACAAAGAAGGACGATTCAAATTTCAATTTGGAGAATGTGGTAAACGAGATGGCCAGCTCTTGTACCCCAATAGAGTGGCTGTAGTACGTACGTCTGGGGATATTATTGTAACGGAAAGATCTCCTACACACCAGATTCAAATATACAACCAATACGGCCAATTTGTACGTAAATTTGGTGCCAATATTCTTCAACATCCTCGTGGAGTTACTGTCGATAATAAGGGACGTATTGTTGTAGTAGAGTGTAAAGTCATGCGCGTTATAATTTTCGATCAAATTGGCAATGTCCTGCAAAAGTTCGGTTGTTCCAAACACTTGGAATTCCCGAACGGAGTCGTTGTTAACGACAAGCAGGAGATCTTTATCAGCGATAACCGCGCTCATTGTGTGAAAGTATTTAATTACGAAGGAATTTACTTACGCCAAATTGGAGGAGAGGGTGTAACAAATTATCCTATAGGTGTCGGGATTAATGCATCCGGTGAGATTCTGATCGCTGATAATCATAATAATTTCAATCTAACAATATTTACACAAGAGGGGCAACTTGTCTCAGCTCTCGAAAGTAAGGTCAAACATGCTCAGTGCTTCGATGTGGCGCTAATGGATGATGGATCCGTTGTGCTTGCGAGCAAAGACTACCGGCTGTATATTTACCGCTATGTTCAAGTCCCACCTATAGGAATGTGAACCTGCCGCTCGGATCACAGAAGGTCAGAATGACCGATGAGGCCAAAATACGACTCATACAAACGTAGATTTGCACAATAATGGCCGTACTCGTCATTTTTTTTTTAATAATAATATTCAACGTAAAATCGATGAGGACTTTGTCCAAGTGTTGCGATGTTTTCGGCTGTCTCGATGTGATCAATTTTACTGACAATTGGGAATTCCTTGTATTTCGAAATGAGATCTCTGTATGGATTATTTCTAAACGAAACAGTAATGAGATTAGTTATAGTATTGATGTTGTTATTCGAGTACCTTTTGAAAGATAGAGATTATTCCGTTGAAGTAAACAGAATATTTGGAACGGTGTTCTCGACCCCCTATCATTTTTTAATCTATTGAATAATATTTTTTCATATCCCGCATCGTTAAATTAGGGATGAATATTAAGGGCATTTGTATTATTTAGCCCATTTGTTGGACCAATATTTTAACTATTATTACTTAACAAATTGTTAGGTGTTAAGAGTGTGATTTTATCGTAATAGGAGAGCATCGAGCGGTATTGTTGTTAGTATTAAGAATTATTCTACGGCACAAGGGCACTTCCTGTTTTTAATTAGCACTTATTCTGTGTCGATGGAAAAAATATGATTATAAAAACTAAGTAAGAAGTTGTTACATTATTATTAGGTAAGTGTTAAATTGATTGAGCTGATATCGAACAATCTTTAGTTACTGCCCCCACTTTATATAGTTACGAAATTATAGGGAAATGTGATGTTAGGGGTTTTATCAATGAGAAAGTTGAATGCGACATTCGGATGTTTGCTACAATGACTTCTATACGTACTCTAAATAATTTACAAGATTTACATTCACTATAACGATTTTACTGTCGAAAATGTTTTGTACAACTCAATTAATACGCAACTTTTCTACTGAAACTACTATACTTCTGGTGTAGAGATATATAAAACATTTTTGATGACGTATTTTCTCCTTATCTAAATCGAATAGGTTTATTGATGTAATGATACAAGTTTACAATAATATCCGCGTTACCGCCTAGTCACTGAGATCGCACCGAATTAGCTTCTCCGGTTGTTTTATTTAACAGTAATTTTTGGTTAATAGTTCGTTAATATTTAAAATGGTTTTTCTACAATTGGACACGGTAGTAACTAGAGTATTACAGCGCTAGGAAATTTTCGTCTCGCTAGATTATTATTTTTTTTATTGAATTTGAGATTTAGCTTTACATGGTACCGCGCGGTGTATGCGCTACCATGCATCACCTACTTACTCGGAGTATTATTATAAACCTGCTTGGTATACAAAATAATTATACAATTTGTTATTCGGGTAAGATATTTTTTTGTACGGAAACTATTTTTTTTAGTAGTTATAGTGGTAGTATTATCTCATACGGTGCATGTGTAACGTTTACTTATTTTTTTGTATTTTATAAATATTATGCTATTATTATTTTTGAATTCATCCTGTGTTTGGTGTGTTAGAGGAATTATTTTAGTTCGACTTTTTTTATTATTTCGGTTTTCCTTAGTTAATAATGACTTTTTTTTAGTATTTTTATAAAGAAATTTACTGAATCTTTAACTATAATGATAGATCTGAAACGTTAATTAACTTCCGGATCGGAGTTTTTTTTTGTTTGTTTAAATACTTGATCTGTATTAAGTATATTCCTTAGGTTATATGCGTACCGTTCCGGTGATAATTACTGTTTTATTTTTTTTACTAAAATATTCTCACTATTGAAGCCACGTCGACGCCGGACTAGCACGTACTGTGGTCGAAACGAATACCTGTTTGATATGTGCCATACAATCATATTGTGATTTAATAAGTGATATTTAGTATTGTTTTGTAAATATGTACAATATTCTCATTTTACTAATAGGATTATCTGAACGAACATCTTGAATGATTTCATTTTATTGTCTGTGCGTGACAAGGTAGTGCTCGATTATGTAAAGGTAGTTCTCGTCCCAACAAGAGTAATTCTTGTTTTAAATTAGTTCCTTTTACCCGGAATGCATCTTGGGTCGACTAATACATTATCATGCGTAGTAGCAGTAAACACGAAACATTTTAAGAATTGATTCTTGTTTTCTCCCACATTTATGTTTTCTGTATTTTATAACGTGCCACGACGTGCATTGTCCGTAACGTGTTGACGTGTCTTCGATTACGTAGTTAATATCCTCTCTTAGATATCACTGCATTAGGTGAATTACAATTTACTGTCATCATCTTATAGTCCAAAATTCAGTGATCTGTCACCAATGATTTTATTATAGACTGTTCTGTTCCTAATTATACTAAGATCTGATGGTAAAGTCTGTATTTCACTTAATCCACTGGTTGAATTGAACTCATCGTTAGCTATACAGTACGTGATTATGGTAAACGAATCGCTTTATCTCAGTTTTTTTTGCCGAATTAAACACCGAATACGCACTTTATGTAGAAATTACCAAATGAGTTTAATAATTTTTACGTATTTAATTCGTCTCTTATAACTGAGATCGCTAGTAGTATTCTTGGATATAGATATAAAAACTGAATTCTTTCTAAAAATTATACTATACGATATTCTTAGTTTGACATGTCTCAGTGTAATTTTTACAGATGAATTCAATTTGGTAACAATATACGCTTTACTTTATTGACGTCAATTCAACGTATTGTATTTAAGTATAATATAGTATATCGAAATTTATAGTAAGATTTGCAAATTATGACAACTTCATCTTTCACGAATTTTGTAACAGTGTATAATTCATTTTCTTTTAGACGTTTCTTCTTTAGTTATTCAGCTAATTTTTTTGCCAGAAGTGGTAATTTAAGTTTCCATAATAACGATGATCATTATAAGGTAATTTTTATTTTTTATCTTCATTAGTAAATGTTTTCGCATAATATTTAAGTGATTGATACAATGTGTTTTGTGAAAAACATTCATTCTTAAAGTTGCATTTCAAAATCTTTTCGACTGATTAAATTTGAAACATGTTTTCTCTTTAAATATATTTTGTCAATGTTTGTTGTTATAATTATTATTATTATATTATTTTTTTAATTATTTGTATAAACAATTGTTCTTTAAATTAATGTACATCGTTTTGTTTTGAATTATTTTTGTTGTATAATTGCTTTTTTATAATAATACCAATTCATTGCAGTTTTACTGTGTGTTTTATTTTTATTTCTATATTTACTTTTGCCCGATTAGTGCTTTGGTAGTTTATACGCAGTTGTTTTTGTAGAGTGCAACAAAAGCAGTTGTGATTTTCAATGCATGTTTGTGCTAGTTAATTAAGACAACATGAAATATGTAATAAAGAAAAAAATATATAAACGTATGTCAATTAAATTTAAACAGTGCTATGTTCTTTTTTACAAAAGTCTTTATAATAATACAATGATATTATTTATTTTTTTAATATTAAATCGATGCTCGAACAACATTTTACACATTATTCGTTTCTTTTATCCCAACCGAATGATCAAATGTACCAATCGTACATATTTGTTATTTAAAATCTAATTTGACAATAGTATATGAATATTGCATAGCTTGATTAATTGTTTCATCATATTATTTTTACTAAATGCACGTTCGATAGACATATAAATATATCTTACTCCAATAATAGAGTTTAATTACAAAAAATCTTGTCTATGTTTTTCTAGCACAAACATCTTAAGGTGTAGGCGTTCGTGTGTGTGTGTTCTTATTTCTGTATGTGTGTGCTTAGATAATGATACAGTTGGTGTCGGGATCAAATAATACGGTAACTTGGTAAGTATTCACTTAAAATATATTCTGAATCATCCAAGAGTTCCTTATCCTATCTAATTTTATAAAAGAAAGCGATAAATAATACTTAGGAATTTTCGGTTTGACGGAACAAACATCTATTATATTATTAACGAATTTATTAAAAACGATTAGATTACTCGAAAATATTTCTAGGATATTACTGCATTTAATTACTTAGTTTACTACCGATTCCAAGATTGTATTTAATACAGCTAACAGTCTACATTCGACCAAAGTTGATTAATTTTTCAGGTATCAATAAGGACGAAAATCCGAACGTTTTCCAAAATTTATTGGTAACTCTAAAACTCGTCGTAAAGAAATCCGGGTACTTTCGTATTAAATGGACCGCTTATCTTTTTTCGCAAGTCTAAGCAAACTGAGACGAAACTGTTTTATTTTATCATTAAAATAATCAAGTTGCTAATATACAATATTACCAATGAATGTTCGGAAGCGACATAACCTCAAAATGGCACCGCAGCGCACCAAGACGGGAAAATAGAGAAAAATCAATTGGTTAGGTTAGACTTGGTATACAAAGACATTGCTGTAGTGGTCGGCGAGCGCTGTGCATTTAATACGAAAGTACCGAAATCCGTTAATAAACAGAAGAGGAATATATACTCAACTGTTTTGTCTCCGCCTATCTATAAATAGATACTAGATTTTACTATGGAGTTATATCTCAACAACGAATTCATTTAACTATTTAAAAAAACAGCGAAGAACGAAGTGTTGCAGAATAAGTCATTGCTAAAGCTTCGTGTGATTACACGTTCGATAACTATCGAAGCATAAAATTAAAAGTAATTACTTAAACTGAAGCCAATAGTTATGCATGTGCTATTATTTATTTATTCACCAGTTACAGAAATAATATTATGAGTCACGTCAGTCGATTTATTTCAGTTACAATGTTTAGTTTAAGTCATTCCAAATTTATTGAAGCTGTCATTACGAAATAGAGTATAGTTATTTCGTTTTGTTTAACCTGTTTCTTCTTTATTTATTATTATTTAATAAATCATAGTATATAGTCTGTAAAAATAAGTACAGAGAAACAAAATCAAATATTCACGTTTTGTTTAACTTATTTTCCATTTAGTAATATTCATCATCATTTAGTAAATTGTAGTATAAAAGTATAAAATTACTAAAATACATAAACCCATAACTACTTATATCAGTTTTTTTTATTTATTTCGATGAGAATAATATTCATATGAACTTCGTGCAATGTAAGGCACTATTTCAATTAAAAGTACGATTAAATTATTCAGAAAGTGTTTTTTTTCTTTAATATAGATATTTTGTATATGAAACAATAACTAATACAAAAGCATCTCAGTGTACTAAGCGGTAAATAAACAATTTTAACATTTAAAATATAAAACACATTCTTATGATAGTAGGCTATAAACTCTTTATGTGTAAGGATTTCGTATCTAATGTAAGTTAAACGTAAAACCCTAAATAAGTTTTACTTCCATACTAATTAACTAACCTGACATCCATTCTATGTATACAGTTCCCGATCTCTTATCAGCAACACAGCTTGATGAAACGCTACCAAAAACCAACTTCCAAGTCAATTAAACTAGGGAACATTTTTACTAAACTTAGCACCTATTAGAAGTAAGCACAGGCTAGGCTTACTAAGATTGTTTATAATTTTATACTCAGCTATTTTAAAATTAAGGGTTATATTTTTTCCATATCATAATTTGATATCTCACCCACACAAGTCTGCGTGTAATTTGCTAACAATTTTAAATATTTTAAAATGCTATCAACTCCTTCCATCTATAAAATCGTGCATCACGTTAAAACGATTAAAATACGATTCTAGTTACCTACATCACATTACAGGCTTAAGTTTTAATAAATATACCTCATAACATTTAATGCTAAGTTTTGGAATGATATTTGAAAGAAAATTTCACCGCTTGTACTAAAGATTAAGGGAACTATCGCTCGTTTCAATTGCCTTATCTGTAAGTAGATTAATCAGTAACAACTTGAGTAATATATTCTTTTGCATAATTTAGTCATTGGTGCTGTGGCGCTTAATAGAAGGGACTTGATCATTGATGAAATTCAAGCTTCTCCCTTCGTGTCATTCGTTCCGGAAGAAATTATCCATTAAACCATTATTTATCCTTTGAACCACAATCTCTTTAGGAAGTGTATAAGAGAGTAATGTAAATTGTACATTGGGAAAAGTTAGAATTAAAGCAATGTTAGTAGCATTAATGTTTAGGATTAAGGAGTGCCGGGAAGTGTACAAGAGATAACGAGTTGAGGTATGGCGTATTGTGAAAAACTGTGTATTTTTGTAACATTGACATTCAACGATAGGTAACCGTTTGTAAGATGTTATTCAAATTTGAACGTAAATAATGTTATTAGGTGGAAAGTATTTAAGAGAGTTAGGCTATATTGTTGAATGCGGCGAATTGCATGATATCCGAATTCGACAGGATTGGAACTCAATAATAAGGGTTTAAAATAACCATATCGGTAGATGTACGTGTATTTATTTAAATCATTGTTTGAAAAGAATAAATATTAAGTATCTGGAAGTTATAAATATTTAATAATTCACCTGTTAATGTACTCATCCAGATAGATTGAATGTTTCAATGTTAGCTTATCGGATCATCAGATTAACGATTCGAACACTCATATTTACGTAGTGGATTGTCGTTACATTTTATAGTACGTACGTTAAGGAAGCGTTGATGATGTTTGTGTATATAGCTTGAACTGCTTCATTCATCAGCAGACTTTATGTCGCAAATAATTGCTCAGGAATTGTATTCATTTATTCATTATATTATATTTATTGATGATCGTACGTCATCGCTTTAATTGTGATTTATAAGTCGGCGATGTCGCGTCATGTTAAAATATACCGCCAATTGATAATTTTAATGAATTGCACAGAACGTTGGTGTTTCACTTAATTTTTGATGTATTTTTTCTTGAAAATAACGTATTTGATGGTTTTACTGGATTCGATGGGACGTTGAGTTTGAATAGTGGTGGAAAATTCATAAATGTGCTGGGCGCTTATCCCGGCCCCGGTACGAATTTTCATGAACTTGTGATTGTTGTAAGTTAAGGTCAAATTAACAAAGCACATATGAGCACAAACCATCCATCCTCAAAGAAAATACTATGCTGAATGTTTTAAATTTAACTCACGTTTGAATTTATGATACATTTTATTGTAAAAAAAAAAAACATATTTTTACTATCGCTTAAGTTAGTTGAAGCGATTGCAAATAATAGTATTTATTTTAACAATGATAACGATTTTTTAAAATGAAGTTTTGGAATTCTTAGTTTCTTAGGTGTTTTATATGATATGAATTCTACTGAAATATTGACCGTAGATATAATATAATATATTATTATATTTAATTGCTCTTACGTATACTGTAGCGATCAATGTGGCTAATTTAATTAGAATATGTACACACTATGTCTTTAAAAACTTAGCATCTTACTCTAAACTAAAAAGGAAAGAGATAAATAGTGGTTCTCGCATTTCGTGTGTTAGGTAATTTATATTATAAGATGTGTGATTTTTAGTTAATAACTTTTTACGAGGAAAGATTCCAAATAGTGTGTGTTATGAGAATGTGGTAAGTGACATATCATGAAATGTTTCTAATTATAATGGTGTGAGGGATAGAGCCGGAAGAAGTGAATGGTTAGTGAAATGACTTCTATGTTTTTGTTTGGAATGTGACAATACTGAAACCGTTTTGAATTATACAAGCGTTGATAGTGAAAGATTTAATAGGAAATTTTGCTGATATGACATATCGTCCACTTATGGTGTCGTGAGTGGAGTTAACAAAATTGTTGTCAGCTTGAGTTTGTTCGTCGCGAACGTTGTAGTTTATCATGTTGGATTTATAGAAAGTAACTATTGTCTTGAAGATTGTGTAATCGATAGAAGATTGGATTATCATTTGGAATCTTTCTAACGATGCTAGTCGCCAAAGATATTTAATTAAAAGGGAATTAAATGTTAATTATACGTATGCACATAATTAAGAACGAAATTAGTTGTACGATGCTTAAATTTGTCCACACACAAATCGATTTTACACACTTAATGCCATCCTGCCAGTTGTAAGGAAAACACAATGCTTATGACGAATTAATTTTAATATATTATATATATATATATATAAATATATATCCTACAGTAGTATATGGAGTAGTATGTATTTTTAGATATCGCATTGTGTATGTTAGTATAGTTTGTAAGATACTTTGAGCTTTGAACAGTGCGGTTCTGTCACCGATATTTTTACAATGTAGTAGTTACGTGTAATTTCAAGCAGTGCTTTCCTTGACGTAGTATACAATTCGTAATTGTAAGGGTATGTATAGAACGTGATATCCCCACGTTTCCTTCAGCACCCAACATTTAAATGACACGCAGCTTAAACTCCGGTCTATTGTTGGAATACACTCGCGTGCACGACGCTTCATTTGTATATAGAACCGATTAGATTTATCGTCACTTAAAAAAAGAAAACATAAATATAATTCAGTAAACTTACTGTATAATCTACTGAGACACCATTTTGCGCCGTGGCCTTAAATTTTAAGGGATGTGTTTGAGATCTTTGTTAAAGTAAAGAAATTTAAAAAAATCAATATATGTATAAACTTGAGCGATTTCCTGTGTGTTTCACACGATTAGTCGTCATGTTTTTTAAATGTAAGTGCTGTAATAATATATTGACATATACTTTTATCTGTAACTAGGTTAGATGTTGTAGTAGGACTCTGTAGGTATCGCTTTAACTACGTTCTAAAGTAATTGTTGTTTTCAACCACTTCGTGCATATCTCCATTAAACATGTTTGTAATTGTTACCTACTCATTAGTTACTTTGAGACTGTTCAAATTGTACTCTATCGAGAAATTTTCACTAAGGGAAAGGGCTGTATTAGCAGATATTTTTGATACTTTGGGAATAATCGATGGGAAACAAACGAGTGATAACGAATTCAATGTGGAGCGACAGTTCACAAAAGGTCGTTAAATCCAAATGCTGTCTCGTGATATTCGCACGAGGCTGTCTCTGAGGACGTTGCGAGAGTCGTCGACTTAATGAAAGATATGTCACATCTTTACTTCGTAAGCATGGATAATAAAATTTAAAATGTTACTGTAAACGAAAAAAAAAATGTTGTTCTTATATTTAAAAAAAATGCGATGGTTTTCGCTGTGTTGTTTTTCATATAATCAATAATATTTCCTTTATTTTTTGTACTCTTTAGTGTTAAGGTTAATATTAAAATTGGAAACTATTCAATGTTGATTACTCTAAAAACCAGTAAGGTGTGTGTTAAGAGTGGTATTTACGTGGTAAAAGTGTTGGCGACGAATTAGTAGGGATTCAAAACTGACAAATTATAATATTGCAGAAATTATCGAAATTTTCACTAATCGTTGTTTTGAGAAAACTTTCTTATTTATATTTTGTGATTTAGACGTAGTTACGTGACGAAACGTGCGCAATAATGTATTCTAAAGTTAAAGTAATAGAAATAATATTTAAATTACATAAACATAGTCTTTCTTATCCCATATTGACCGTTATGGTTACAATTGCAGACTCTCCATCCAAATTTTTCGTATTTTTAATCCAGTCTTATATTCTTATGAATAGTGAGCTACTGATATTTCATAAAAATAAGTTGGCAACTCCAGTTACTATTCTATCCAACTTCTAATAGAAAGGTTACTCAGTTGAGAAGTTGATGAAATATTCGAAAAAGGTCATGCGCTAAAATAAAAAATCACAACTTTAATATAGATAATAGCGCCTCTCGAGGAAGATCGGTATAGTTTACTCTATTCAATGATTGTTAAAAATTACTAATATAAGGATATAACCCTATATGTACTTGTAAAGTCGGTACAGTTCAAAAACGCTTCTGGCAACAATCTTGCGTAATAAATAGGCCAATACTAAAAGATCGTGGAAATTTATCTGATTTTTATCAATGATATTATAACTAAAAAGCTGTAGATACGTTACCTATATGATATTTTGACAAACAAATGGCATTATAACGCACACATACGTAAAGTAATATTGTAACTCGACACTGTTTTAGATAAAATGTGGAAGTAAGATGGCATATTCGCAATATCGGTGGTAAAAAAGAAATAGTTATATGCTACTTAGAAACGTGACGAGGCAGCCGTCAAAAGTAACCCAGCTAGCTAAGTTTTAACAAGGCGCTGTCGAAGCGCTTATGACGTATCTACAGCTTTTTAGTTATAATATCATTGATTTTAATCCGTTGTAAATTAGTGACGACCAATTTTCCCAGGAGCCTTACTAGCTTTTTCCTTAGATGATTGGAGTGGAGTCTCTTCTTACATTTAACTGAAAGAATTTTCGCTGAACGTGCGAAAGTATTGTGAGGAAAACGATTTCTAAACTTGAAACAATAATTGAATCGTCGCATAACTTAATACTTCATCTATTTTTTTCATCCTAAATTATCCTCCTGTTGGCTTAAAAAGGTAGTTTTATATACAGTTTTACTAAATATTTTAGATAGATAATTAATTCGCTGTACTTATTGCGAGCGCCCATTGATGTCGGAAAAAATGATGAAACTAATAACCCTAATAAGACTTTGCATAATGAGGAATAATTTAAAAATTCACTTCTTATTTCTGTATATAAAACGGCCTTTATATTCGTCATAATTTCGTACGTTAGTTCAGGCCTAGAGATGTTTTGTAACGGTAAAGATAAGATTTCATCAACAATCCTTAGATGGTATGACTCAATTTTAAGACTGATGACAGTGAAAAAAAAACTCAAAATTAAAAAAAAAATTATATACTCTGGATATAATACCTTTATCTCCATTTCTGTTTAAATCATTGCGCTAACGGTATACGATGGTGAACTAAACAGGAATGTAGTTTTAATTTAAATTAATTCGATAGTCAAATTTTAGGAGCTGGAATGGTGTAGTTCACCATCTGATACCGGTGTATTACACCAATAGTCACCTATTCTCAACACTTTTCTGTCTTCTATCTCAAAAGACGATGATATGAGACCGATCGAGAATTTATCGAATTCTCCACGGTATGGTTAAATTCAGTAACGTTGAAATTGAACGGGGGGAAAAGTGAAATATGTACTATTTGTTGCCAAAGTGTTGTTAGGGATAAACATGTAGTTATAAAATCGGTTGTCACATGCATAATTAAGTTGTTCTCGAGTGATTTGGTATTAAGGAGGAAAGTTGAAAAATATTCCTGATGATATATTTTTTCATAATGATCCTGATCGCTAATCAGTACTTAAGGTTTTTATCTGTGTAGGAGTTTAAAATTAACGTGTGGTAAATTATGTCGTTACTACGGTTCGTGCCTGTTGTCTTTGTAACCCTGATTGGTGACTTACGATACATTTATATAAGAACATGCTTCACAAGAATATTGTCACATGTTCAATGAATTATTAGGAAGCAATGATTGTAACTTGTTTTATGTGAATGTAGCATCATTCGAAACCTCCGCAATCGACAGCATTAATTCAACTATTCTCAATATTGACAACCAATATTGCTGCTATTCGTTTGCGAATTATTGATAAAAACAGCAGGCAAACCGTGGAGAATGATTTAGTTGTTTAGTGTTCATGTTATATTAGATTCTATTTTAACAATTCCGAAAGATATCTATTTAAACACTGTTCCTGCTTTTATAACACAATCCAACTCTATTGATACCGTCAAACCCATGTTTTGAACATTGAACTTTAAATTATATTTTTTAGTTAAATACCGATTGATTTGTTACAATATTTGAAATTCCAACTCGAAATATAATCAACGGTTTTACAAGTTAAATCCAAACCAAGATTAAATTGTAATTGGTTAATTCGCTAGACAAAAGAAGTCAAAAAAATTAAAATGTAAATCTGTTTTCCCTACAAATGTCCTCGGCCTTTATATGTGAAATGGGTACATTCACCTCAATCTAGAGATATGAAACGTATTTTTAATAAACAATATTAGTATGTATAATGTATAACACAATTAACATATAATTATCATGTAAAGACATTTGAACATACTTTATAAACTACTAGGACTTAAAAACAGATGGATTTAGTATTTTGATTTATAATCAATACTTAATCACACCCAATCGAAAATAATATTAAAGGTATGAGAAAAATACTCTTGTTTAGTCTGTTAAAAAAATTCTCACGCTCTATCAAACTAAATGTTTAGTTAGAAATCATGTCGCATTAATCATCATTTGCTTTTCATTTATGCAGTTAATTTAAATAAATGACAAAGCAAAATGACTACAACAGAAAAGACATTTTCGAGAACGACATTTTTTTTAAACCGTTTCTTGCATAATATGTTAAGTCACTAACCAGTCTACTACGACTATCATTCCAGTGTTTGAAAGATCTGCACGCTTATTGCTATATTAATTTGATATGTAGTCACTAAAAAAATAATATTACAAATTGCAGTCTAAATCTTGCATTGATTCAAATATATATTGTAAATTAATTTTTATAAAGAGGGGTGTTTCCATTTAATTTTGCCGAGGTATGTTTATTGATTCTTGATTTAGAAAACCGTTGAAGGTATTACGAGTTATTTGAAACTAATAATTACGGCTTCCAAAACCAACGTTCATTACAAATCAATCGGTATTTTATTAGGAATGCGTAGTATTGATAGGGTTAGGTTATCACCACGACCTGAGGTAGAGTTACACAAAAATTCATTAAAGTGTGACCCAAGTTTAAAATTGTCGCTCAGGAAGCACGCCAGACAAAAATAGGCAATCCTAAGTTCGGAAAAAAGGTAACGTTTTACAAAAGGACAAAGTAAAAGATTTTATATTAAAAATCTTAAAAAGTTTTTCTTTTGATAACACCAATTTAATTATTTCAATAAATCCATCCGGGAGATTAATGTTTTGAAGAATTCAATTGTTAGGAAATTTATAACTTTCAATATTATCTTGTAGGATTCCATTTTATCGTAATTTCAGTCATAAGTAATTCGTCTAATCATTTCTTTTCATAAATTATGTGTGTATTGTTATTACTTCCTACCAATTACTCAATTTCCTTCATACGAGAAATACCTTAACAGATCATACAAAATATAATATCTTTTACTCACATTGTCCCAATGTTTAAAATACAAAAACCGTTGTCAAATAAACGTAACTCCTAATTTGTATATTATAACTTAATTACCAGTATTTATATCGTTAACTTCTAATTTATTAATAATTTATTATAACTTATTGTGTGCGTCAACGCTAGTCAGTCGATTCATTTAGGTTAGTACCTAAGTCTCCTTTACTTAATAAGTTATACAATGCTTAAGATCTGTAACTTGTATCCCATTATTAGTGTATACTTAAATTTTATTTTCACCGAGTTTCGTTAGAAGGCTATTCTTTTTCTAGTCACGATCTTCGACACTTTATTACGTGTCTATACGAACAAAACTCTGGACGTGGATATCGATAAAGGAAATCTTGTTTGCTACTGTCATCCAGTTTATGACGACTTTTATTTACATTATATAGCTTAGTGTTCCGGAATTCGAAATACAGTAGAACCTCGATAAGTTAAAATCCAAGGGAAACGTAGAATATTTTAAGTTATAGAATTTTTAACTTATCAAGGGTTTATGTTATGCAACCATGTCGTATCTCGAAGTTTTCTAACCAACCATTGCTAGCTTTAAAATTATAGATTTTCAGCGAATTGGCGATCTCTTCAGCTTTTTCTTTCACTATGGGTAAATAAACATTTCTCCAAAACAGGGAATTCAGCAATTTTTCGTCTTTTGCATAAAATACTTTCTGCAGATTCTCGTTTCTTTAAGAGTTTAGCTGCTTTTTTTAATTATAAGTGATAATGTACTTTCGTGTATTCCAAACTGAGCCGCAACATCTTTCTTATTTAATCCACTTTTCACCATTTTTATCGTTTTCAATTTATCCTCGTATGTTAGTGTTGTTAATTTTTGTGTTAACAATTGAACTTGTAAACACATGCAAGAAATAAATTACGAGAAACTTTTTGTTTTGTACATTCATTCGAAAGTAGTTGGCAAACAGTTTATGTTACAGAGGCCATCGAAACATTTATTTAAGTAACTCAGGGCTGATACTGAAATTACTAGTTAAGTTATTTTTTTGAAGTTATAGAGGTTTTTACCTTATCGAGTTTCTACTGTATTCATCCTGAACCGTATATCATGCGTTACCTTACCAATTTCATAAAATCTCCTAAAATGTTTTAATAAAATGAGTATGAGAAATATAACTTTATTAAATAAACTGTTGTGTAGTTCGTGATAGATTTACAAAATCTGGTTATGTAGAATCTATAACTTCAACTTATTTTTATACAAAAAAGAAATATTTTTTCTTATAACTAACCTTTATAATGTATTAGAAAGATAAAAATTCTATACCCAACTTTCGCAGGAAGATATTAGCTACAGTGATTAAATATTCAGAATAACACTAATATATCAGTTACATGTACTTTGTTCCTTCGCTAAAACAAGGTCTCTCTTAAATCTGTACTTTTTATGGTTATAACAAAATGGATTTTCTGTTAAATGATGTTTGTCAAAATACCACGTATTTTCAATTTCAAAGTTATATTCTATAAACCTGCGTTTTTTTTTTTGTAATTTATGTCGTTATTAGATCCCCGTCATTTGTCTTTAAGATAAAAGGATTTTTCAATGTTTTTGTTTATTTTCGGTATTTTGTGTGACGTCATTTGATAACAGTACTCTGAATTATTGAATAGAAGATGGAGTAACAACTTTCAATAGCACAAATAACTCGGAAAGTGTAGAAAGTGTAATATGCTTTTTATCAAATGGTGTCACATCAGAATTTATGGCTTCTTCTTCCATATTCATTTCAGTTAATACTTAAACTGTATGTTTTAATTATGTGTAATTATGAGTTTTTGTGTTTTCTTTTTCTATTTTTATTAAAAATCAATTTTTTCCTACTTTGTAGCAAAAATAGCTGGGAATTGAGATTAATTTTAAGGTTAGTTTTTCTCGTACATTCCATGACGTTTTTTAGACTTTGTTAAGTGTTTTCTATCTATGAATTTTAAGCGTGGATTGTTTACATACATCAATCTGATTTACGGTAAATCTTAACCGAAGTGCGATAAAATACTCATGCGTACATACCTTGTTATTCAGGTCCTAGTTAAGTTAGAACATAAGGATTGATAAATAATATCTGATGATAATTTTACTTGTATGTTGTATTCAAATGATGACATGAAATAAAGAAACTGGTTTGAAATTAATGTTTTATTTACACCTCCATATTTTATTTTCACCACTTCGATTTTTTTTGTTCATAATTTGATATAAGTTCATTATCGTCAACCTAAGTTGTATTTTATCTTTAGATCCTTTTAAAATAGTTAACTTACTCATATATCATCAATATATATGTTTTTTTTTGCAAGAATTTATATTTTCTAGTAAATGTACTGTATCCATTTTACCTTTATTTTAAAGCTAAATTGATATTTTACACGAGACCTTCCTTTAGTTATCTAACAACCCACTACAGTGGCTATAATATCTGTAGATATACATTGATAAAAAAGAATACAATTTGTACGTACACAGTTGAACTTACTATAAATATACGTCAATGAGTATCCACTCGCATGACCAAGTAGGCTCAGTCATTAGGTGTATTTTTCAAATGGCTGCACATAAAGATTTTTCTTTTACATTTTATTTCCATTGACGAATTAATTCATTTTTATCATTATGAAGTCTGCGAAACAGTAATATACAAAATAAAATAAACCTAAATTGCCGCATACACTCACTACAGACCAAAAATAAATAGGTATTTCCCTATCTTGTTATCTGCATCCACTTAAATACTAAATTTGTTTGCACTAATCTTCAAAACGACTCAACCGATTTTGACGAGACGGTTACTGACAATTTAAGTGCTTTCAGAGTTACTGTAAAGCTTACATATCTTTACGCTTTTCCATAGGGGCAAAGCAGTAATGATAATATTAACAAAGGTAACTTAAGTGAGTAAAGTAGTCGTATAAATTGAGTAAAAATGAAAAACTAAAAGACTATAATTAATCCATTATGAAACAGTCAATTTGAGGTGGCCGGGGACAGTTAGTTACAATTAAAGATGGAGTATGGATTTAATACGAAAAAATAACGCTAGGCAAGTCTCAGAGCACGCGTGTCACGTTCCCAAGTGAATAGCGTGCCGTCCTACCGCTGGTCACGTGCTCCTCACGTCAATCTGGCCTAGGCGCTCATAAAAACGCTGCGCTGCCAGCCCCGACGGCCATATATCACGCTGTCACGCCGGACAGATTTAGGATTATGCCGGCGTTCGTAAAATTTAGTGAGCTTTATCTGTGATTCAAGTTGAAACGTTGCCTAAATTTGATTAATGTTATTTTTACTTGAAGTCCATTGTTTAATTGTGAAACGCATCACTTACAGTCAAAACTTAACAAGGAACTTGTGTCTTTTACACTAACCCTAAAATGGAACTTTTGATAATGTTTGCATCACTACTTATAATAAAACTAGTTTTTGCCTGCGGCTTGGCTCGCGTTAATGTAGATTTTACATATACCTCGGTAACAATATTCTTTTTATGGATGAAACGTCTGATTATTATCAATGCCCTGATAATATGTACACAAAATTTCAAGATGAACACACATTTGCAATTATAATATTACTAACGATTACTTTTTTATCAAACATACCGGTAGGATACCATTATCTAACTCATCGAGACTCATTTAGTTTAATTAGTAGCTGTGCCCGTGACTCCGTCCGCGTGGAACCTAATATAAAAAACAGTGACTAATAAAATAATCCGAATGTATTAAGTCCATTTACTTATCTACTTTTCTCTCGTACTTAAGTCACATCATCATTAAAATGACAATAACTTTTGATAAAATGAACCGATTTTAATGAAACCAAGACTAAATGTTACTCAAGGATATGCTTTATGTGTTTATCGTTAAAGCAGTTCTTTAGCTGTGATGCGTGTATAAACAAACAGACAGACGGACATTTCCAAAAAATGATAGAAATGTATTTTATTACTTATTCCAAGACACCTACAACATTTTTTTTCACAGAAATCTAGAAAGTACAGACACAGCCCGTGTTGTTACAAAAAAGTTAAATACGTATTAAATACTTGGTTTAAAAAGTTTCCTAACAAATGCACCGCGCTCGCCCGAGGCAAGTTCGCGTTAACCTTTTTCACAAGTCTAACCTAACGTAACCAAAGCGAGACAAAAAAGCAAGATGGCGAACATTCAGCGACCGCGGTGCATTTAATATGAGACCTTTTTAAAGCCAGGGTTCAATACGTATTTAACTTTTTTGTAATAACACCGGTTAGGTTTACATTCTTATTATATGTATAGATAGATAAACCAAGGAAACGCAAAAATAATGCAGTCCGCTTGAAATTTCATAGGAAGCGAAGTCCTGAGAGCAGGTTGCTAATTCCAAGGAAAGAATTAGAACGCCTCCTGTGCCAGTAAATGTTGTTAACCACACTCTTCGAGCCAAAACACAGCAGTACGAGCACTTCTCCTTTAAGGTATAAATACGTGTGACGGTGGTGTCCCTACAACAGAACTCTACCTAAGTTCTACCATTCAAACACAGGGCTTTCGAATCGTCACTTTGTTCCGTTCATATGTTTCTATAATAATACCTAAGGGAACAAGTTTTAATAAAAATTACTAAATTATGCAACCCAGGACTGTTAGATAGTTACCATAAACATTAGTCCACTTAATTGAATGTCAGATGCCAGTGTCTCAAGGCTATGAAATGAAATATTTTCTTCCACGAGATATAAAGAAGCCACACCCCATATCTCAAGAGACCAAAATGGCATAACATACAAAGAAATTGTACAAAACACAACTTGTATCGGATGTATGGTTTTCGCTCTGATTTTTTTCCTTTAACAAAGTGGTGTTATTTTCATGGCCTGACGTCACTAATGGGAGAAAATATAAAGTTGACCTTATCTAAAGATAATGGAATGACACGTTTGTGCCGGAACAGATAAACAAGATAAGTATAATAAACTGTTTGTTTCCTTTAGTTTATACTAGCGGGCCCGGCAGACGTTGTCCCGCCCTGATTACAAAAAAATCCTTGACAAATTATATACCAAAACGTTCCTCATGAATCACTTTATTTAATGGTGAAAACCGCTTGAAAATCCGTTCAGTAGTTTTTGAGTTTATCGCGAACAGACAGACAGAGAGACGTGGTAGGGGACTTTGTTTTATACTATGTAATGAAGTGATAGAACCCATTTTAAATATTATATTGTTTTTTCGATAAGTTCAAGAAATACGCTTGCTATGTTAGTTAACGATATGCATACCGTCCTATACAATATTATATTTGACTAGCTTCTGCTCGCAACTTCGTCCGCGTTACTTCGGGCTAACGGTAACACGCAGCGGAAGCTCTCAAAAGGAAGTTTTTGGAACATTCTTCATTGGTGCTACGCTCCTAGTAGTCTTAGCGTATGATATATACATATAGCCTATAGACTTCCTTGATAAATGGACTGTCTAACACTGAAAGAATTTTTCAAATCGGACCAGTATTTCCTGAGATCCAAACAAACAAACAAAACCTCCATTTTTATAATATTAGTATAGATTTTTAGGCTACGTCCTAAGAAATACGCTTGACCATGATCTACATTTATGATAAGTGACGTTCACGCTACTCACACAAGATTGTTTCTCAAATACGTCTTTCGGGATACATTTATAAATGACTAGCTGATACCCACAACTTCGTCATTTATTATCTGAAGAGTATATTTTATTATCAGAGCAAAAACATATGCACCACAGCGCCTGTCCCATTTCTCTACGGCAGGAAAATACACATTGCTGAACGAGTGGTATTTATTCGTAGTTTCTTAAAACTCTAATAACATTATATTAGATGAAGCTAACGTGATAATCTTTTTTCTAGATAAGGACCAAATGTCTAAGTAATGAAACTAAAATAATGGATCATAATCTATCCAGTATCATAGCGTGATGCGCGCATAAGAGGTCTACCTCCGTCATTTTATTTATAACCAGCTTCTGCCCGCAACTTCGTCCGCGCGAAATAGTTACTTTGGGCTGATGCTAACACGCATCTATTTCTATCGTCTATTTGGTTACTTTTTCTTCTGTTTGTAATTATCAGTTTAATGTTTTTAGTCAAAGAAAATGTTTGAGAAATCGTACGGAAAAGAGGAAATAGATAGTGAGTGAGTGACAAAGAAAACAAGGAGACCTTTAATGACAGAATTGTCAGTGACGTCTAGTTGCCATTCTATTTCATTATATGGCCATAGTGTAAAGGCAAGATTTTGTCTCAATTTCTCCATTAGTGCAGCTGTGCAAAAGGATGGGCAGCAAGTTTTAAATATAAATAGCAACTTCAATATTAAAATATACACAGATGGCATTTCTACGTCGTAGAGTGCCCGCGACGTAATTCACTACGCTCTTTCCAAAATTCATGACCTTCCCTTTGAAGTGCAAACTCGGGTAGTGCTCGAAATGTTATGTTTTAAGTGTCCCGAGCATATCAAAACACGATGCTATTACAAAATTTAAATAAAAACCTGTATGTACATTGCCAAAGGACTTCCTTCACATGTTATTTGATAAATAAAATGTTCATGAAATAGAATACTTTATGGTTAGTAATAAGATATTGGTGCCAGACGCTTCGATTGTACTGAAAAAGTGCAAAACAGTTAAATAGGTTACAAGGTAATCAAAAATTGTTTATATAGTCCGCGCCACGAAAGAAGTCTCGCAGCCGCAGCGCTGCTGCAGTCGACATAAAGTTACCAGCTGCAAGCATTGTTACTTCACGTCGGTTTTCTGTGAGAGGGTGGTACTACCCCGAGTGAGCCGACCTATTATACAATATATACCGACTGTATATATTGTGATGATTTAATATCAAAAATAGGAATAAAACCATGAAAACAGTGTTTACATTCTTCATAAAAAGAATTAAAAGTTACAAGCAGAATATAAAATCGTACGCGTGTAAAATTAACGAATTGAATTATTTATGTGAAATTTTGTGCGAATGGTTCTATGACTTTTTGGTACTACTCAGCAGTCAGCGGATTTCGATGAAATTTGCTGTGTTGATATAATTAGATAAAAAAGCATGTTAATATAATATAAATGGTAGCATTTTATTAGGTTATTTTCATTAATAAACCATAAAACTACAGGCAGTGATCGCTCTTCATGTATTATTAAATAATGATTAACAATTAATTAGGTAATTAAATTTTCACAAAATAATTACGATCATCTAAGGAGCTAATTCCACTCATAGAAGCGATCGCTATCACTATCTTCAATCTCACTGCAGTGATAATAATCGGTATCACTATCACTGATATAATGGACCATTCCATGTAATGAATGATGTAATTCATGAATCAAACCATCATTTTTAAAATATTCGTCTTCAAGATGTTGTACCTGTTGACATTGTACTTTCCATTCGTCACATGTAATGCTTGCAAAAGCAGTTTCCGTCAATTTGGCAATCTCTTTAGGACCTTGGGCAACATTGTGCTCTGCTACCCTTCTTTTCACGAGGCTCCAAATTTTCTCTATAGGGTTGAGATTATTTTTAGTACCTCATGATCGTACTTCATTAACAAGTCATCGAAGGCATAAATTGGAGATTCTTTTTTTATTTTAATAAATTATACATATAATAAAAATGAAGCGTCTGTATGTAATATCAAAAAAAAAGTACTGATTGGGTATGAAAGTATATATGCTACTGACAACAAGAATGCAATTTTTAAAGATGTTGTCTATCTGTCCATCTGGATGTTCCAGGTAATCTCCGACGACGTCGGGTCGAGTATGAGATATCTCGGCCTCCTCCTCGACAGTCGATGGACGTTCAAGGAATACTTCCAGCAGCTGGTCTCCCACTTAATGGGCACAGCGGGCGCCCTCGCCCGTTTGTTACCCAACCTAGGGTGGCTGAACTCTGCCTGCCGGAAGCTATACCTAGGGGTCGTGCGGTCGATGGCCCTTTACGGGGCACCCGCGTGGGCGCCTAAACTGACGGCCTATAACATCGCTCGCCTGCAAAGACCGCAGCGGGCGATGGCCGTCAGAGCCATATTCGGGTACCGCACGATCTCCTTTGAGGCGGCCTCCCTACTTGCCGGATCCCCACCCTGGGACCTGGAAGCGAGAGCCCACGCGTCTTTGTATCATCGACGCGTGGAGGCGTTGGAGAGGGGTCAACGTCTAGCGCCTAGTGGTGGAAGAGTGGTCTCGATGACTTGAGCGACCTAGCTGGGGCGTGGTAAAAATCTAGGGTTTTCGACCAGTCACGGTCGAATAGCTCACCAGGCGGCATGGCACTCTGAGCTTCCGGTTGACACAGGTACTCTCGGGGCATGGCTACTTCGGGCGCTACCTGTGTCGCATTGGCCGGGAGCCGACTCCAGGGTGCCATCACTGTGACTGCGTGGATGATTCCGCGCAGCACACGATGAGAGAATGTACCGCCTGGGATGTGCCACGCTACGAGCTGGTCGCGGCCATCGGCCCGGATCTCTCGCTCCCGATCGTCATCAGTAAGAATGTCGAGAGCGAGGCCCGTTGGCTATAAAAAGTAATTCAGTCTATTTTAATTTAGACTATCTGTTAACCGTGCCTTCGCCCGCAGTACTATCTCCAAAACGGTTTGATCGATTTTCACGGAACTTTCACTGACAGATAGCTGACCTTATGGGAAGTAATTTAGGTTATTCTATTTTAGACTAGCTCTTACCCGCGATTTCATCCACATGAAGTTTAGCAAAAATATGTTGTTCACTGTACACATGTGCGTTGTGAATAAATATAATTGAAATTCATATACCTATATCTATGTATGTAATTTGAATTATATTGTCTTTTTGGTAATTTTGGCGGCAATTTGGTTTTATTTACCGCGCTTTCGTCTACATAACTTAGTATAGTTACTATTATTATAGTATAATAATATATGAAAATATTGTATCGAGTTCAATGAGCACTATTTACATTGTCAAATATTAAGAACAGCTGTCTAATATAAAGTTTAATATCTTGATTTATATATATGTAAGATTTCAAGACGTCAGCTCATTCATTGTTTACAATTCAACATTATAATTATTAATAGTAATTTTGAATATAGAAGAGGTCTTTCTAATAAGATATTAGATCATAAACGTATTACTTATTGACAATATGGGCGGTATATTATACCATCTACATTTAAGTAATTGTATCATTGGTTTATTATACAGCGTAAGTGAGCACTGGGGTAGTAATATGATGGGTTAAAATTCCAAATATTAGGTCTTTACCTATGAAATTGCCATTTTGTATGAAAATATTTAAACGAATTTTTTTCATGTATTTTTTATTTGTATTAATCGAAGTAATCACCCATGCAATCAATGCATCTTTGCCAACGCAGTGGCAGTTTATTGATGCCCTTCTTAAAGAAATCAGCTGGACGGGAGGCAACAAATTCTTCAAAGGCATTTTGTACTGCCTCTAGGGTATTGAATATTTTTCCCGCCAAGGAGTTATCCAAATTCTGGAAAAAGTAGTAGTCTGTAGGCGCAAGGTCTGGTGAGTAGAGCGGATGACGGAGAACTTCCAACCCCAGTTCTTGCAACTTGGAGACCGTCTGCTGTGCAGTATGAGGTCGCCCGTTGTCGTGCAGGAGCAGCGGAGACGAGCGATTGACCAATGCTGGTTGGAGATGTGCCAGCTTCTCCATCATTGTGTTCAGTTCTTCACAGTACACATCTGCAGTAATGCTCACCCCGTTTGGTAAGAAGCTGTGATGAATCACACCGGCGCTAGACCACCAAACAGTGACCATCACTTTTCTAGGGGTAAGTTTTCGTTTAGGGCATTGTTTAGGTGCTGAACCAGGATCCAACCAACTTGCTGAGCGCTTGCGGTTATCAAACAGAATCCATTTTTCATCGCAGGTAACAATGCGGTTCAAAATTCCTTCATTTGTGTGTCTGTTGCGCAGTGCAAGGCACGTCTCGACGCGTACTTCGCGCTGGCGATCATTGAGTTCGTGGGGCACCCATTTGTCAAGCTTTTTTACCTTGCCACTTTGACGCAAATGGACCAATATTGTTTCGACGCTAACGTCGAAAGCTGCTGCTAATTCAGCCGTAGATTGTGTATCATCAGCTTCCACAATCGCCTTTAATTCGTCATTGTCGACCAAAGTCTTCGGACGACCGTGAGGTTCATTTTTCAGGTCGAAATTCTCAGAACGGAAGCGAGCAAACCAATAACAGGTGGTGCGTTGGTTTGTAGTGTTAACTCCGTAAACGTCGTTGATGTTGCGTGCCGCTTGTGCCGCGTTGCTGCCACGACGGTACTCATATTCCATAATTACTAGAATTTTTAACGTATCCATGATGACAAAAAAGATTAAAATGCGATGAAAATGTAACACTAATCAATAAACAAATGACTACTTTTGGAAAAAGAATTTCATGTTTTTAAAATAAAATTAATTTGAAATTAGAATTCTTAGCCAAACAAAAATTATTTTGATTTGAAATGGCCAGTACTGCAGAACGGCAATTTCATAGGTAAAGGACCTATTATGTTGCTGATGATGAACCTCATTTAATACACTGTTAGTATTTATATATCTAATTCATACGTTACATCTTACTGTAAGTGGCGTGCGTGTCGTACTTACAATTGTTTTAAAAAGCATTTCTATAATTGTACATGGTGTCACAATTATATAATTCTTTAAAACAATTAAAAAAAAAACGCGTGCGGATCTGCAGGTACAGCTAGTATCATATAAAGTTGGCTTGATCCAGTTTCCTCAAAGTAAAATTCCTTTATCTTTTAAACAGTCTTGCATCGCAGATTTCCAACTTGACATAGCGGGCGATTTATTAATTTTGTGCAGTGATGCACCATGCATTGTACATTACTACTAGACGATTTGCAAGTAAGTTAGGCACAACTTTTTCCGTTATCCACTTTAAAAAATTAGTCGCATTAATATCATCGTGCTAATCTGAAGATTTTGACTTTGATTGAAACATGAGGAGTGCATTGGCAATAAAACCATTTTTTGATCCAGTATGCCCAATTATCCATCTACTTCCGACCGAGTCAGAAACTAGAACTCCCTGTTCTTCTCCTTGCCAACATTTTTGAGCATGATATGTAAGATGAATATATGTTTCATGTAAGAACACAACTGGCTTCTTATCTACTAACCTATTTTTTTTCATTTTTTCTAAACACCTTTACGCGCTAAGTCATATCTCTCTATTAATATTTTTCTTCTAGATTGACACCCTTTAAATTGATATCCATTTGAATTTAGTATTCTTCGCAACGTGGTATTACTTCCATTAAAGTTTATATCTTGTTTTAATTCAACTCTCAGTTTATTAACAGTAGGCAATTCTTTTTTTAGTAAAAGGAAGTTACGTATTTTATGACGTAAAACAGAAAGATCAAAATCATCTGAGTCTACTTTTTTAGGATGTGGTCGACTTTTTCCTGGAGTGATGATTTTTTTACATGTGCTGGCTGCGCATTTCCCTCTTTTTGTAACTCTTGTAACGGTTTTATCAGAAACACCTGAAATTGAAATAAATTTATTAATGTTAGCAGAGGAAATATTAAAGATTAATTACAGAATCAACTGCTCTAAACTGAACGGTAATACTACATTACAATGACATTTTATATATGGACACGTCATACGCCAACATCGTAATTAAACTGTATCCACAAACTATAATTAATGTTTTCGAGTTACATAGTACGCAAAAAGGGAAAGAATATGAAAGACATTGTATGTTATTTTAGAACCAAATAAACATATAAGTATTTTGATTTGTAAGCGCGACCCTATATAGAAATTTACTCTGTGACCACGACTCTGGATAATACGAGGAGAATGTTAGGCTATTACCTGATTTTAATATTGCCAAAATAAAGTGCAGCTTGCGCATTTACACTTATAAAAACATTTTAGCTACATAAGTAATTTTATTTAATCGATACAATCTTGATGAAATGACGCCATTAACTGCCGACCAATAATTATTTTTTGTATTTTTAACACACGTAAAATTTGTATGAAAATATTGCATACATTTAGAGAAATTAATATTGTATGGCAGCCCCAAAATATAACTTTTATGGCCGCGACTCTTGCTCGAAAATTTATTAATGTGATCAGATCGTCTTTGTTCTTCATTTCTGCATCGCAATCCTCCTTCACCTTCAAAATAATTTCTTGACCCCCACTTTTCACTACTTTTGTGGATCGTAAAAACAATTTATTACTCGAAATAGAATATAAAACTTCGTAACCGCAACCGCTCGTAACAACATGGCGGATCTGTCAATTTTAGTTCTACTTTTTGCCGCGGGACTACGTTCATGGCGCGGACTCTAATAATTAAAAAAAATGTTTTATTATCTGTGATATTACCACTGTCCCAATTAACTAATTAACAATATTTTTATTGTCAGTTAATAACTTTATTAAATATTTTTTTGAGAACTAATTTTGACTAGCAGTGTTACCAGCGACTTTGTCTGCGTTGTTAATTGTATACTATATAATGATTTCTTAAAACTAATAACTTTGTAATATATGTAGTAATCAAAATAATTTTTATTTTATATAAGGATGAAGTGTCTAAAATAAAAAAAAAGTTGCTAAAGAACTTTGTAATGTATTTTTTACCTCTTCAAACTAACAATGAAAATGGCAAATTTGTTTGTTGTATGTATATTGTTTTATAAGATTTAGTCGCAAAAATACTTCCTAGTTTTCTTGTTGTCCTATGTTCTTCCTATTACAAAAGTAAATATTAAGCTAAGCAATAACAACAATAAAAATGATAAATACAGATACAGCCTTATTTTTGTTTTAAAAAAGTAAACAGTATTTTCAGTGGCATTGTGAGTTAATTCGGATTTATGCTAATTATCGTAGTGTATTATTATGCTGTTACTCCGTCAGCATTGATTTTTTTTTCTTTTTTAACTTTATTTTTGTCAACCAATCTTTTAGATTATTACTGCCATTGTCGAGTAGTTAATAGTATTACAAGTTCTTCTTCTATTTTTAACCGACTTCAAAAAAAGGAGGAGGTTATCAATTCGACTGTATTTTTTTTTATGTTTGTTACCTCATAACTTTTATTTTTGGCAACTAGTTTTCTAGTAGACTATTACTGCCATTGTCAAGTGAGTATCTATATATATATTATAAGTTTCTTAATATAATTACAATGAACTAACAAGATGGTGGCCATCTTGTTAGAACTTTCCATGGAGTTTTTGTGGCATTTCATTCATGGTCCCTGGTATTATCCACTATTATTCCATATTATTATCCATTCTCTTCACTTGTGCACAATAAACAAACTATATTACATAAAACACCACCAATTTTACACAATATAGAGTCAAGTAACACAAGATCATGTATAAAATCCACAACGTGACAGACCAAAATCCCGCCAAAAAAAAACCAAGCATTGAAATTATTACATAACATATTTTATAAAAAAAAGTGATAAACTACGAACTCTTTTTACGTCTCTTTTATGTTTATTTATCTATATGTTACATCACCTATACCTACTTTTAAAGCATTTCATATATTTTAAGTCGAACGGATAGACGTGGACAAACTTTAAATGCATTTTTTTCTCACAATATTATATATTTGAGTTGCTTATCTTTATACTTATTTTTCTGAACATTAAACGTATTTTATTTGTAACCCGATGGAATGGAACTGCGATATTTGCATTTACTGCTGTTTGTTTCTATTGTGTTTAACTCTATTCTAAATGTAAACATGACAGGTTGGCGTTGAAGGTAAAGTCATTAAGACTTACAGATATTTACTTAGAAATAAATCAATTAGTACGTTCCAGTTTAGAGAAGATTTGAGGATTTAATGTATGACATGAACTTAATTGCATTGAAACTCGCTAACACATTGTTAAACTATCCCCATGGGAAATAAACATTGGTTATATACTATTTAAATGTATACTGTACACTGCATGAATACTGTATCATTAGTGTAACGAGACAAATCGTCACATTAGGGAGCAGTACGGTTATCGATTGAGCAGACGCCGCGGGGTTCCCACCGGGAAAACTATTGATCGATACAAATTCGACTATTCCATGTTACGAGAGAGGGAGATAAACACTACGCGCTGTTTGTGAATTTAATGAATATGCAGGGCGGACTCTTAGAGCTTTTCATAATCTATTCTAATACTAGCCGATTCCCGTGGCTTCGTCTGCGTCGTTTATTACATCAATCGTTTTGTTATATCTCAAAGGGATTATGCAGTATTTTCGACGCAAGCTCCCAGACGGCTTGCCTTTTTTCGAGACCGAACTATTTATAATAAAAACCGCATGAAATCCGCTCAGTAGTTTTTGAATTTAACGCGAACAGACAGACACGGTGGAGGACTTCGTTTTATAATATACTAGCGGGCCCAGCGGACGTTGTTCCGCTCTGACAATGAAAAAACACTTAAACAAATTATATACCTAAACCTTCCTCATGTATCAATCATTTTACCTACTGGTGAAAACCGCATGAAAATCTTCAGTAGTTTTTGAGTTTATCGTGAACAGACAAACCGACAGACAGACAGACGTGGCAGAGGACTTTGTTTTATAATATGTAGTGATAGTGATAGTGGTTGTAATGCGGAAGTGAGTTTCTTTGTTTGTTTACACTTTTACGTTTTAACTACTTAACTTTTAACGTTTTAACTAATTTCGCCTACACATTGTCAAGGATATAACAAATAATGATGTAAGGTACCTTTTCATAAGAAATGTACTCTTCATGACGGACAGATCAAATTTACATTAACACGAGTTAGTATTTATTTATTATAAATGCGAACGTGAGTTCGTATGTTTGCTACGCTTTTACGCGTTATCTACTAAACCTGTCATCATAACATTTTACACAGATATTAATAGGGTATAGAGAAATCTTTCATTCCGGAAAAACGTACTGCTCCCAAAGGATAGGTCAAAAGCTTCTTTAGGTATATGTAATAAGAAAGTAAATCTAACGTGCCTGCGCGTTTTAGAATTTAGAAAAAAAATGTTTCAGTTGTCTAGGAATAAGTAATAAAATACATTTCAATCTTTTTTAGAAATGTGTGTCTGTATGTCTGCCTGTTTGTATGTATACGCTACACGACTAAAGTACTGCCTTCATGATAAAACCTTTTAAAAAAAACCATAAAGCATATCTTCAAGTAACATTTAATCTTTGTTTCATTAAAATCGGATCGGTCTATCAAAAGTTATTTTAATTTTAATGCGCGACGCAACTTAAGTACGA
Source organism: Antheraea yamamai (assembly GCA_036509395.1). Taxonomy (NCBI): domain Eukaryota; kingdom Metazoa; phylum Arthropoda; class Insecta; order Lepidoptera; family Saturniidae; genus Antheraea; species Antheraea yamamai. Next base: position 9,689,520 of record AP028437.1, on the reverse strand, counting down.
GAGAAATGTAAATAGTAATG